>CAMZMU010000074.1:146703441-146925815 GCA_947311845.1 Poa pratensis
CCCGGTTGTCGCTGATGAAGGTGAACTCTCGATCTTGGCGACAAGCCCGGAAAGAACACGCTCGCCTGAGCCCGTCCGATGAAAACTCCCTCCAACGCCTCAATCTGCCCCACGGTGGGCGCCAACTGTCGTGGTGGGATCACGGCAGATGCCATAGGTATGGCTAAGATGGGGCCGAATGGTCGTTGGGGGAATCCGGGGAGGGTTTATGCACTCAAGAAGTGCACACGCAAGAACACGCAAGAACAGAACAAGAACCAAGAAAGCAAGAACACAAAGCACACCACGATGTACCCTGCTTCGGGGCCCTTGTGGAGGTAAACCCCTACTGCAGCACTATCCTAGCCAGTGTATAGCTCAGAGTGACAAGTACAAGCTGCTCCTCGAGCTGTATGATGATACAATGGTGAGAACTTGAGGTAAAAGATGGAGCTAGACGGGAGGAGAAGGCACTCCGAGCTGAGTCCGAGGTGTTTCCGGGTTTCCGAGGTTCCTCTCCTCTTTCTCTTCCTCTGTTGATCGATCCGTCGTCCTCAAGCAGGAGGGGGGTGAAGCCCACTATATAGGCCAGCCCGGGTTACCATTGTGCCCCTCGCAGAACACTGTTGCCATGCCTCTGCAACGGTCACCACCGTACCACCGTACCTCGGTCGGGGACAAGACGTGGCTTGCCCATCTCCTGTAGCCTAACGGCAGAACTAGCATGTCCCCTCTGACCGAGACAGGACGTGGCCTGGCAGAGCTACCTCGTAGCCTTTTCCCAGACCTCGCGTAGTCAGCGATCAGAGACGTGCAGGCCCGCCGAACCCGGAGCACGCCTCTGCCATGCTCCTTGACAGACGCTCCCGTGTCAGGCGCTCTGTACCCGGCTGGAAGTGACAGGAGCATTGACTCCTGCCCGACCTACAGCCCACCACCTCGGTTAGCTCGCACGGATGTGACGGGCTCCGTACCTCGGGTCTTGCGCTTAATCTCCTTTACCAGGTCGGATCTTACTTCCCCACAGCTTCTCCTGCACTCACAACACAAACCACTGCACGAGGTAGTTAGGTCGGCTGAACATAGCTCGGACAGTGAACCTCGGCCCTGGCCAACAGTATACCTCGGATCCCTTGGGCCAAAATAGGTCGGCCTGTACTCTCCAGGTCAAGATGAAGCTCGGACTTCCCAGGCCCAAACAGGTCGGCCCTTTCCGTACCTCGGCACAACTTCGAACACCACCTTATGCCAAGCCTTGACCCTACCCGGGGATACTCCCCCGACATTAGTCCCCGAAGCTGGTGCGGTCCTACGACCTCGGAAGGAGGGCCGTAGCAGGTTCAAAACAAGCATTACACCACCTCCTAAACCGACCTCCAACATAGTCACGCCGAGGTACCTCCCATACACCACCATCCAATCCGAGGTAGATATGCGAACTGAACTCTCCGAGCTATCTGACTCAGCACCATCTTGCCTCAAGATTTTCCGAGGTACGTGGCGAAGAATCTCTGCCCGGGCTTCGGAATCCGGACCTCTGCCAAGCAGATTCTGACCACACGCCGCCCTCGTCAGCCGGACCCACCGAACAGCGCACCTGCGCACTCAAGTACTTGACCGCCCACGACCCCTCGATTCTTGTGCTGACCAGCGCAGGAAATCCGGGGTGGGCGGTTGCCACTCTGCGGCCCACGATGTGGCCGATCGTGCGGCCACAACCGCGTAACCGTGCGCCCACTCGCACACGATCCCGCGCCTCCCGATAACCGCGCGGTAGTGGTGCAGTTAATGCGGGCAGTTACCGCACGCGGCTATAAGTAGGGCCCCACGGGCAACTTCGCCATCTTCTTCCTCCTTCACTCGCCTCTCGCCTCCATCGCACCAGTGCCGCCGCTTCCGGTTGAGAAGAAACGCGTTCCCGCCGCCGCCGACGAGCAGCTCCTTCGTCGCCGCTGCGACCGCGTCACCGGCGCCGCCCTTCAGCACCTCGTTTTCACGGTATGTACTCCCTTTCTTGATACCCTAGGCATTGCCCTAGGTTTCTTCCTCTTTGCGCTTTGGTTCTTCATATGTTCTTGAATAAAACTCTATTTACCTCCTCCGGTAGATCTTACTTGCATACTTTTTTGGGTAGTATGAGTTTCATACCTCGGATAGATGCTCGCCTAGCATAATGTGCCTCTATGTACATTAGATAGCCGTCCAACTCCTCCTGAGTTAGCCAGATATAGCCTTAGATTCCAGATTACTTTTTCTTTGCTAAACTTCTGTGCACTCTTCTGCAGATTGATTCTGCCGAGATGTCTCCTCCTGAGACTTCGGAACAAACCGAGGTTCCAGACCTCGAACTGGAGGTCGGAGAACGAGCCGGCTGGGAAGGTTCGGATGTAACTCCGGACGAAATCCAGTGGCTCAGGGCGACTCGGCGGATTCCCGCCGGGGTAGAGTGTCGCCTGCCAGAGGGCGAACTCGAGCCTCAAGTCAAGGAAGGGGAACGGGTGGTCTTCGTCGCGCACTTCCAGCGCGGCTTCGGACTGCCCGTTAGTGATTTCTTCCGGAGCTTCCTCGACAAGTTCGGACTCCAGGTTCATCACCTCCCCGCCAACGCCATCACCACTCTCTCCTGCATCGTTTCCTTCTCTGAGGGATACCTCGGCCTCAAAGCCACGGTAGACCTCTTTTCTCGCTACTTCCAACTTAAGCGGCAAGTGATCCCGGATCCAAAAACAAGGATCTGCCCAAGCTACTAACCGCCTGCGGAGCAGCCATCGTAGCTCCTCGCCGAAACTCCATCTTCCCACGTATCGCTACTCCGGACACCGTTCGCAAGTGGCTCCGGACGTGGTTTTACGTGAAGAACTCCGGCGAAGAGGACTTCCTCAATCTGCCGGCGTTTAACCTCAGCCCTCCTACAGAACCGCTCAACTGGGACTACACTCCCCTCACCAGCGAAATCAAGTCCATCCATGGGTATGTTGCGAAATGGCAGGACCCGGAGGACCCTGCGAACGACGGGAAAGTCCTGACGGCTGACGATCTGGCCTGCACATTCGTGAAGCGCAGGGTCTCCCCTCTCCAGGCGAGGACTCACAAGATCTGCCACATGAGCGGTCTTTATGATCCAACCCGCCATACGCACGTTGCACTGGACAACGCCGCGGTAGCTCGGCGAGTCCGAGCTATCACCAAGTCCAAGATCTCTGACGCTTGGACATGGGGAAGGGAACCCCACTACAGGACCAAGCCACCAAAACAGGTACGCTGTTCCGACGTTTTCTTCGGTACTCCTTTACCACCGAGGTCTTGCTACCGACGTTCATCTTGACCATTTTCTTCCTAACTCCTTTTCATATGTCTGCCATATAGCTGTTCTCCCGCCAGACCGCCGAGGATGGAGTCCATCCTGCGGACCACTTCGGCAAGGATCTTCCTGTCGAGGACCCACCATCCAACGTGGACCCTGACAACGAGGATTACATGCCCATTGCCTCGGCCCGCGTCACCACCGCGGGTAAGCCTCAAGCACAAGCTTCAGTTCAAGAGATTTCGGATGACGAGGAGGGATTTCTCGTCATGGAACCAATAAACGCGGTACCTATCTCCTGCCTTCCTCACCTTCCGAACTTTACTCCAGCAACCAGCCGGAAACGCGCTGGTGCCGCAACTTCGGCCGCCGAACCATCCGCCACTGGAGCCTCCGGACCCACTGCGGCTCCGGTCAAGAGACGTCGGCTGAAGAAGTCCGGAAATCCTCCTCATGCCCGAGGGGGCAAGAGGTTTCCTACTTCGGATGGGTAATGCTTTGCTTCTATAGCCAACATGTTTGTTGCTTAAACATTTACCTCGGTATTAACACTTAACCATCTTCCTTCGTTGCAGTGACCCATAGACGTGGATCAGGAGGTATCCTCCATGACTGCACCCGTTGGTGCCTCTGAAGCCACGACCACCCCGACGAACTCTCGCCCCGTATCTCCTCCACCGAGGTCTGGCCCGGCCTTGGAGAAATCTGCCCCACCCGAGGTCAGACTTCTCCGCGTCCTCAAACGGATGCGGGGACCAATCGCGCCAGAACTCCGGCTACCGCCTTGCCGGAGCCTCGACTCTCCCCCCGCAGCCAGACTGCCCGCAACCAACAGCAGCAACACAGAAGCAGAAGCAAGCAACAGCCCAAGCACCAAGCAAGCACAGCCCCAAAAACCAGTTCGCCAGACTACCTTGCCGTTGGAGAAAGGCAAGGAGAAAGAGAAAGAGACGGTGAAGTCTAAGGTCACCCCCAAACCAACATCTGGGTCTGGCACCCTGACTATCTCTTCTCCTTCAAGGATGCACCGAGGTCTCCTCCCCGGTGACACGCCGAATTCCTCCATTCGCCGCACCCGTTGATGAGACTGCTCCTCCGGCCGAAGAATATGCTCGGAGGGCATCTCTTATATTGGATAACCGGCCTGCTTCAAGCTCCGAGGCTGCTTTGGCCTTGGAGGCCTCGGTTAGGGGCATCGAGCAGGGCGGACCGTGGGGATATCCTCCTCTGCGCACTGACAGTGACCAGAGCCTCGGCTCCTTGGAACACTACAATGCAGACTGGAATTCTGCAGACGAGGTCTCCTCGGCCTCCCTAGCTGCTCCGGTGGCTGAGCATCCTGCGGGAAACAGCGCCTGCGGCCGAAGCGTACACGACCTACAAGTCGCTGCCCTGCGTGCTGCTCAAAACATCGACGTAAGTCCTATTCTCTTTACTTTCATGCAGTATCTCATCTAATATCCACCATTCCCAGTCCCCGAGATTCGAGGTAAACTATTGACGCTCCGCCGGAGTTAAAATTGTTTGGCTTGAATCTCAACTTTCAATTTTCATCCGACGTATCCAAACCATTTTACCTTACTTTAGCATGCACCTCGGGTACGAGTCCCCGAGACTCCTGTCGAGGCATACCCCGGCAACATTTTCCCAATGATTTGACTCCGAGTCCCCGAGACTCTTGTCGAGGTATAGCCTTTCTAACCGAGCTATGTTTTTCTTCCTTGCAGAATACTATGAACGTCCGCACGGACATCTTTCACACCCTCTTGTTTGACCACAAGAAACTCCACGACGAGCACAAGGCCGTCCTTGCAGAAAAGAACTCTTTGGACGAGAAGCTCCAACAAGAGAAAGCCGAAGTAGCTCGTCTGGTAAAGGAACTGAAGCGCATCACTGAGCTGCGGACGTCGGAAAAAGAGCAGCTGCAGGCGGAAAAGGCCAGTGTTGTTGAAACAGAGAAGAAACTTCGGGAGGATGCCGCCAAGGAACATGAGAATGCGCTCCAGTTAGCCGAGGCCCGCGCCACCTCGGCCACCGAGGCTTATGAAGCCCTTCAAGCTTCGGTTAACCAGCTCCTCCCGACGCTGGAACGCATCAACAAGAAATGGACGGTAAGCTTCTTGCCCCCCTTATCCTTGCTTTGTCCTCAACAGTACTGGCTCTTTGCCGAACTGTTTCTTTCATTATTAACAGGCTATCCTTCTGCAGAGCACTTCACCTACACCCAAATCGGCTCGCAATATCACTGATCAGCACAGGAAGAGGCGTAACGAGACGAACCCCGTCTGGACCATTGAGGACCACATCGTGGCCATCAAAGCTCGGATCCATCCCTTGAAAACCATTGGGTCCGAACTCCTCGACAGGTGTGTCTGCTTTCCGAGCCTTGTGGCCTCTTGCCGATGCTCCCAATACTACGCCTGAGCTCGCCGCCAAGCTTCGTGAAGCCGAACAAAGACTTCGAGAGTGGCGCTCATCTTCGGCTCGCGCTGGAGCTGATGCCGCTCTCAAATTCATCATGACTTGGTGCGAGAAGATCGACCTCGAAAAGATGGACACTCTTCGCCGAGGCTCGCCCTGGTCCACGGACCCAATTCTCATCCAGCGGCGCGAAAAGATGGCTGCCTTCTTCGCTGGATATGCCAACACCAAGAACTTGAGCGAGGGAGACACCTACTCCGACGCCGAAGATGACGAGCCAGAAGAGGATGAATACGAAACAGAATCCGACGTCGAAGCCGAGCAAGGTGACGATGGTGACACCCGCGAAGCAGAAACCGAGGCTTCTCCACAACCTGGTGCCGAGGTTACTGCCGACGTTGCCAGCACCTCCCAGGCTACCTCGGCTCCGGACGAAATCCCTGCTGCATCGGCTGCTGCCGACGTAATTCCTGATGCCTCGACCTGAACTTATGCTTGGCCAAAAAACTTCATTAAATCCCCGGTATGCCGGGACGCAGATGTAATCAAACTTAAGTAGTTCCTTTTGCTACCTCTGTTACTATCATGCTTATCGAACCATGCTTTTCTAAGCTTTACGTCGAATCCTTTTGAATGATTGCTCGAGTTTACTTTCGTGTTTACTATTTGGCATTCTTTGCTCTTGTCTGCCATTTGGCGTTCGACAGTCGAGTCACAAGATTGTTGTTCATAGCATACAGTACTTGGTAAATTCCGAGGTATGTTTCAAAGTCATCCGACATAAACGAAAGGTAAAGACAGGGGTTAGTAAACGACACATGCCGAACTATATTTTGGACCGAGTCCCCGAGTTCATTTTCATGTCTCCCACGTTTTTTCCTCTTTGCTCTTGACTACCTTTTAGGCAGATGCCAGTCGAGTCACAAGATTAGTTTCATAGCACACATTACTTGAAGTTTGAGACGAGGTTCAAAATAGTTCGGCATATGAACGAAACTGACAAACAGAGATAAAACATAAGCACAAGAGCGAGGCAGTCCCCGAGCTTTAACCTCGGAGTGCCGACATTTTTATTAAGGATTAACCGAGGTACATACATTGCGCCTTTCATGAGTAGAAAGGTCGGAGTAGAGCTACGTTCCATGGTCGCCTGACCTCTGACCCGGGGTTGTCCAGCCCATCTTCCCTTGGTTCCTGCGCATCTATAAGATAGTAGGAATCATTGAGCAGAGCTCGGCTCACAACGAACGGTCCCTCCCATGGAGGTGACAACTTGTGCCGGCCTTTCTTGCGCTGCACCACCTAGCACCAAATCTCCCTCGTGAAACACACGAGGGTTGATACTCCGGCTATGATAACGTCGGAGACCTTGCTGGTAAATTGCTGACCGAGATGAGGCCAATTCTCTCGCTTCCTCAAGCAGATCTACTGCATCCTCCCGAGCCTCTTTTGCCTCGGCTTCAGTGTACATTGCCACTCTGGGCGCATCATATTCGATGTCAGTGGGTAGCATAGCTTCTGCCCCATAGACCATAAAAAATGGCGTATAGCCAGTGATCGATTTGGCGTGGTCCTTAGACCCCACAGTACTGCTGGTATCTCATCTATCCAACACCCCGGCGTTTTCAGCAGTGGTTCAATGAGCCGAGCCTTGATGCCGGCCAACACTAGAGCATTTGATCTTTCCACTTGTCCATTAGACTCCGGGTGTGCCACCGAGGCTATGTCCAGCCGGATTCCCTTGTTCATGCAAAACCGAGCGAACTCTCCAACAGCAAAGTTAGTGCCGTTGTCCGAGATAATGCTATGGGGGTAGCCATATCGCAGAATAATCTCCTTCAAGAAAGTCACTGCTGAATGACCATCCAACTTCCGGATTGGTTTCACCTCGATCCACTTGGTGAACTTGTCCACCATCACCAATATGTGTGTCATGTTACCTCGGGCTGGTTTGAACTCTCCCACCATATCCAAACACCATACCGCAAACGGCCAAGTGATAGGAATTGTTTTGAGCGCCGAGCTGGCATATGCGTTTGCTTGGCAAACCTTTGGCATCCTTCACATCTCCGGACTATGGCCTCTGCATCAGCAAGAGCAGTGGGCCAATAGAACCCATGCCTAAACACCTTGGCCACCAGAGCTCTTGTGCTGCAATGATGACCACACTCTCCTTGGTGGATCTCCAAAAGCATCTCCTTGCCTTCAGCTGGCTCAACACACCGTTGCAACACCTCGGTTACGCTTCTTTTATAGAGCTCCTTGTTGATGATGGTGTACGCCTTGGCCCTCCTTTGAATCCTCCTAGCCTCGGTTGTGTCACTTGGCGTGCTTCCCTCCGTTATGAACTTCATAATTTGCTCCGCCCACTCCGGCACCGGGTGCAAAGGAAAAAGTTCCTCATCCACCTCCATTGGCTCGGCCACCATAATCTCCTCCATTATTTCCTCCACCATCCTGCGACCAGTCCCCGAGTCTGGATGAGCAGTCCCCGAGGTTTGGTGTGCAGTCCCCGAGCTCTGCCACGCAGTCCCCGGGTCCGACCAAACGCATCCGACGTCTACCTCCATTGGAACAGGTCCGGGCTCTTGCTCCGCCGGGATGAAAATAGATTCGGATTCAGGAGAAGGTTTGATTGAAGGAGTTCTCAAGTGATTCAGGGCTACCCCTGGTGGTACTGCCTCTTTGATGAACCGAGCTTTGACAACACGTCGGCAGCATCATTTTCTGCCCGAGGTATATGCCTGTACTCACACCCTTCAAAGAACCCGGATATCTTTTGCACATGGAACCGATATAACGCCATGTTGGCATCCAGAGCATCCCAAGTTCCAGAAGATTGTTGCACCACCAGGTCGGAATCGCCGAAGCACTCTACACGCCGGATACCGATCTCCTTTGCCACCTTGAGGCCATGGATTAAGGCCTCATACTCCGCCACATTGTTTGATGCTGAGAAATGAATCTGCAGCACGTACTTCAGCTGATCTTGCTTTGGCGAGGTGAGGACTATTCCAGCCCCCAGCCCGATCTTTGTTTTGGACCCATCAAAATGCATTTTCCAATAATTATAGTCCGGCCTGGGTGGCTCATACTGCATCTCGGCCCAATCACAAAAGAAGTCCGGCAACGCCTGGGATTTAATTGCGTCTCTTCTCTCATAATGTGGTGCATATGGAGACACCTCAATCGCCCATTTGGCAACTCGGCCAGTTGCATCTTTGCACCCGATGATCTCCGAGATTGGAGCTTCGCACACCACCGTCATGGGATGCTCCTGGAAATAATGCTTCAACTTCTTGACCGCCAGGTAAACACCATACGTCATCTTCTGGTAGTGAGGATAGTTCTGCTTCGAGGTAGAGATCACCTCGCTCAAGTAATACACCGGTCTCTGCACCGACCTGCCACCTTCTTCGCGCTCCACCACCACTGCCACACTTACAACTCGGTTTGTGGCCGCAATGTAAAGTAACATCGGCTCATTGTGCAATGGTGACGCAACACCGGGGCAGTGGACAACATCTTTTTCAGCTCACCAAACGCCACGTCGGCCTGCGGGGTCCATGTAAACCCGGTACTTTTCTTCATGAGCTGGTACAAAGGTAAGGCTTTTTCTCCTAGCCGAGCTACAAATCGGCTCAACGAGGCTAGGCACCCTGTGAACTTCTGCACATCTTTCAAACACTTCGGTAACTTCATGCTCTCAATAGCTCGGATTTTGGCCGGGTTAACCTCGATACCTCGGCTAGACACCAGGAATCCGAGCAACTTTCCAGCCGGGACACCAAAGGTGCACTTGTCCGGGTTAAGCTTCAACCGATACTTTCTCAAATTCACAAATGTCTCCTCGAGATCCTCGAGGAGAGTATGTTTCTCCTTAGTTTTGATGACAATATCGTCGACATACACTTGCACATTTTTGCCCATCTGAGAGTGCAGGCATTTCTGCATACACCTCTGATAAGTTGCCCCGGCATTTCTCAGACCAAAACACATGACACGATAGCAATACGCCCCATACGGGGTAATAAAAGCAGTCTTTATTTGATCCTTTGGGTTCAGTGGTATCTGGTGAAAACCAGAGTACGCATCGATAAAAGATAACAGTTCACAACCAGCAGTGGAATCGATCACTTGATCAATCCGAGGTAATGGAAACGGATCTTTTGGGCACGCCTTGTTGAGGTTAGTGAAGTCAATGCACATGCGCCACACCTTGACCACGGCTGGCTCGTCTTTCTTCTTTTCCACCAGACCGGATTGGATATCCAGTCCGGATGCAGTACCTCCATTATGAACCCGGCTGCAAGCAACTTAGCCAGCTCGTCCAGCACCACTTGTCTCCGGTCGTCTGAGAGACGACGGGTCGGTTGCCTCACCGGTTTCACCTCTGGCCTAACAAATAAAGAGTGCTCTGCCAACTCCCTCGGAACACCTGGCAGGTCCTTAGCCGACCATGCAAAGATATCCCGATTCTCACGGAGGAAGTGACAGAGCTCGCCTTCCTATTTCTCGCCTAGCCCGGTCCCAATGATGGCCACATGCTCTGGGTGCTCCGGGTCAATGGGGATTTCTTGGTCTCCTTGGGTACCTCGAACGCCGCAGTTGAGTCCGGGCTCATCAGTCCGGACAGGCCGAGCTGTGTTGACTGCGCCATTGCCACCACTTGATGCAGCTTCTTCTTCTCGGCTGCGATCACCAAAGACTCGGCAGGTTAGATCCCGCCGAGGCACACTGAATGCTCGCTTGTAGTCACCCGAGATGGATATGATCCCATTAGGCCCTGGCATTTTCATCTTCAGGTATGCAACATGGGTGGAAATCATGAACTTGGCCAAAGGCCTTCCAAGCAGTGCATGGTATGCACTCTCCAAGTCCACCACCTCGAACTCGATACTCTCAACTCGGCAATTTTCCTTGGTTCCAAATGCTACATCCACCCATATCTTGCCCATGGGTGCACAGGAAACGCCGGGCACAATCCCATGAAAAGTACAACTGCTTGGCATCAACTGATTAGGCGAGATGCCCAATTTCACCATTGTGTCTCGGTACATGATGTTGATGGCACTGCCATTGTCCACCAGAACTCGGGTGAACCTCACATTGTTGGTAGGCCCACACAACGTTGGATCTACCACCAGGGCATACTTTCCAGGGCTCGGCATGATCCGAGGTGTGTCCTTTCTGCTCCAAGTGATCTCCTGCTCAGACCAGTTCATATAGGTCGGCACCACCGGCATTACTGCATTCACCTCCATGGCACGCCTCTGCACGCTCTTCTTGTCAGTGGCTCGGTCACAAAGACCACATAGCTCGCATGAACCTCTCTATAGTCATTTCCGGGGTATTCATACTGCTGACTTGGTCCGGCACCATTGTTGTTGTTATTACCTCGGACATTCACAACATTCACGGGTCTTGCTGCTGCAGGCCTCGGAAGAGGTGCAGTGGTTATCGGGGTAACATTTGCTCCGGACAGATTAGGGTGGGACCTCGGCTGAAATCTCTGAGGTGGTGGTCCTGTTCTGATTCCTCCGGCCCTTGCCCCCTCTTCTCTGATTCTGCGGTTCCAGCTGCACTGCCGGGTTGAATGGTTGGCTGGCTTGCGCGGGTCAGTCGTATGGTAACAGCACGGACCATCTATCATTGATTCATAGGTCATGGGTGGCTCCGGGTTCGGACTAAATGCCGGACCATTGATTTTTGGCCTCTGGACACCTCCAGCTCCGGGCTGATCCGGGTTCACCGCTGCAACTTGGTTGGAGGGGTATGGATAGTCCGGCTCCCTCCTCTTCTGTCCGAACTCCTGACGGTCATTACACCTTGGTCCGAGCCGGTTGTTTATTGGCTCCCTCCTTCTGTTACGTGCTCCTGCCTCTGCTGCTGGCTGCATCGGATCACCCAGGGCATAAGAATCTGCAACCCGGATTGTTTCTGCTAGGGATCTCGGCATATCTCTCTGGAGCCTCTGCCACAGCATGCTGCCATGTCGACAACCATCTGCAAACCAGGAAATGGCCTGTGCCTCTACCACTCCTTCACAGGAATTCCGAACATTGCTCCACCGAGTTAAGAATTCTCGGTCAGTTTCATGATCATCTTGCTTACATGCCGCCAGGAGCTGAGGTCGGTTTGGCCTCTTGTATGTACTAGCAAAGTTGCTGTTAAACGCCAGCTCCAAGTCTATCCAGGAGTTGATACTATACTCCGGCAAATTATTCAGCCAGATCCGAGCTGGACCTTCCAACATGTGCGGGAGATACCGGACCGCCCATCGGCGATTGCCCCCCGCAATGTGCACCGAGGATACATAATCTGTCAGCCAATCTTGTGGCTTGGTGCTCCCATTGTATGGCTTGGTGTTCCGACCTAACTGGAACTGAGATACTGGTGGTGGTGGCTCCTTCATGATCCGAGGTCCAAAACACGCCGGACCAGGAGGGCCTTCCTCCTCCAGTTGCTCAGACAAGTAGATTCTATCCAGCTTGTTACGGACATCGCCTGGAGCTAACATCCGACCTCCTATCCGAGGTCCCAACGCCCCATCCACTCTGTGGTATCCAGCTCGTGCCATGGCCGAGTCTCCATCATCATATCGGTCATCGCCTTGACCGACGTTCTGAGGTTGCTGAACATACTCCGGCTCTCGCTGATATTGCCCCTGCTGCCGAGGTTGTTGCTGATACCTCGGGGGCGGAGGTGGTTTACCTCGGCCAGCCGATGCTGCTTGACCGCCGTTCTGATTTCCCTGACCGGAGTTACCCTTAGCCGGCTCGCATTGCCTGGGCCGGGGTTTCCCTTAGCTCGGCTAGCATTGCCCTGGCCCACCTTCTGCTTTGCTGCTAGGACTGGATCATACATCTGCAGCTGCTGGTTCTGACCCGAGGTGACACTCCGGGCTCGATCGGCTCCTCCGACGAGTGGAGACGAGGCTTGCCCCTTGGACACCTGACTGACTGGCCTAGCTGAATAAACCATCTCTGAATCACCAGCCCCGGCATATGCTCTGCGGAGAGCCTCATTCTGCTGGTTAGCCACATATACTAACTCATTGACTCGCTTCTGCTGCGCACGCCATGCATCTCCAGATAATCCGGATAGCTCGGCCCTGCCTGCCTCGGCAGCTCTGAGGTTCTTAGCAGGGGAACTATACACCGGCCTTCCAGTTGACACGCGACTCCCACTCCTAGCCGAGGTGGTAGGTCGAGCCTCCCTGTTTATCTCATCGTTGAGCCCCTTGCCTCTCTGCCGCACCTCGGCTCCCCTATGTGTATCAACCGCTACCGGGGTGAAGCCATTCGCTGCATTGTACTCGCGCAGATCTCTATTGAACTCATCTCTAGCTGTTATCATTGCTACAGCCTCCTTCTGCAACAGGACACGCTTTGCCTCTAGGTCGGCCACAGTCACTACTATGTCCACTCCTGGATTTACTGGGTCTGCCAGTGTATCCACTATCTCTACCAGGGTCGCACCTCGGCCCGCAGCTCTGGGGTGCCAGGCAAGTCCTTCTCTAGCCTGGGCTTTGCAGATCTCACCTTAGCAACCTCGGCTGCCTTGGACTGGCTGGCATCTACTTTGCCACGGCGTCAACCGGACCTGTCATCATCACCTCTACGCAGCTCTCGGGGCGAGTGATACGCCGACCTAAAGCCGCGAGGAGAGGAGTTTCGTCGTCCACGAGCACCTGCTCCGGGTACCCGCGAACAACCTCGACAGCAACGTACGTGACGAAGCTGCCGAGCATCATGGTGAAGCCGTGCTCGGGGAAAGGCTTGCCGGCGAAACACCCCGCGTTGTCGCTGATGAAGGTGAACTCTCCGATCTTGGCGACAAGCCCGGAAAGAACACGCTCGCCTGAGCCCGTCCGGATGAAAACTCCCTCCAACGCCTCAATCTGCCCCACGGTGGGCGCCAACTGTCGTGGTGGGATCACGGCAGATGCCATAGGTATGGCTAAGATGGGGCCGAATGGTCGTTGGGGGAATCCGGGGAGGGTTTATGCACTCAAGAAGTGCACACGCAAGAACACGCAAGAACACGAACAAGAACCAAGAAAGCAAGAACACAAAGCACACCACGATGTACCCTGCTTCGGGGCCCTCTTGTGGAGGTAACACCCCTACTGCAGCACTATCCTAGTCAGTGTATAGCTCAGAGTGACAAGTACAAGCTGCTCCTCGAGCTGTATGATGATACAATGGTGAGAACTTGAGGTAAAAGATGGAGCTAGACGGGAGGAAGAAGGCACTCCGAGCTGAGTCCGAGGTGTTTCCGGGGTTTCCGAGTTCCTTCCTCTTTCTCTCTATCTCTTTCTCTTCCTCTGTTGATCGATCCGTCGTCCTCAGCAGGAGGGGGTGAAGCCCACTATATAGGCCAGCCGGGTTACCATTGTGCCCCTCGCAGAACACTGTTGCCATGCCTCTGCAACGGTCACCACCGTACCACCGTACCTCGGTCGGGGACAAGACGTGGCTTGCCCATCTCCTGTAGCCTAACGGCAGAACTAGCATGTCCCCTCTGACCGAGACAGGACGTGGCCTGGCAGAGCTACCTCGTAGCCTTTTCCCAGACCTCGCGTAGCCAGCGATCAGAGACGTGCAGGCCCGCCGAACCCGGAGCACGCCTCTGCCATGCTCCTTGACAGACGCTCCCGTGTCAGGCGCTCTGTACCCGGCTGGAAGTGACAGGAGCATTGACTCCTGCCCGACCTACAGCCCACCACCTCGGTTAGCTCGGCACGGATGTGACGGGCTCCGTACCTGGGTCTTGCGCTTAATCTCCTTTACCAGGTCGGATCTTACTTCCTCCCCACAGCTTCTCCTGCACTCACACACAAACCACTGCACTGAGGTAGTTAGGTCGGCTGAACATAGCTCGGACAGTGAACCTCGGCCCTGGCCAACAGTATACCTCGGATCCCTTGGGCCAAAATAGGTCGGCCTGTACTCTCCAGGTCAAGATGAAGCTCGGACTTCCCAGGCCCAAACAGGTCGGCCCTTTCCGTACCTCGGCACAACTTCGAACACCACCTTATGCCAAGCCTTGACCCTACCCGGGGATACTCCCCCGACAGTCGTAGACTCTATAAGTGTGGGATTTGGCACCGTAACCAACAAAAATACCCTCTAAAGCTTTAGACTCAAATTTAGATAAGCGAACACCTTTGATTTATAGAAACACTTACAACCAAAGACTCGGTAGTAGGCGACATTGGGCTTGTTGCCGGTGAGCATCTCATAAGGTGTTAGCTTCTTGCCTTTGCGAAAGAATAGCCGGTTTGATGAATGGCACGCCGTGGAGATGGTCTCGGCCCACAAGAAGAGTGGAGATTTAAACTCCGCCAACATGGACCTTGCCATATCCATGAGAGTCTGGTTCTTCTCGGCTACACCATTTTGTTGAGGGGTATATGCAGCGGAATATTGATGACGAATTCCCTTTCACTAAGAAACTCTTTTAAGGTGTAGTTCTTGAACTCGGAGCCATTGTCACTCCTAATGTCCAATATGGAAACATTGTGTTGACGTTGAATGATACGTCCAAAACGTATCTACTTTCCGAACACTTTTGTTGTTGTTTTACCTCTAATTTGTGTGTTTGAATGCAACTAACACGGACTAACGCTGTTTTCAGTAGAATTGCCCTGGTGTCTTGTTTTTGTGCAGAAAGTCAAGTTTCGGGAAAATCCCCGGAAAATATCCAGGAGCTCCTATTTTTCTAGAAGACACCGGGAGCCAGAAGATGAGACGGAGGCGGGCCACAGGGGCCCCACACCACATGGCCGCGCGGCCAAGGGGGGCACGCCGTGGTGGGGTGTGGCTGCCTCGGTCACCCCCTTGCGACCCCCTTTCGACTACTTAAAGCCCTTGACCTAAAAACATCAAGAGGATCGACATTTTTTCCCGAAACACTCCAGAGCTCCGCCGCCACCAAAAACCCTAATTCGGGGACCAGAAAACTCCGTTCTGGCACCTGCCGGGACGGGGAATTGGAGGAGATCATCGCCATCATCATCACCGACGCCTCTCCATCAACCATCCATGATTCCCCCATCCATGTGTGAGTAATCCCCGCTGTAGGCTGAAGGGGATGGTAGGGATTAGATGAGATCACTCATGTAATAGATATCAGATTGTTAGGGCATGGTGCTTAGAATCCGTTGTTAGTACTTTATGTCATTGTTGCAACTTGTTATGCTTAATGCTTGACATTAGGGCCCGAGTGCCATGATTTCAGATCTGAACATGTTATTGAATCATGAGAATAATTATTGCTTTAGATCATATCTGCAGATTGTTTACACATATGATTGTCCGGAACCCGAGGCCCCCAAAGTGACAACAATTGGGATAACCGGAGGGGATGGCTGTAATGTGAGGATCACATGTGTTCACGGAGTGTTAATGCTTTGCTCCGGTGCTTTATTAAAAGGAGCACCTTAATTACCAGTAGTTTCCCTTGAGGCCCGATGCAAACGGGCTGGTAGGACAGAAGATGTTGTGCAAGTTTCTCATTGCGAGCACGTAAGACTAAATACGGAACACATGCCTATGATTATTACCTGGATACTTTATTATTATCTACCTGCAATTGCCATGTCTTGACTATTATATGAATTATCTTGTCCATGCAACGCCCGTTCATCCATCCTATGCCTACAGTATTTTAATCCTGTGTCTACTACAATTACTGCTGCTGTCTTTATCTTATTACTGCTATTATTTTACTACTGCTACTGCTATAAAACTGTTGCTACTGATTAACTGTGTCGAGCAAGTCTATTTCCAGGTGCAGCTGAACTGACAATTCATTGTTAAGCCTTATAAATATTCTTTGGCTCCCATTGTGTCGAATCAATAAATTTGGGTTTTACTTCCCTCGAAGACTGTTGCGATCCCCTATACTTGTGGGTCATCATTGAACTTCATTGGAGAAGTCGATGACGGCTTGTTGAGTCTCATCCTTCGACTTGAAGAAATAACCCAAGTAAATCTTGAATAGTCATCACATACACAAAACAATACTTCTTCCTACCAACACTTGGTTGAGGGACGACACCAAAGAGATCAACATGAAGAAGTTCCAATATCCTCTTTGATGAAATGGTGGTCTTGCTTGGGTGGGGAGAATCATGCATCTTTCCTTCAACACAAGCCCTACAAAGACGATCTCTATAAAAAGAAACATTCTCTTTTAGTCTAAGAATGTGGCCACCCTTGTGAAGACTTTGCAAAGTTCTCATGTTGACATGGGACAAGCGGCGATGCCACAACCACCCACGTCGGCCTTTCCGAATGGCACATGCTTGAGTGTTGGTTGACCCAAAAAGTCCACAACAAACAACTCCTTTTCAACATACCCAACGAACATGACTTTAGAGTCTTGCTCCTCAAGAGTACCACCATATCAATAGTAAATGGACATCAAAGTTCATCTTATTAAGTGCACGAACTGACATTAAATTGTAACCGAGGGACTCGACAAGCATGACATTTACAAGGGTGATATCCTTTGCAATACCACCTTGCCGAGGCCCTTTACCTCAGCTCTTGATTTATCACCATAAGTGACGGTTGAGTGATTTGTATTTGGTCCCAACTACTTCATGATCTCCTTGCTTCCGGTCATATGACTAGTGCATCCACTATCAACCACCCATTTCGACCCACCGGAAGCATAGTCCTACAAGAAATCATTGCTTGATTTTAGGTACCCATCTTGCAATGGGTCCTCTTTGGTTAGCAACAAGGGTCTTAGGAACTCAAATAGCATGAGCAACATATCCATCATAAGGACCAACATATTTTGCATAAACATCACCATAATAATCAACATGTAAATGTAGTGACGGTTAGCATTTCCCGCAAAGTCACTACGAGTGGTCTTCCCCCTAGTGGCATTCCCACTCGCAATGGGAGTCTTGGTTTGTGCGGGCTTGGCCTTGTTGTGCTCTTCTTCTTTGCTTGGCTACATAACCAAGACCCTCCTTCCTTTGTGTTGCTTTTGCTCAACCACATGAGCCACAACCTTTTCTTTACCTTTGGAATAGAGGTCTTGGCACTAGTGGCATTGGCAAGTTCAACATTCAACCTAGCATTTTCCTCAATAATATTTGCATGATCACAAGAAGGAGTGGAGGTGCTAGGTGAGTTAGATTTAGAAAGTTGAGTTTGTAGTTGCTCATGAGACATGTCTAGAAGAGAGTGAGTCCTTTCCAAGGCCTTGTGAGTCTTGTCAAGCTTCTCCATATCCTCAAGAAGTCTAGCATTAGCAACCACAAATTCAGCTTTCTCCTTTTTAACCACTATATTTAGCAAAAACATGGTCTCTATCCTTAATGATTTTAGCAATTATTTCATCATTTTTATCATCAAGGGATTCAAGTCTTTGCTCAAGGGAAGTCCTATATTCACTCTCTTCTTCAAGAGAAGCATTTAAGGATGCTATGGTGAGAGAGTCCTCTCTCTCAATTTTACCTTGACCTCAAGTAGGTCTTCGGCCGCACAAAGTTGTCTCATGAGAGACTCAACATGTTTCTTAGCTTCACCTTGCAAGTTAGCCACAAAAGTATCGAAAGCAACAAGTTCTTTCTTAATCTCAAGACTAGAGATATCATCCATTTCATGCATAGTCTTGGGAGTGGAAGATGATATCTCGGTAGCTTTGGCCATGAGGCAACGAGCGGTGTTGATGGAGATGTTGAGGTAATGGCCAATGCGGCCACCTCACGAGTGGTTTCTTCTTCTTCTTCGGAATCATCGGAAGGATACTCCTCTTGAGTCATCAACACAATTCTTAGTGCTTTCTTGAAGAATGGCTTCTTCTTGACAAATGGCTTCCTTTGAACGATCTTTGATTGATCCTTGGGGACAAGCCTTCCACCATGTTCTTCTCTATTCTAATAGGGACAATCTTTGGTAAAGTGATACTTGTCATGGCAATTGAAGCATGTCCTTGATTTGGTTGCAGACTCCTTCTTTCCACTTGGGTTGTTCCTTAGATCAACTTGAGCCTTTGCCTTGGCTGGGTCATGCCAAAATGCTCTTAAAGCAAGAGCCAAGTGATCATGGTAGGCTTGTTGGAGATCATCGGGAAGGATGTTGCTTGGGCATTCCTCAACTTCCACACTTTCGTCAAGGCACACCACTTTGGCCTTCAAAGCAAGTGAAGAACCTTGTTTCATTCCCATGGCCCTAGCACGATTGTCTTGAGCATTCTTGGTGGCAACCTTGAAGGCTTGCATTTCTTGCATAACTTCATTTGATGTCATTTGAAGGTAGTTGTGTCTTCCTTGTAGAGCCTTCAAGTCAACGGGCTCGAAGGGCATGAGAGCATTCACATACTTCCTCTTGATCCAAGCATCATCCACATACTTTGCCCCAACATTAAAAGGCTTGGGCAAGGGTCTTGAGTCTTCCATACATCTCTTCATGAGTTTCACCATCAAGCATGTAGAAGCCTTCGGCATCATTGTTCAAAGCATCAAATCTATTCCTCTTCATACTCTCATTCCTAAGGAACACCTCGGAGAGACAATCCCAAACTTCTTTGGCGGTGGTGAGATGTTGAATGTGATGAAGATCCTTTTCACCAACGGCAAGTTCAAGCATGTGTAGAGCGGTGACATTGAGTTGAGCATCAACCACATCTCATCTTGTCAAGTTGTTTGGATCCACGTCCTTGTGTCCCACTTGAATGATACTCCAAAGCTCGATAGAGGCACTGTTGACATGAGATCTCATTGAGTGTTGCCAACTAGTAAAAGTCAAAGCATTAAGCTTAGGTGGAGGACCTAAAGGGTTTATGCGAGGATGAGGGATAGGTGGGTCGGGAGAGTACAAATGAGAGACCTCATGGTACTCGGTCTTCCCACCTATGGGCTTGGGTATGGATGAAGAAGATTTCTTTGGGTCGGTTTCGTTATCTTCATCCCCTTTCTTTTCCCCTTTCCATCATCGGAATCACCCGTGTTGGAATTAAGGGGGTCCTCTATTGGGAGAGTCTCCGAAGGAGGCTTGGTACAAGTGAGTTTCGTGAGCATGTCACGTATCACACTAAATTGGGTATCCATGGACGATCTCAATGATGTCTCCATCGTTTTGAGATCGGCCTTGGATGCCGGAGTACCTTGGACTTTCAGAGGATCCTCTCCCAAAGTCATACTTCTCTTAGGCGGTTAAGCCCAACAAGAGAGCCGAGGCTCTGATACCAATTAAAATGATCCATATGACACCTAGAGGGGAGGGTGAATAGGTGCTACTTCAAATTTTAATACTTATTCAAATTAGGCTTGACACAAAAGGTAAATTCTCTAGATATGCAACTACGGTGAATTTTCCTATATGACAAGCTAGCAACTAAACACGATACACAAGGTAAAGACGGTAAACAAGGATAGAGGTAACCGAAGTGAAAGCACGTGGAGACATAGATGTATTCCCGAGTTCCTCCTTTTTTAGGGAGTACGTCTCGTTGGAGGGGTGTGAGCTCGCCACCATAGACTTGCTCAACGCCACAACAGGCTCACCCTATTCTCCTATGAACCGCACCACAAAGGATTGGTTCACCTTCCACTATCGGTTCCCTTCGAGGCGGAAACCAGAGCCTTTACAACAACAATTCAGGGCACACCCCACAAGTGAATTGGGGGCTCCCGAACAGCTACAATCTGTCACAAGAACAACAAGTGAGTACAACAAGGAGCTAGGTTTTCCAAAGGAAAACCCTAGCAAATGGTCCCTCAAGTGAATGAGGGGAAATGAAAAACGGCTTGGTGAAGATGTAGATCGGAGTCTTCTACTTCAATCCTCCAAAGATCAACGAGTTTGGGTGGAGGGATTGGGAGATCTAGTGAATGTTGAGCTTGCAATAATGGTGGACTTCAATTCTGGTCGAGCTGGCTAGCTGGAGATAGGTGGAGGGGTATTTATACCCCTCGAAGAAATGTATCCGTTGCAAGACAGGGAGGCTGGATATTCCGGCCTAAGGCAACACCGGAATATCCGGCCAACCGGAATATTTCGGCCGCTGATAAATCTCCGGGCCATTCCAGAGAGACGCCAAAATGTGCGCTCTTCGTCCTTTGAAAATCTAGCCTTGGGCAAAACTGGGGACCGGATATTGCGCCCCAACCTGGGACCGGAATATCCGGTCTGACTGACTGAACTCATTTATAGCCCTTTTCTTCCTTTTCTTTCTTCACTTTTTGGTGATGATGCACATATATTTTATGCATCTGAACCCTGCATCACTTAGCACCAGATTAATATGTCACTAGTGTTGTTAACTAACACACAAAACATACGGGATCAAGAAAATGTTCTTTCAGAGTCCTACACTATGACTAACATCTTCACTTTGTACTAAAAGTAGATGCACCGACTTCCATGCATGATCCTTCTGGGCCCATCCTAGTATCTGAGCCGACCCACCTGAGGGTGGCGGTTGTAACTCGTAAGTCGGCCATGGGCTATCTTGCTCCCCTCGGCCGTTTCAGCTTCGTGGGCATACCCGGTTAGGTATTAGCTTGTCACCCTGCTCCTCCACTGCTCCACTGATCGGTGGTTCTCGAGTTGGTAGTACTTCCTAACTTTGATCTTATGTAAGACTTTTGTGTATCCCGCAATTGTAAACGATGAGACAAATGCTAAAAAAAACTTACTTTGTATCTTCTGCCTCATATTACATGAAATGAACCATGGTGAAATGATAATAATGCAATGACGTGATTGATGGTACACCACAAGTTCTCAAGTCAGCGGCGGAACCTGGCTAGCAGGCTCCGACAACGAATCTCCATTGCAACTATTGAAGGGCATACTAATTTGATTGCAATTTTCATGGGCAACAATGATTGATGTGGTATTAACTGGGTTTTGCCAAGCTTTATCAACGAGCTAGCTCCACCACTGCCCAAGGTACAAAGAAATGAAGGCTGTGCTTTTGGCGCAAAGTTTTTCAAAAGTATTCTGGTAGAATACTATGGTTTCCGAAAATACCATGGTTTTGGCTTTAGCAAAAAAACAACAACATTATATACCATGGTATTAGCAAAATTGAACTATGTTTGCACTATACAAAAAAAGGCCCTAGCCTCTTTTTTCCAGTACTAAAAAAATATTCATTGTCTAGACATAGAAGTACTTTTGGTTCTAGAACACTCATGTTATAGGAAATATTCACTATCAAACAGAGCCAAAGTATTTAAGCTTTCCTAGCTTTTTGTGGAAAGTTCGGCAACCTCTTTGTGTCCCACTTGTAGTATGATGCCTCTTATGAAAAAAGGTTCACATCACAACCAATATACTGTTCAAAGTCGTCTCCATTTCATTCGGAACTGTTAACTTTATCGGGTGGCCTTTGGCACCGCAATGGGTTATGGATTATTCTGATCCTATCCATCGTACTAGGTTTTGCACATTTTAGTGTCTGAGGATTGTTTTTGTTTATTTTAGCAAGCCTAAACTAAGCCTTAATGACCTCTTCTTGAAAAAATTTCTGGTCAGAAAATCAGATTAAAGCTTCGGCAAAATGAGGCTAAAGATAATCTGGTACTCCCTCCGTTCCATTTTAATTGACTGGAGTAGGAGATATTATTCGAGTCCCAAGGTTTTCATTGAAGATGTAAAACACTTAGTACGCGACCTTACCGAGAAGCGTAAATATTTCAGACAGGAATAGTTCGTCCAGCTCTAGATTTTTTCCTCCCCTCCTCCCTCTTGCTCTCGGCCTCCGTCTGCTCGCGACTCGCCGGCGACCTGAACCCCGACTCGCCGCAGCCGCGTCGCAGCCCATCCGCGCCTGAAGCTCGTCGCCCCCAGCCCCAGGGAGCGCATGGGGCTACAGCGGTGAGCAAGGCTTACTACCAGCAGAAGGAGCCGCGGAATCCGGAAGCTGATCCACGAGCCGCGAGGTATCCGCGCCCCGGAGTAGCAGCAGCGCGAGGAGGGGGCGAAGGATGGACGAATTCGAGAGCGGCGACAAGGGAGTTTCCGGCCCCGGCCCGCCCCCGGCGCTGGCGACGATGGCAGCTCTGCGCCGCTCCCTGAGACGGTAAGCGCGGGATACCTCTTTGGCTGCCGCTGCGGGAGCTTAATTTGAATGCTTGTGTCCATTTATGGTTCTCTTGCTTGATTAGACGCTGGAATCCTTGGATCGCATGCCGAATTTGGCGGCCTGTTCTATTGTGGGGGGCGGTGAGGTGTTATGCTTGGGGAATAATAAGTGGTTCTAGTGATTTTGGGTCTAGAGTGAATTACGCTGTCGGGGAAAAAAATGGAGTGATGGGATGTAGTGTATTGACTGTTTATATAGAGAACTTCTAGTAACATGCGGCTGCCTATTGCTAAAAGCAAACTATTCTAAACTTAGACTAGGATTCCCGTATTTCTACGTAAGAAGTTGGATTAGATTGCAATATCTGAACTGGGCTAGAACTTTGATCAGTGAGGTAAGAGGCATCTAAAAGAGCTGAAACTGGAACTGCTGGACCTAGTTCAGCATGCACTTGCTAGGGTCACAGGGAACAAGTAGACATATCTGTCTTTCTGGCATCTTCTCTGCTCATAGTTTGAATATGAACATAGCATACTTGTTATTCTTTTTCTTTTATCCGAGGAGTAATGTTGAGTTGCCATAGTTGCCGACTGCTGAGCTTTGGTTATTAAAATCGAGATATGAACTTATTTCGACATTTTGGCGAGTTTTATGTTTTCCTTTTATCCGAAGAGCTAGTTTTATGTATGGTGCATGGGCCTTTTTGCGGTCTCCTAGTGGCTAGTGCTTCTAGTGTATCGGGACTGTGTTGAATTGTGCTTATTATTGTCACTGAACCTTGCATAATTACTTTTGTTGCATTGTGGTGATAGATGGACTGGAGGTTTAGCATTGGTTATGCAATTCAAGGACATGGCTAGAACTAGAAGTGGCTGTAGGTAACAACTTGTAGAGTTGTAATAATTACGTTTTTTATTTATACTTAAAAGTGTGCTGCATACAGTAGGAAAAATGTTGGCTGGACATGCTGTCGCATGTGCCGTTTCTTTACCATCAGGTATAGATATATATTTAATAAAAGCATAAAAGTGACTATGTTCCTTGACCGGTTTTGTATTATTTGGTTTGCAGGTTGTAAGCTGTTCCATAACCTTTGAAAAATTAACACTACTGTTAATTGCTTTGGAACCTGTCATCTCTAGGCTCAGTTTGCTGTCTTTTGCCATGTCTAGGGACATCTGGCTATCTAACCCACTGGATTTATCCATCTTTCAACCTTGTCCATTAGCTGTCTAGTTTTGCAGCCCACATGGTTTCTTGTACTCTTTTTTGATGATTTCATTTTATGTCTGTCCAATTTGCCGAGTCTAGTGTTATGGTTAAATTCTAGCTGCAACTTGAAGTGGGTATTGTGCTCTGCTTTAGTGGACTGATTAGTAGTATGCAGGTAGAAGATATTCTCTTGATTGCAAGAATCTAAAAAGGTTTTACTTCATCATGTGCCATGTCCAGCCGTACTCTTGCTGCTACTAATGGACACATCAAACACACGGTTTCAGCATTCCAGTGATAAATATACCTTTTATCATCTCCATTCCATTTTATATCATGTTATTATGAGGGGACTTGGCCGGTTCATACATATTTGGGGCCCTAGGGAAAAATAACAACTTAGGCCTCTCACCGACACACAAATAGTCGCAAATAACCATTCACTGTAGTCACAAAAGGTGCAAAAAATCGTATGAAAAAATAACCACTGAGTAGGACATAACGATGGACAAGTCGATGTTCCATAAACTTCAAAAATGACATAACGAAACACAAGCTACTCATTTCTAGCGGTCAAAATGAATAAGCTTATCAACTTCACATTCAATTTTTCTTTCACAGTCATCAATATCCATAGACCTCATCTAAATGCCCATTTGGTTGTTTAACATAAAATAAAGCCAATTGCACATAATTCCCTAACTGGTACTAGTTCTAAAAAAAGTGTACTGCTCCCTTTTGGAACTCTTTTTTTTTTTTGAGATTCCATCTGCATATCTATTATTTCCTTTCTTTCCTGTACTTTCTACAAGAAATGCCACCACAAAAAATACATATTTGTACAAGATTTACATGCTCAAGGCAAGGGCCGAAAGCACCTGGATATGGATGGTTGGATCGGAAGCAACAAGAAGAGTCCACATAAACTCCAGGCAATAATTTACAAATAATGTCTGAAAAATATCGAGGACACATCACCTTGAAAGATAAATGCAGATCTTAAAGCTTAAAACGTAGAAACTTGGTAGCAAAAAGAGATTAGAATTCCTCTTGCCATGTATTGACTAACCTCCCCCTCTTCTCTCGAGTGTTTTAGCCTTTTGACCTCTCTCAAATATATTGTTGTCGTGACCTTCTCTCAAATCTAGCGCCATTTTCCTCCGTTAATGGTGGTCGTGACCTCGGGAAGATTTTTTTTGGAGGCGGAGAGGGCGATTGGTTCGTTCCATTGTGCGTGTACATCGTGGTGCAGTTGTGGGCTGTGTCATCCTACCATGGACATGGTCCTTTTTTCCCGTAACTGCAGCCATTTAAGCCTAGAGGTATACACTAGCTCTGGGTAGTCGCCCTGTTTGCCCGGGCTATGGACCAGGCCCGGTAAGGGGAGCTGTCTTTTGATCAGGGAAATAGCGTGCACTGCTGCCCATGTTGTGTTTGTGGCTGAATGATAACCATCTTCCATTTATTTATCGATGACAATGAGTTTGTGCTTGGAACAGGTGCAAATTGGGAATTCACCAACCTATAAGCTTGGAAGGAAGCTTGGAAAGGGAGGATTTGGACAAGTATATGTTGGCCGGCGCATTTCCTCTCCTAGTCACGGTGACAGGAATAATGGTGCAAATGCTTTGGAGGTCACTATATCTCTTACAAGTTCAGTTTATTGCTAGAACTGAGACCATGATGGTACTAATGCTTCTTTATCTGTCAGGTTGCACTAAAATTTGAACACAGAACCAGCAAAGGCTGCAATTATGGAGCTCCATCTGAGTGGCAGGTTTACAAGTGAGTATTTGATTTTTAGTTCTTGCACATCTGTGTATTTTATTGGCGAGTTGTTCTTTGGATATCTCTTACCTCTTCTGCTTATATTATACCTCACTCTGGCAGCACTCTTAGTGGAAATCACGGCGTTCCACGGGTACACTACAAAGGAAAGCAGGGCGACTTTTACATCATGGTAATGGATCGTGTACTCTTTTTTTGTATATACAATGGGGCATTACCAAACAATATTTCAATTGTACACATGGATATGGGGCCCTGTTTGGTATGGGGGGCTTTGACAATTTGCCACACTTTATTCTGTTTGGTATGTAGTCCTACAAAGTCTATTGTTTCCAAACATGCCCTTAGTCATTGCATGGTAGCGATTTATTTTATTTCGTTCTTTGAATCACTATCAACAACTTTGCTCTTAGTCAATCCTGTTTGGTGTTTTGCAGGTTATGGATATGTTGGGACCAAGCCTTTGGGATGTTTGGAATAATAATTCCCATTCGTTAGTACCTGCTCAATGTCCTTAACTTAATTTTGTAGTCTCCATATCCAACCTTTTCATCATAACTAGCTGTGGTTTTTGTTACAGGATGTCCGTTGAGATGGTTGCTTGTATTGCTATAGAAGCCATCTCCATACTTGAAAAGATGCACTCAAAAGGGTAATTTGATGTTCTGTTATTCGGATGGAGTCCCAAGATTGTCTTGCATATAGTGCTCGTGAACTTCTAGCTGACAAGTTTTGTATATGATAGGTATGTCCATGGTGACGTGAAACCTGAGAACTTTCTGCTTGGTCCGTGCGGTACCCTGGAAGAGAAGAGACTTTTTCTTGTTGACCTTGGACTGGGTAATTCAAAATCAGATTCCACTCTTATATTACATCTGTTTGGTATAAAGATTTATGTTTGCTTCTGCTAACCTATCATTTTGTACCAACACAGCTACGAAATGGAAAGGCGCTAGTAATGGGCAGCACGTTGAATACGACCAGAGACCTGACGTATTTAGGTTCGGATAGAAATACATTTATGATGCGCTTCATTTTGTGCATTGTGCGTGGTTGACATGTTCTCTGTCATTTTTGTTTGCTCTCGCAAAAACAGGGGAACTGTTCGTTACGCTAGTGTGCATGCTCACTTGGGAAGAACTGGAAGTAGGAGAGATGATCTTGAATCCCTCGCATACACACTTATTTTTCTTCTCCGTGGCCGCCTGCCTTGGCAAGGATACCAGGTTAGTTTAGTTTGGTATTTGAGCATCTTTTGTTCTTATTCCTGTTTCTATTTTTATGTTTATGTTTGTTCATTAATCAATTCAGGGAGACAACAAAGGTTTTCTTGTCAGCAAGAAAAAGATGTCGACCTCTCCAGAATCTCTCTGTGGCATTTGTCCACAATCTTTTCGACAATTTGTTGAGTATGTCGTGAACTTAAAGTTTGACGAAGAACCCAATTACGCAAAGTGCATCTCTCTTTTTGATGGCATTGTTGGTCCAAATCCAGACATCAGACCGATAAACACTGATGGTGCTCAGAAGGTACATATTCTCCTAACTCTATGCTTAGTTGCTTACTTTCATGAACTTTAAGGACTTGTGGCATCCACCATTGGCGTGGAGAGCTATACTGTTTTACTAGAGACGATATTATTTTCAAAAAATTGTAGTAGATTGTTTTCAATATATTGGGTAACCTTATGATTTTGTAAATTGGGTTAACTCAGTTGCATCTTCTACTGAAAAAAATTCCCAGCTCAAAATTTCCATGCTGTAAAATTGTCAAATATTGGATATGCTGTACATGGGACTAAAACACCATGTAGTGACATTGTAGATCGCAAGAAGGCATTTTGTCTTTAAGCGTAGGGACAGTGGTATTCCCTATGTTAATATGTCATGTGTTATGCATTGGAAAATATTGAACTGTTAAAAGTTCAGCAACAAACCCCATATAGACCACAAGAAGGCATTTTGTCTTTTAAGTGTATGGACAGTGGTATTCCATGTGTTAATATGACATGTGTATGTATTGGAAAAATATGGATCTCTTAAAAGTTCAGCAACGGACCCCACATATTATAGTTTCTTGGTAGCTTGTTGTGAACCACACCCTTCAGTAAGTTAGCTGCCTAATGTTTTATTGGATTGCTACCAGCTTATATATCAGGTTGGTCAGAAGCGAGGTCGCCTCATAGGAGAGGAAGATGATGAGCAACCTAAGAAGAAGATTAGAATGGGAATGCCAGCTACTCAGTGGATTAGTGTCTACAGTGCCCGGCGGCCTATGAAGCAGAGGTTTGCTTGGAGCAGTTATCTTCTTTATGGTAGTGAAGACCAAGAGAAACTTCCTGTCTTACTATTTTTTTTTCAGGTACCACTACAATGTTGCAGATGATAGATTAGTACAGCATATTCTGAAGGGAAATGAAGATGGCTTGTATATAAGTTCAGTTTCCTCCTCCTCAAATCTGTGGGCTTTAATAATGGATGCTGGAACCGGTTTTAGTGCTCAAGTATATGAAATTTCTCTCCACTTCCTTCACAAGGTGAGCAATTAGTTGAGGCGATCCTACTTTTCAGAATGCATCTTCTCTGTTTATGGTTGGGTAGCAATGCTTTATTGATTGACATGTCAATGCTTCTTGATTTCATTTGCGGTTGTTCTTTTCTGCTTCTGCAGCTATTAACTTGATTGTACTATGTTAGGAATGGATACTGGAGCAGTGGGAGAGAAATTACTATATTACTGCGCTGGCTGGTGCGACTAGTGGAAGTTCCTTGGTAATCATGTCAAAAGGTAATCTTGATTTATTAACTTGATGGTTGGACTGCCATTTGCATACTTTGTCCCCAGACCGTCATGGTATCACCTGAGGTTAACTGATATACTCCCAAGATACATGTTTTATTAAATTTCCCCACCTATGTGTTTTCCCCGAATTTATGGCAAATAGCCTGAAGAATGTCACACTGATTATGTGGAAATGTATTTAATTGCCCTACGAATTCAAGCGTTTGACCGTAACAAGCTATATGACATTGCTGGAAACCATTTGGACACCTTACCTTTTAGCAGTTTTCCTTTCTGCCCAAAACAATGCTTAATTGAACGAAGACGTGCCAATAGTGCTAGGCACAGAAAGGGCACAACTGTCTTTGGCTTTCAGCTCACTATATCTAGTGAGATTTACTAGAAACTTGTAGTGCATGTTTTGGGTGTACACCGTTAAAGTGGAAACACTTGAGTCTTAGAATATTGGCTGTTGGTACCTATGTGAACTGACTTTAAGTATATCTCCAGGGACAACGTATGCACAGCAATCCTACAAAGTAAGTGATTCATTTCCCTTCAAGTGGATAAACAAGAAGTGGAAGGAGGGCTTCTATGTCACATCCATGGCTACAGCTGGAAGTCGATGGGCAGTTGTCATGTCCCGAAATGCTGGTTTCACAGATCAGGTATGCGTATTCTTTTCATTTTGGTGCACCACGCTTTAGCAGCAGGCTCACTTCTATTGTTCAAGTGGACCTGGAAATATTTTTTCTCGAGGGGAGATATGTAAAAAACCCAGATGTTTATGAATATATATACGTGCAATGCTGAAGTAGACATGGCAAAAATGGAACTGATGAAATCTTTGTATTTTGCAGGTAGTGGAGCTAGATTTCTTATATCCGAGCGAGGGCATCCATCAACGTTGGGATAATGGTTATCGCATCACTGCAACAGCTGCCACATTGGACCAGGCAGCGTTTATCTTGAGCATACCTAGACGAAAGCCTAACGATGAAACACAGGAGACCCTAAGAACATCTGCTTTCCCCAGCCAGCATGTGAAGGTGACTTGGCATTTCCTGCTTATTGTGTAAAATCTAAACTCGAGATAAGGGGGTGTATTCACCAGCTGATCAATCTGCTTGCAGGAAAAATGGTCCAAAAATCTATACTTAGCATCCATCTGCTATGGAAGGGCGGCTTCATGAAGCCCATTTACTTCAGTTGGTTCTTGGTGAGATCTACTAATATGGACCGCCGGTTTCTATGCTAAGATGGGGTTGAAGTGCTAACATACTAATATATTTACCCATAACTAACAAAAGGTAACCGTGACAAACAACTTGGTTATGTTTTGCTAGCTCGAGATTTGGTTGTGTAAATTATCCATAGAATAATTTTGTAAGCAAAGATAGCAGTGTAATTGATTAATTGTATGCATATAAATTGTAGTCTGTACCATGTTGGCTCGGAAGCATTCTGCTGATTTAGCTGTTCATGTTACTCTGGCTACCAGAAGCAATAAATTCAGCACAATGCATTAATTTTTTAGTTTTACATGGTATATCTTGCTCAGAAAATTTTGCGCTTCAACTAACATTTGTGTCGGCAGCAGGGAGCGTTGCCCCCCCCCCCCCCTCTTTTTTTGCCACACAATCTGTTGCCTCTTATTGACATGTGAGTTCCTGTAACCATCTGAAATGGCGATCTGATGACTTTTAGTTCTATAAGCATTTGAGTTGAACACAAGATGATGTGGGGGTACCTAGAGAAGTAGAGATGACGTATCCAGTAAATAATGTTTGTGATTTTTATTTTTGTTGTGGAATTCTCTTTCAATGCAATTCGTCTCTCTTTTCTAGATCAGATCTACATTTGAAATATTGTGAAACGATATATTTGATGGTGTGAAGTTCTTCCCATATTTCCGAGATATTTCACGTCCTTTGGAGGTGCTTTTAGGGCCTGGAGTTGGGAGCACCGTCAAGGAAGGCGGTGGCACTGAATTTGTTTGTGAGCAGATAACATGGCAGTGCTTGTGTAACCATGAGAACTGAGAAAACTCCGCTCACCTAAGCCATTTGAATTTGCTCGAGCGAGTCACATGGCTTCAGCACGAACATGGAACGAGCAAACAGGTGCTACCACGCACGGACGCACCATCCTGTCGTCGTTCGAAATGAACGGCAGCTGTAGCTGAATTGGCTGTGGTATGGTGTCTATGTAAACTGTGGTAAGCGAGTTATTTTGGTCAGAATGTAATTTTCGGTTGGTGTGTTTTTTATATTTTTGTCATTTCCGTGACAGATATCACCACACTCCAGACTTCCTGGTCGAACAAATCTGGATAGCGCTCAAAACATCCGAGAATGGTTGGTGGAGAGGAGATCAGCATGAAGCCGCCGTATGACGTACCTATCTCCCCTATCTCCATGTGGATGTATCTTGCATGAGTTGAGTGCACTGGGGAAAAAACCTACTCTAGATACTGAAAACAGGCACCATAGTGACCATGCACTATGTTGCACAAAAGCGAACCATGGAGGATTTTGAACTGGTTCGGCACATAGTGGAGCACCGAATTATGATGTCTGGCACAAAAAGTGAACCAATAACTTGTGTGGTTTCAAGTTTTTAATATGTGAAGAGCATCATAGTAGGGCACATGGTAGGGAGAGCAAATGTTAGATAAAATATGAATTGCATGTAATGAATGGGCCCATCTCTCTGTCCAAACGTCGAACCAAAGTCTGCCACCTTTTTTCTGTGATTGCTGCCACCTTTTTCTTTGATTTGAACCCACGTGGTGCATGATCTAATAAGTATACTGGAAAGGCCCGGTGGCAAGTTTTTTTCCAGTATATACAGTATCCCTGAGAATTTTGGTGGATGGTGCTCGGTCCGTCCTGATTTTTACCAAATTCTGCCACGTCGTCTCAATTCTGGCCAATTGTCAGTGAACTATATGATGATGTGGAGACGCGGGTGCTCGATTCGAGTGCCCCGCCTTGGTGGCGCCAAGGTTTTCGAGTCGAAGAGTCAACGAGTTCCAGGGTAGTGACTCTTGACTAGTCGTGACTAGTCTAGACTCATGTTCGACTAGTCGACATCCTACAAGGTCCATAAGTAATTTTATTGCCACAAAAATTACATTGCAACAACAACGGTCTGGTAAAGATTGGGCCAGAATGCATATTTCCATGCTGGATGCTTGCTCCTTGCTGGTCTCCTCTTAGGATCTTTGAATGGATCATATTGCTCGTGAGCTTCTACTGCAGCTTGAGTTGAACGAACAACTTGGGATATCTCTGGGTGGGACATGGTGCTTGCTATGAATCCAGCGAAGGGAGAAGCACACCAGCAGCAGCAGCCGGCGGCGGGAGAAGCACACCAGCAACCGGCAGAGGGAGAAGCAGGATCGTGGGGTGGCTGCGGCCAAGGGAAGGGTTGCGGGAGCCAAGATAGGTTTGGCTTAGGGAAAAACGGGGCCGATCTAGCTTTCAGGGGAACTGAGCAAGTAATAGGCGGGCCTAATTTTTAGTCGTTCAACTCAAAAAAACTGCACTAGTCGTGACTAGTCGTTTGAGCCGCTCGGCTCAACCAATTAGTCGAGTCGAGATGTTGAGTCAACCTGGCATTGCGACTCATCGACTAGTCAGCGACTAGTCGCGACTAGCCGCTCGACTCAAAAACCCACATGTGGCTGTCCAGCGGGAGCTCATGTGTCTTGGGTGCTTCGGAGGTGTGGGAAGGCCCCTCAACCGTAGAGCAAAGCGGCCGTCCGACGGGCATTGCTCGACGCGGGTGGCGACAATAGGTGAGGCATGCCACGCTTGTTGCAGTGGAGACGGGACGACAAAACTGTGTAGTGGGAAAGAAGACAAGGAAAAAACTTACTAACATTGGGGTCCCATGTGATAAAAAAATTACAATATCGATTTAGGCTGCATATGATCTGAGAGGATACCCGCAAAACCAGTTTTTTCAATAGTCTTGGCGACCGGCCGGGAAGGCAGCGACGCCCTTTGGTGCCATGTCCTCTTGAAGGCATCGTTCTGAAGGTGCTCTTGTTATTCCACTAGGTTTTCCAGGGGAAATCTTCGATCTCTCGTGGGATCGGACGAGGGCAGCGCTCTTCGTCGCTTACCTCTTGAGGCTTCACCTTGGATGTTTCGCCGACCAGAGGGAGCAATGGAAGGAGTTGGTGGCTGGCTGCTAGGGACTGGGGAGCCTTGGCAACGTGAATCGGCGGGCGCGACTCCTGGTTTGGCGAGCTCCGTGTGAAAACCCTGCATCAACTTTGATTGCTGGCGCTGATGGCGGGGCTCTCGGTCGTCGCTCCCCTCCTTGGTGGCATCGTTGTGGAGTCATTCGCCTCCCAATGTTGGTGCTTTGCCTATTCGCCCGGTCGGCGTTGCCAGTTTGTCGTCTCGGCTAGGCGGATGCGCAGCCCGGGCCCCGGTGTGGATGTCGGAGGAGCGGCTCTAGTCTCTCGCATCTACCGTGTTGAGGTCTTCGAGTGTATACTTTTGTCGCTCGGGTGACTTGGTCATCGATTTATGCGGGTCGCGGTCTCGGGGCCGATGTGGATCTCGAGCGGCGAGTCCTGATGTTCCCCTCCGTCTCGTTGCGTTGAGGTGTTTGGGTGTCGTCTTTGGTTGGTAGGGCAATTTAGTCATCGACTCGTGTGGGGACATGGCCTCGAGATCGACATGGTGTATTTTGTGTTGTAAAGTTTTTTTTGCCTCGTTTCAAAAAAAACTTTTTTCTATATGGTTTTCAAAAGCATCGAGCCATGCCCGCATTAATTAATATAGAAAAACCAGAAAAGGGGAATTATTGCCTGAGACTAGTCACAATGGGGAGTAACTTAGACTAGTAACATGCATATGTTACTACTCTAAGTTACTACCTCCATAATGGAGAGTAACATGTGTGTAGTGTCATATTTAATAGGTTATACACTCATCTTGCTTTGAAATGTGTGATGTTATGGTAACCTATTAAATATGATCTTTGGAGGTGGGAACCATTTTGGGCAGTAACTTAGAGTGTATAACCTATTAAATAAAATGAAAAAGGGTTCCCACCTCCAAAGATGAGTGTGATGCCAAATCAAGGAGGAACGGAAGGGTTTGTCGAGCATCGTCTGTCCTTCGGGATGCAAGACCAGGTACAACCATTGCAGGCTAGTAGTCCTTCCAGTTCCAGGTCAGTTGCTGATTGGGTGCAAGACCAGGTACAACGATTGCAGCCTGGTAGTCCTACCACACCGATCGCTCACTGGGTGCCAGAATCAGACCATGCTATAATGCAAGCTGGGAGCCCTGGTTGTGGCATGGTGTCTGGGTTGCAGCATCAGGCGGGGTTCGATAGCCCGGTCCGGCAGGCGATGCCTACATCTCGAAGGATGGATTCAACCCCAAGCCCTGTGCGTGAGATCACCAAACATCTTCATCAAATGGGTTGCCCGTCAGGAATTGTGGGGGTCCAAACATCACCGACCATGGAGTGCGTGATGCCAGTAGAACCTCTTGTTACCGCGGACACATTGTGTGAGACAGCGAGCCATCAGATGTTAGCGCTGGGGGAGCTGGAGTTTGTTCGAATTTTCCTGATATATGCCTACCTTGCAGGGTAAGTCTGAATTTGGTTTGTGTTTCCTTTAGCTAGCAGATAAGCTACTCTAAAACACATGCACCTTTTGTCGTGGATTTCTGTTGTCTTTGTTACGTTGTTACTAATCCGTCTTGCCTTCATTTATAGCAAGAAGATTGAAGATGTGTGTGTACTAAATGAGGACTATATTAGGTCCTTGAAATCACTGCCCATGGATAATTTTGAGTCGGAAATCTGGAACAGATTTGGTCACGAGTTTATAGCAGAATCAGATAGAAGAAAGGTTCCGTTCTCTTATCCATTATCTATTATTTTCTGCTGCCTGCAACTGTTCTATACATATGACGAACACAGGTGTATCGACACCCACCCACTTACCTAAGATTTTCATGTCCATGCATGTCATAATTTCATCTATTTGGATATCTGTTCTGTGCTCTGCCTTGACAACTCCCAGTTTGCTGATCGTTAATATAATTACCTAAAAAACAAATAATTTCTTACTTTTCTTAACTTGCCAACATGTTAATGAGAATAATTCATACTCACAGTACTCGTGGGTCGTGGCCATAGGCCATTATGCATCTCCGATAAACACGCTCTGGGTCGTTGATGTCTGGTGTAATTTGTAGTTCCTGTTTGATAAGTCAAATGTATTTTCTTTGTTCAATTGTTCTCTCTCTGTAAATGCTAGCACACGTCTCATGGAATTATTATTGAACTGATACTTTGTAGAAACTTGACTGGGACCCAAGCAAGACAAGAGTGTACCATTGCAATATCGAGCAAAGAGATGGTACCGTAGTTACGGTTTTTAAGGTTTGAAACTTAACTTAATTCTCTTGAGCCTTTGATATTCATTACTTCGTCATGATAATGATACATATCAGTTTTTCAGATCTTCTGGTTGGAAATTTGTTCGTGCTCATGGGTGCCCTGTTTTGTAGAAAGTGCTTGATTTAATGCTCCAGTTATTATGAAAATTCGTAGTTGTAGCGTGTCCATTGTTATTCGTATGAATATAACATGGATGTAGGTGCTAATGGACACCAAAACCATGTTTTGTATGTACACAGTTATCTAGTGGTATTTACACCTTGTTAATCATTTATCTTAGTATCTTACTGAGCACTTCAATTTGTCAATCAGTCAATGCAGTGAAGAAATTAATTTGGATGCTCAAGTTCGTGTGTCATTTCTTCTCAACTGTTGTAAAATTGCAAAATATTTATCTGCCTATTCTTGTATATAGTTATGTCCAATTGTCAACTGCAACTTTTGTTTGAAGGATCTCGCTCGACAATCTATATCTATACAAATATAAAAAGCACGAGTTAGGTTTGATCCAATGAATCTGGTTTCTAAAAAAATGCAACGGATGATAAATCAAGTTGGAATGCAGACTGATTATGCTATTAAATGCACAATTTTTTTCTCGAGAAAACGCAAAAAGCCTTTGCGTTTCATTTCATTGAAAAGGGAAGGAGTTGTTGTTACATTGTTTCTTGCCTAGAATAGGCGTACAGGGGAAGCAAAAAAACATCAGTGGACGTCCCAGGTCGTCGGGATGAGATCGCGCAGTCCTAAGGCGCCGGCTCTGCCCCAAAGTGCTGCTTCCTCTTTGATCTTGGCCACCAGGTCAGCGACAGAGGGTCTAGCGCCATCGAAGACGCAGCTGTTGCGGTGCTTCCAGATTAGCCAGGGGATCAGTAGAGTGGCGGTGGCGAGACCTTGCGCATCGACTTTGGAGTTGTCTGTTTGGCTTGCAGGCTCTAAGAGCTTAGGGGTGTGGCATGATTAGGAGGCTGGCAAGGCAGGCGTAGCCAGGCCAGTATATCGTGCCAGACCTGCTGTGAAAAAGGGCAGGCAGTGAGGAGGTGCTCAATGGTTTCCTCCTCCTGATCACAAAGCAGGCAGCTCTGGTGGTGTTGCAGGCCGTGCCGTCGTAGGCGCTCCGTGGTCCAGCAGCGGTCTTGGTCCGCCAGCCAATGGAAGAACTTGACTTTGGGCGGAGCCCAGCACTCGATCGCCAGCGCCACTTAAATGCACAATAGCTCTCTAAAATTTTCACCACATAACCGTCCTCTACATCCCCGTGACATTCAATCTGCATCGCATCCTCTCTGTCAACTTAGAACCCCTGTTGTTGCTCACGCTGCCCCTCCTAGACCCTTCTCGGTTATATATGTCATTACATATTGTGTGCGATATATATTCTCCTTCCGGTTCCAGATGTCAGTACACATTTGGTGCGATATAAGTTGTGTAAACGATAATTGCATATATATGGTTTCTATTATTATAAAATTCTCGTTTGTCTGTGTATAGATTTAATATTTTATCTTTTGTTTTCTTCTTAATGCTACGACCAATTTTTTTCGAATTACTCTGTTTTTTATACTGGACACTGGTATTATCATATCAACTGCATATACCTTCATATATTTTGATTGATTTCAGGGGCCATACATAGAAAATACAAGGACTAGACTGCAGAAAGTTGTTGGTGACGACAATGTTCTTGTCGTGAAGTTTTCAGATCAATCTGGGCAAACAAACGCTGATGATAACTTTCAACGCAGCTGTCTTTCTTACCAGCACGTTTTTGAAGATGGCATCATGTTGGGTTTGCGTCGCTATCGTTTTTTCAGTAAGTTTCCTTGTCTTGGAATAGTGCATCCATTTGGATTTATTTACAGTGGTAGGTAGACTAAGTAATTGACATTCAATTCCGATCAAGAACTAATTGGCGTTGACATTTTTACTTCATTACTAGTCTATATTTACTCTCAAGTTAATTGCAGCTTTCACAATTGGAGTATTCCAGAGTAAATAACAATGATATTGTACCCATGATGAACGGAAATGGGTCTCTGTTTGCACTAGAGACCACATAGTAAGCTTTTAGGTAGAATGAGAATATTCAAACTTTGTCTAGATCACAGTTTCCCCACTTGCATCTTATTCTGGTTTAATCTTTATTTACCACGGTAGATGGGTTGTGCTAGTGTAGATTACAAGTCCTATGGGTAAGTAAAACTAACTAACCTTGGCCCTGTCACATCTCACTAACTCAGTCAGCCTTGAGTTAATCTACTAATCAGGACATAAGCACCGTGCACAAGACAAGATGGCATGCACTATGGTACTAAGGACCAAGAGAATTGAGCATTGCAAGGAGAAATGAATTAATACAGCACCCCCTCTTCTCATGACGTGGTGATCATGGCATGAATCCAATATGTATGCTTTATAGGTTTCTGCTTCTTTGGCAAGTCCAGTCCCGTTGAGTCCGAGTCCCTATATGGGCTATTTAATCCAAAATAATTTTACCTTTTGGTTCAAGCAATAAGATAATCTCTCATTCTCTACTCTCCGATTGTTTGTCTTTTCTCAACCCTTCCAAAATGCCAGCCCCAAACTAGGGTGAGCTATATAGCACATATCATGGAGAGAATGCAACATTTGTCTACCGTTGGTTCTACTATTTTTGTTTCTCTTATAATTAGGCTGTCTCATGTATAGTAACTGCACATTTATTCAGTTGGATCATTTTCCTTGACTGGTCCTCCTTTATTATCAGTTTACAAAGATGGAGGGAAGAACAAGAGAATAAAAGAGGAAGGAAAGCTAGAAAGAAACATGAAATACACTTCTTCTGTTAGGTGCTACTTTGTTCGCACCGAGTCTGAGTGGGACAGGGGTGTGCCTTATATCCTCTCCAACAGAAGAGTTAGTGATGCCCGCAAACTTTTTATGCACATTCACACTGTGCCCAGCATTGCAAAATATTTGGCCAGGTTAGCAATTTTGTTTACTGTGGCTACCCAGTATTACCAGGCATAACTGTAAGCATATATTCTAGGATATGTCATGTTGTTTGTTAGTAAATCTTGTGTTCTTGCTTTCTACATTGGACCGCTTACAAAATATCGGAAAAGAGTTCTACGTTGTGAAAACACGAAGTTTGATTAGAATTGGTGATGCATTTTGCACAACTCGTTAATCCACTTTTCTTTTCTCCATGTTTCTTTCGAGTTTCCAAATATAACAGTGCAATACGCAGATGAACATAGGATGATATTCCGCCTTTATTTCTTGTTTGTGGCTGTAGCAACTATCTTGTTTTGGGCATTAAAGTTATATAACTATTCTCTGGGAATTACAGGTTTGCTTTGATACTGTCCAAAACTATTACCCTACTAGACGCTGAAGACCTGTCAACGGTTGATGTTGTAACTGTTGATGATGTACCTTGCAAGGTTAACACCGCTATCCTTTGATGTTGTGGCTTGCTACTAGAATATATTATTACCATGTATATTCAATGAAATATTTCAGGATAAAAACGGACACATTGTTCTCAAGCATGGAGAGGTTTTGATCCACACTGACGGGACTGGCCTAATATCAGAGGATTTAGCTAAGAAATGCCCCACAAGTGTCTTTAAGGGGAACTTTTTGAGGACACATGACCTGCAGGTGTGCGCCCTCCCTCACATTCCTCCTCCTTCATGTTCTGCATCATGTCAGAATAGCAAATATGTATTTCTCAGTTGTCATATTTGAACATATATGTTGGGTTTCTGTGAAGGTTATGTGAAAACAATCTAGGCAGTTTTTTATATGCAAAAAGGAAACTTGGATACACACATGAAACAGCTCCTTGTGATAATACAAACTAAGTACATTAGTAAATTTAATTCTGAATAAGTGCTATATGAAAATTACTTCACCATGCTATTCTTTAGGTCTTTCCCTAAGAATGCATGCTACACTCAAAACACTTATTATGGTGGAAGCTTGACACCAAATATCAACAGAGTCAGGAAAATGATTGGTGGTACCAACTCAGCTGAGCTCCCGTTCAACCCTGTCGGTGTTACCACCAACTTTCTCATAATGCCTTCGTACACACCCCTACTAGAATTATGTCGTAACCACTGTCCACTAACCATCTACACCTCTATTCTCTAGTTGTCAGCACAACGACAACAGGGTTGGACTTTGCGTCCTTATGAGCTTAATCATATTTTACACATGCTGATCCTTAAATGTCCACCCTATATCTTACTTTTACATTTCTGCTTACATGTTGAATCCAATAATCACACACTCCATGTATACAAATACACTGTCCTAAAAGTTTAGTGTTGGTAGTGGAACCTCACATGCTGTAGTTTGACATGAGGGTCTCCATTAGGTTCTAAACAATTATTTTCTCCACTGATCTAATTCCATACTGAACTTTAAAACCTGGCATGTCGATGGCATTCACGAAGTACCTGAGTGTCAATTCATGTTAGATCAGCAAAGATATCATCAGTAAATTGATGATACACAATGCAATGTTCATCATTGGTTGGAAGATACTATGTAATATCATCATATCCATTACAACTTATTTAACCGAGGGATGGATTTAAGCTGATGTGGGAAATTTGTGGACTTGACTAACAGATAGGTATTAGTGGTTAACTTTACCCCAAACATGTTTTGGGAGTAGCTAATAGTTTCAAAGTTGCTTGCTATTTCTAGCCAACATCAGCTTTTCACTTTGTAGTTTCTTCAGTATTTTGGTATTATCTTTTGATTATTTTTTTATAATTGACACAGGATAGTGTGGATTCAAAGAAGGATCAATTTGACATCGATGAGCATGTAATCTGTGGAGTAAACAATACAATGATCTAATCTCTTGCTTATCAAATGCTTCTTTAAATGTCTAATCGATGTATTGTTCATTCCCTTCCTCTCTCTAGCCTCTTCTTATGCAGATCCGTATGTTCTATAATGGACTTGCTGTAAAGGGAACTCTTCTCGTTGTTAGAGAGGTATATATGCATAATGTATAGCTTGATACGGTCATATAAGTATTATTATTTAGCAGTTTCAGTGAATAAAACGTTGGATCGGACCGTGACCTTCATTGCCTATCTTTCCTGTTTACCTGGTTTTACCCTTTTTTGCATATTTAATTCTTCTAGCCCACAACCTACATTATATCATGAGCTTATGACAGCCTCAGGATTCAATAATAATAAATATGATTGAGCGATCACATCAAGATTTGTTTCCTTATTCTTTGTTATATTATTGTCAACATGGATAAGTCAAAAACTATGCATGTGGTTATATTTTACAAGCACACCATTTTTGTTGGCCTCATGTCGGTCAATTCTGAACTTTTCCCACCAATTTTTTATAAGACTTCTTTATTGCAGCTTCCTAGCAGGACTATCCATATACGACCATCAATGATAAAAGTAAATCCAGATCCTAATTTATTAGGTGGGCACTCCTTCAACTCCTGGAAGTTGTGACGACAAGGTAAGTAACCTTTTTTTATTGCAGACTCACCCGAATCTATTATAAAAGTTCACCAGAAGTACAAAGCACCCAAAAGCTGCTCCCACCGGAGACGGCCTGACTTTGTTGATGACAGCTGGAGAGTCTTTGTGCACATGCCCCTGAGGACCTGCGCCCCAGAGCCAAAGTCGTAGCTATTGAACCCTTGAATTGATCTTAATCTCCTGGCACTAAACCTGCAACACATGTAGACAAAATGAGATCCACCACTCCAAGAGAGCAGTGCAAGACGATTCCGCGCCCTCCTCAACGCCACAGGCGAGATCGCCGCCGACGAGGTGGACAAGGAGACGGAAAAACCTTATTCGTGTTGCGCACAATGCTGCCATACCACCATAACGTCACTGCCGGTTACCCAAACTCTGACTCTAGGGACCTAACTACCGCGATGAGCACAGGTTTTAGCTCCCCACCACCTCCTGCCGCCAGAGCGGCAAGCAGAGGAGGTGGGGACCCGTTGATTGCCGGACAGAGACGGGCTGCGGTTAGGGTTTCTTTTCTTTCTTGGAGGAGGCAACTGTGTTTAGCAACTGTATTAATAACAAGTGGGAAAGTTCCCATAAATCTGGGACAGGCAGTTCTACTTGGTACATGCTTTGTCTTCAATTTTATAGTGTTAGGGTCGCTCATGCTTACCTAACTGATTAATTCTTTCGGTGAATGAGTTTGGTAGCTAAAATTCACAAAGCTAATTGCTCTATGGTGGTAGTGCGATGGTTTTGATGAATGCTGAGAATTTTTTTCTTGAGCGTTTTCTACAGCAATTGGAATTCTTGCCTTTTGTTGACAGTTCAACAATTTTTTTTTCCAGCAATCGACCCAGAAGGGCATTGACATCGCCATCCTTAATCACACTACTTCACTATGGAGGGGTTCCAGTGGATTATTTTATGGAGCTTTTAGGGAAGGCACTAGAAGATGTTGAGAAAGCTCGCCATAAAACTAGATATTCCCTTGAAGGTTAGTTTGAAATATCATGAATATAACACGTATTTATGCTGCATTATGAACATAGAGGATAAAGTTGTATTTTTTGTTGTTTAGGAATTTTTTCGCTTTCAACTATTTGAACATCTTAAGTATGCATTTTCATGCCTTGGCTTACATGTTCTATTAATCTGATCCCTCTTGCAGTTGTTGATACGGTTTTTCTCTCCCGTTGCAACGCACGGGCACGTTTCCTAGTACACCTAAACGGAGGGAGTATTAAGTAGAGATGCATGTATTTATTGCCTTAATTTCCCTTGTAGCATGCTGTCCATATCTTCTGGCTAGGTACGCAGACGCTCGCATTAGCATAAATATGCAAATACTCATCCCTATGAATGCATGAACACATGCCCTACCACTATGAACACTTTCGAGAGACTGACTGAGCCGACGCCTCGCTATCAACGGGAACGTCGCCTCCCACTAAAGAATATGCTGTCGCCTCCTACTAAAGTATATTCCGTCTAATGAGAATCAGCAGCGTCAAACCTGAGTTTGAAACTCTGATGGGCTGAGGGTACAACCATCCTACAACAGCCAGGTTCTCACCTCCGTTTTCAAAACTGATCATACCAACAATTAACGCACTAACCCGTTTGAAGTTTTTCTCAAATGATGAGGTTTCCAGAAATAATGTTTCTATTTTATATACTTTCAGGCATTTCGGTCCAACCGATACTTTGCTATTGCGAAGGTTAATGTGCCAATTTGTTGTAGTACGTCAGCACTTAGAACTCAGAATTCAGAAGTGGCTCGCGTAGCGGAAACCCCAAATGGAGTCCGAGAGCTACACGCAGGTTATTTTGAAAATATCTAAAATTCGATTTTAACGTTTCAAAAATTCCGTGAAACAAATACTTGGATGTAGTCAACTATGTACACTAGGAGCGTGCAAATTTTCAATGTAAAATATCTTGTATTTTGGGCTCGGCAAAAAAGACAAATCCGATAAATTTAGAAAATTCAAAATTTTGCTCCGTTCACGCTCCCGGATCTACACATTTGTCATTTTTGCTGAGCCTAGAATCTACATTTTTTCGCATTGAAACTTTACACACGGATGGAATAATCGATTGACTACATGCATGCTGGTATTGTTCTGAAATATTTTGGTGCTTTAAATTTGAAAACAGGCTACTTGTAGCCCAGGAGCAGGCCTGCGTGTAGCTGTCCAATCCGCAGACCAGCTTGAAGTGGCTAGACCATGCATGCAGACTCCAATCCCAGAGAGCAAGTTGACGCGCGTGGTCGCGTGGAAGTCAAGTCCTCGAAGCTGAAAAAAGTCCTCGAAGCTGCACTGCACTGCACTGCACTAGCTGCACTGTGCAGGGCGGAGATAGCAGTCTCACTGAGTCACTCTCACGGTCACCAGGTGGAGCCCACACCCGCGACCAAAGCTGACACACACGCTCTCTTGAGTTGACGTCGTCGTCGTCCTTTTTTTTTTTTTGTGAATCCTTTCAGTGAACTTTATTGATCAGTTGTAGCGAGATCGCTAGCAACAGCATTAGATACAAACTCTGGTACATCATCGTGCCACAGCATAACTCCACCCGCACCTAGGCTAGCACCTGTAGTGGCTAATACGTGGGCCACTGAATTACAGCTACGTTTACAGTACAGAATTTTGTAGTCTAGAAAGCTGGTAAGCAGCAGAAACTTAGCCTCCCGGAAGAGAACTCCATGGCGAGCCGAGTCCAACTCAGTAGATTGAAGAGCTGCCTTGAGCATAGTTGCGTCCGTCTCAATGATTATCCGTCCCATTCCTACGTCAGCCGCAAACTCGATGGCCTTCAGGCAGGCCATTGCTTCAGCCTGAAGAGCGTCATGAACATTAGGGAGATGGCCCATACCTGCTCCACAGACATCTCCGTAACAGTCTCTAATACAAAAACCCCAGCCTCCCATGCTACTTTCTTTGCAGAAAGATCCATCAATGTTGATTTTCAAGAAATCTACAGGGGGACAGATCCAGCGATTAGTGGAAGGAACAGGAAGAGAGTGAGGTTTGCACATATAGGAAGTGAACTCTGAAATATATTGAAATGCATATGAGGCCACCGCAGCTGGGACAGGTGGACGTTCCCCTGCATTTACTGAATTTCGCACATTCCAGATCTTCCAGAGAAGCGTGATGGAGAGGAGCCGGAGGTTGTCATCCAGCTTCAATATGGTATCCACTGTTTGTGCTGCATTAGCACATTCCAGCAGCCTTACACGAACGGATTCCAGATTTGCTTCTCGCCAAACTGATTTGGAGAGTTTGCATTTAAGGAAAGTGTGGCCACAATCCTCATCCGGCCGGTGGCACATAGGGCAGAGGGTCTCGAGATCCAGACCTCTACGTTTTAGGTTCATCTTGACAGGCAGACTATTATGTCCCAAGCGCCAAAGGAACATGTTGATTTTCCTGGGGTATGCAGGCTCCAAATTTTTTGCCATTTGGTTGGCTCACTTGTTGTCGGATTCGCTACAGAAGATGAGGTAGGTTCACCTGCAGCAACATCAAACAACTTTAGCCTGAGCTTGTATGCTGACTTGACAGAGAAAACACCCTTTGGGTCTGGATGCCAAGCTGGAAAATCATCAAATCCTTGTTGGATTGGGATTGTGAGGATCTGATTTGCATCGGTTTCATTAAAAGTTTGCCTGGCAAGCTCATGATCCCATTGTCCAGTGATAGGGCAAATGAGATCGGAAACTCGTTGTAGTAGCTGATGACGGTTGCGGTATGTAGTTGGTCTTCTAGTAATTCCTCTGGGTATCCAAGGATCCTCCCATATATTAATGTTGCAACCATCACCCACTCGCCAGATTAAGCCTTGTTTGACCAGGTCACGACCTTTTAGAATACTACGCCATGTGTATGATATTTCTTTAGTTGGAGCGACATTTAGAAAGTCACCTGTGGGGAAGTACCTGGCTTGTAATATTTTTGCACACAATGAGTCAGGGTGAATAATAATTCTCCAAGCTTGTTTTGCCAGCATTGCAATATTGAAGGAATACAGATCTCTGAAGCCTAAGCCACCTTCTTTTTTCGGTTTTGATAGTTTCTCCCAGGAAAAGCCAGTGCATCTTATTTTCTTTATCCATTTGACTCCACCAAAATTTGCAAATCATGGCCGAGATTTCATCGCATAACTCTTTGGTCAAGTCAAAACATGACATGGCATAGGTGGGGATCGCTTGTGCCACTGCCTTGATAAGAATTTCTTTCCCAGCCTTTGATAAGAGTTTTTCCTTCCATCCTTGGATCTTTGCCCAAATTTTTCCTTTTAAGTATTGGAAAATTCTTTTCTTTGCCCGTCCAATATAGACCGGAAGCCCAAGGTATTTTTCATTAGCTCCTTCTCTTGTCATGTTAAGGCACTCGAGAATTTCAGATTTCCGAAGAGCATTGCAGTTTGGACTGAAAAGGGCGGTGCTCTTCTCTTTATTAATTTGCTGACCTGAAAAAGCCTCATAGAGATGTAATATGAGCTGCAACTCCGTGGCATTATCACAATCAGCTTTGAGCAGCAATAGTGAGTCATCAGCAAATAGTAGATGAGAAATACACGGTGCATTGGGACAGATTTTGATACCCTCAATAAGGCCTTGCTGGTTAGCAATGTGTAGAAGTGATGAAAAGCCTTCAGCAACAATCAAGAATAAATAGGGAGACAAAGGATCTCCCTGTCTGAGACCCCATTGTGGGCTGTTGATTTCGGTGAGTTCCCCATTGACCTTGATCTTGTAAGTTACAGACCGGACACATTTCATTAAGAGAGACACCCAGGTAGAATTAAACCCAAGTTTTATAAGCATGGCTTCTAGGAAATTCCATTCCACCCTGTCATAGGCTTTACTCATGTCTAGCTTGACTGCCATATAGCCATCTCCACTTCGTTTGTGCTTTATAAAATGAGTCATCTCATAAGAAACCAGCACATTGTCACTGATAAGACGGCCGGAATAAAAGCGCTTTGGTTCTGGAAATTATATCTCCAATGAACATTTTAAGTCTGCTTGTAAGGACCTTGGAGACTATTTTGTATATGACATTGCATAGACTAATTGGTCTCAAGTCTTTAATGCACTTCGGATTCTTGATTTTAGGGATTAGGACCACGGTTGTATTATTCCAATCCGCCGGAAGAGGGCCACCATTAAGAACATTCAGAACCTCATTTTTGACCTGGTCCCCGATTACCTCCCAAAATCTTTTGTAGAAAATAGCTGGCATACCATCAGGTCCTGGCGCCTTCAAGTCTCCAATGTTCTGCAGAGCCTCAAACACCTCGTCTTCAGTAAAAGGTGAGCAAAGGGATTCATTGATATAAGGCGTGACCCGAGGCTGTACATGCTCTAAAATTTTGGAAATATTAGCTGCTGGATTAGCTGTAAAAAGTGACTTATAGTAGTCGTGTATATGCTGTTTTAGCTCATCCTGCCCGCCAATAATCTGTCCATGCTCATTCTGCAGATTGGTAATATTGTTTCTTTTCTTCCTCTCCGAGCAGCAGCTATGGAAAAAACGAGTATTCCGGTCTCCATGCCTTAACCAGTCGACGTGAGCGCGCTGTCTCCAGTATATATCTCGCTGATCCTCAAGGCGTTCTAATTTATATCTCAAAACATGCTCACGGTGTACAGACTCCTCAGAAACTGTGGCCTTGAGGCATCGATTTAGATCCTTCTTTGTTTTCTTAATGCGTTTCTCAGGGTCTCCTAGGACGTTTTGCTTCCAGTCCTGAAGTTTCATAGCAACCTGTTTAATTCTGTCCGTCACTAAATCAGACCCATGAAACGTTTCATTCCACACATCCTGCACAAGCTGTGCACAACCATCCTCTTGGAGCCATGACGCCTCAAATTGAAAGGCATGGTCAAAGGAACGTGCAGGTGTCGGCATAGGACTGGTGTCGAGGATCACTGGACGGTGGTCCGAATGTCGTGGATCACCATTAATTACCTTCACAGCTGGATAAAGAGAACGCCACTCAATATTTGCAACTGCCCGATCAAGTCGCTCTTTGACATACCGATCATGACGATGAGAGTGATTCCGCCAGGTAAAAATGTCCCCCATGAATCCAAGATCAGTTAACTCGCAGAACTCAAGAGCTTCGCGGAACCGGTCCATGTGAGCTTGAGGTTTTGGGGCACCACCCTCCTTCTCATGCTGGAATAATATTTCATTGAAGTACAAAACCAGGGACCTGAACCTTGGAGTTTAAGATTCTGAAGTGATGTCCAGGTCAAATCCTTGTTTTCTGAATCTCCATACACGCCAGTGAATCTCCATGACACACCCCATCAACAATGTCAACATCAATATATAGGCGCTGAGCATCACGGATTGAGACCTCCACATCACGTTTCCACAAGAGAGCAAGGCCTCCACTCTTACCATCGCAATTGTAAACAACCATATTTGGCATATCCAGCAGCCATCGGAATTTATCCATGCGCCATTCATCAAGCTTTGTTTCAGAGATAAACAACATATCTGGATCCTCACGCTTCTTGACATCCTGAAGCCCACGGGCTGCTGATCTGTTTCCCAATCCTCGGCCATTCCAAGCTGCAATCTTCATTGGACCTAATCACGCTGTTCCGCTACCCAAAACTTCAGCTAATTACTCTGTTGAAGCATATACCTTTTCCCAGCTAAATCCACTTCAGCTCCTTTCACTCCAATAATGGCCAGCGAGACTTCTCAACACAGGGGAGGGATTGAAAACGAGCAAACAGAGGAGAGAGGCGGAACTAGAAAAATTGATTTACTGCTCTGGCAGGATCACCGGCGAGGAGGACAAACGCCGGAGCAGCTAGCAGGTTGCGTAACCGAGTTTCTCTCTACTATGGGGAATTTTTTGGATTTGCGGAGGAAGCTAGATGAACTAGGAAATGATTGACTGGGATAGATAGATCAAGGGATAGGTAGATAGGAAGCAGGTTCGAGCAGAGAGGAAATCAAACCTGGGAGAAGAACGAAGGGAAGAATCAAGATGAATCGCCGACGAAGTTGCGTATCTGAGTTTCTCTCTAGTTTGGGAATTTTCGGAGATGTAGGGGAAGGTAGATGAAATAGAAATTGATCGACAGGGATGGATAGATCGAAGCCTCAGAAGATAGAGCTGAAGCTTAATTGGAAAGGGGATCAAACCTGGGGAAAATCGAAGGAGAAGCATCAAGATGAGAGAGACTGCATTTCGCCATTCGCCACATGGGACAAAGTCATCTCCGGTTCAGACTTGAGAACAGAACAACGTCAGTCTCAGATCCTACTCACACTCCAATCCTACGTCGTCGTCGTCCTTGGCTCCACGCGCGGTTTTGAACTGCGTCCCGTTGCTTGCTTAACAGCGAAGAAAGAATGAGCCTGGCCCGCTGGCCGGCTCCATCACACATTGTCTCTACTAGAGGCTGGGGCGCACCCCGGGGCGCCTCCTTGCCGGTCAGGTGCAGTCCAATCACGCTATTTCTTGGGTTAATTGGATATATGCGAGAAGATATCTAATTTGGTCTAAGATAAAACATGTATCCAGTATCTAATTTGGTCTAAGATAAAACATGTATCCAGTTTTTCTACCAGAATGGAGCTAAAATGGATAGAGTGGCATCTAGAGAAGTATGATAGAATTGGAGTGGCATTTCTCAAAAGTTGCAAATTGGAGTGACATTTTTCGATTTCACGTGAATTAGAGTGGCATACATCTAATTAACCCTATTTCTTCTCGCCTATCATTTCCACTGCGATTCCTTCTATTGCCTCTGAATTATATGAGAACAGGAATGCTACGTGGAAGTGTTGAAAAGCCACAGATATTATGCGCTAAAAAATCTGACCAAACAAGAGTGATTTGATAGCCAAAATATCTTTATTAATTTATTATAGTAGCCACATCTTCTGTTTAAAGACGTACAATGCTTTTGGGGATCATCCTAAGCAATGCTCAAAATAATCACAAAGGCCCGAGCCAGATAGTAACATTAACCATACACTATATCTGCCAGACCATGTGACCAAGCTAATTGTAGCCCAAACATATAGAATGCTTAGCTTCAATCCTTGAGCTAGATGCGCTCAGTTACTCTCTTCCTGAGCATACTGTTTGAAGCACATCATATTGGAGTGAAGGTATCCAATACATGACAAGTGAGAGGGCTCCCTTTGTATCAGCAACTTTCAGAAATCACATAAGCCTCAAGATCTTAGTGTAACTACATTGGAAAGTGACGTGCTTCTTTAATTATTCTGCAAATGCATAAGAGATACTACAACTGCATACAGAAAAGGTGAAGGTCATGGTCAAATTACATATATATAAGCTAACAGCAAATGTTGCATTTACAAAAATCTTCGTTGGTATCGATTCAAAATATAAAGTTAACATAAATTAAATCATGTTTTACCTGCTGCAACTGATAGACAGAGACTCCAGAAACAAAGCAATATATCCAAGCTCCTTCATTGCTTATCCTGAAAACATTACACACGCAACGAATAGTACGTTAGTCAAAGTCGGAATAATAAACATAAAGAATGAAAGAAGGGGAGTATCCAAGTTTAATCCATATAGGGATCGAACAAATTTGGCATGTTTTTTTTTATCTTTTTAAGAAAATACAGTTAGCAAATGAGGATAATAAGGACATCAGAGAGTGATGAAAAGATTGGCAATTTGGCATGGAAAGTCTATACACCTCAGCCTCAGCAAGCTAGATAAGTTCCTCTTTGTTTCATTGAACATAAAGGTCAATTTATTCTTCAGTTTCTATGCAAGTTTATCATCTGTTTCCTTCTCGACGACCTGTTAATAATTTCCAGTGCTTATGTACTAAGAGTATGGCACCAATTATTAATGTACAATGCTGCAACGCTGAGTCTACAGGGAATTTTCAATACTTAGTTTTGAAGACTACAAAACAACAGCTTCAGTGACAGACCGAAACAAACAATGACCGCAGAGTCAGATGTAAACATATGTGCAAACTCTTCGCACAGTGATAGCCACCACATGAAAAATCATAAACATATCTTGCCAACCAGCAAAAAGTAACTGATCTCCCATGAAGTGCACAATAAAGACAGGTTGCGCCACTCATCAGACCACCGAGAGCAAATAGATACATATTGGCACATACTTCATGAAGTAGGAACTATCCATTATCTAGCAAAGGAATACAAGATTCAGTCTACCATATTTTTGTACAAAAATATTTTAGCAGCAACATATGGGATACATTTGAAAAGCTGAAAATCAACAAGTAGATAACAATGTTCATTCATTTAAATCGCTTTCATGTGCTAAATTCCCCATACAAAAAAATCTAGTCTATCCACGCACAAAAACAGATCCACCATGACATTATTATAAGATTGATATTGGGAGAGGTGGGAGGGCAAACCAGCTCAGAACCACTGCTGGAGAGAATGCCGGCTGCCGCAGAAGCATAGTTGACGCCTTGGATCATTCCAAGAATGTTGTTGAGTCCAATACGCACAACGCCCATTGACATGCTCTTCTCAAGGTATGGGGGCAGCCCAGCTTCTCCTCTAGTAAATCAAAAGGGATTATAAATTTATAATTAAAAAGGGAGATACATTTGGAATATCCCAAATGAAATGATGCACAAAACAAACAAACTCTCAAATAATGGACACAGATTGGGCAAACGAGATCGAAAGGAGAGATTAACAACACATATAACAAAAAAGATAAAAATGTTTAAACCATGCAGTCCATTGTATGGAAGAAAAGGAGAAATAATTCTAGTAGTATATGATAAAATTATAAGCGAATATGGATAATTCCATGCTTCAAAAGGTTGCCTAACAATAAATCTGGATCCTAAGCAGCAAATATAGTACATACAAAACGTTGACAAGAGTGATTTTGACTGCCAAAAAATCTCTTTATTGATTGAATATAGTAGCCATATCTTCAGTTAAAAGAGGTACAATGCTTTAAGGGGAACATCCTAGGCAGCGCTCGAAAGAATCACAAAGTCCTGGGCCAGATAGTAACATAACCATACACCACATCTGCCAGACCATGCAACCAAGCTAATTGCAGCCCCAAACAACCAATGCTTTTGGAACATTTCTTTTGGTGAACACCACAGATGTCCATTCAATGGACAATAAGTTAGCATCAAATTAGTCTTACCAGTTGCTGCGCTGTAGTGTGCTTCTTTGATATCAAGTTCGGAATAATCCTGCCAAGCCCAGTTGACATTACCTACAACAGCATAGCCACAACAGTAGTTAAGAATTAAGTGTCATACAATTTTGCCAACCAAAGCTACTACTGCAAAAAGCTGCAGTTTCACCTACTCATAGGATGCAGCGCTTGGTGAGGGAAGATCTACTCCGCTTCTATCTCTCAATGGTTCTGAACTGAAATAGTGCCATACAGTTGTTACCTTCCTATAATGCTCAAACTGCCTGTCAATCAAGATTTACATGTACAACAGCATCAATCCTAGAAACTTTCAAGATGTTGACACCGAAAAAAATCAAAATATATATCAGGATTGTATATCCACGCAATGACAATCTGATCATCAGGAAGGTGCACTCTAATCTCTATGAGCACAAGGAAACTTACAGGTGCACTCAATCTTGGAGCGATCTTATAACACCAAGACATGAACTCTCGATGCATATGCATATACATTCATGTAACTTGGTTCATGTAACTTGGTATCGCCTGCAGAAGGAGAGTCATATATGCGTATGCACGCAAATTGAATACCAACAAACATGGTAATATGCATGAGAAATTATCAACAGCTAACCATGGAATGAGGCCCAATGAGTACTTGCTCACTCAAGGTACCTTATTTCTGGATTCTCTCGAGCTGCCCAATGAGCTACCACCCAGGCGCAATATAAAGATGGTTACACAACACCAGACTGAGATTAGTTTTCCAATGGAGCATTTTCTAAATAAAAAAAAGCACACCATCATGAGAAAACAAATGTTAAGGCAGATAAAAATATGGTTTGATGTGAAACTGAAACTCACTCTTTCCCAGCCACAACTGGAATAAAGTAAAATAAGATCAAGAATGTCCATGCGATTTTCTGCAGCTATCACTTGCCTGCTACCCAACACTCAGTTGATGGTACATGGTTTGCTGCTCCATGCCAAAGAGCCCCAAATCCTCCATGGTGTTCTGCTCCTGCAGAAGAAGTGGCTTAGGGAGAAAAAAGAAAGAAAAAGGGAGACATAGAGAGATGGAAGACGAGAAGGGAAAGAGAGGATGGCCGGTTACCTGTAGGCTGTAGTCGAGCTCCCGATTCATTGTCGTCCCAAGCTCCTGTAGATATCCTCTCCTAGCCAACGAATCAGTTGCCTCACGAATCTCTCCGTCGTCTCGACGCTCGTCGGCCGCCTCGCCATGGCCCCGCTTGCGACCTCCTTGCCTCGCCCATCCGTGGTAAAAGAGGAAGGTGGTGGTGCCGGGATGACGACGTAGAGGAGGCGGCGCAGTGGTGGCGGCCGAGGTCCGGGACGGCGGTGCGTGGAGCAGCCGGAGTGGCGGGGCTAACGACGGGAGTGGCATGCGATGGTGGCGGCGGCTGGGAGGAACCCTAGCTTCTGGCAATGAGAGGCGTGAGGGAAAGGGAAAGAGGAGAAAAGGCCAGCGAAGTTGCTTCCTGGGAAATTAATCGAGCAGCTTTCTTTTTCTTGGCGTGGCTTAACGGGCCAATCACCTCGCTCACGAGCGCTCCACTTAATCCGGACAAAACGACCGGGATAGATGACAAAACGAAACGAGCAAAACCATCCCCTGGGCGCCACGTGGATAGCGTGAGGAGGCGCCCAGGGGGTGGGCACTTGCTTGTTCTCAATGCATGGCCTGTTCCGTTTGTTCTAAACTTGTAACGACAGAGGATAAAAGGAAGTCTAGACACGTCACGTTGGACACGTCGTGATGTGGGTCCTTTTATATTACACTTGAAAATTGCTGTTCATTACATAAGCACGCCTGATAACTGTTTCTCCACGTCCAGTTTCGTCCCATTTCCTATTATTATTAACGGCTCCCTCTACTCCCTTTGGATTAAGCGCAATATTCTTTTTTCAATTTTTGTCAGAAAGTTTAACAACAAGCCTAAGAAACATCAATTATATTTTCCATGTCAATCTTCCGGTGAACCCTTAGGGCATCTCCACTCGTTGCCCCCGCCCCCCTCCCCCCCGGGCAGAAAAACTGCGCTATTTTCGCCGGCCTGGGGGGCAACGGCGCTATTTTGGGCCCTGGGGTGCGTTTCCCAGTCGTTTCGGCCCCAGCGAAGACACAGTTCGGCCATTTGAAAGTTCATATTCCCGCTCCCAAAAACAGCCCGAGTTCGGCGATCGATCATACAAAAAAAAAGCCATAGTTCGGCGAATGGATTAAGCCACAGTTCGGCGATCTGGTGAAACGGCCACATTCGGCATTCTGATACGCAGATCAGATGGTCGCCGGCGACACCTCGGCATCATCGTCTAGCTCGATGGGCGTGGTCGTCGGAGCAGGGGCAGAGCTCGGAGTGGCCGTAGTGCTCGGCTCGGCGGTAGGCTCGGTGCTCGGCGGTGGCGTGGGAGTGGCCAAGCTCGTGTCGGCTGGATGTCCGAGCTGGGAGTCGGATTCGCCGTCGGGGTCGGGGCCGGGGCGATGTGGCTGAGAATCTCGCGCCGCTGCGCCATGAACCATGCCCTGACCTCGGGGTCCATCGCCGCTGGGTCGCCTCCCATGAGGAAAGCGAGGTCGTTGTTCCTCTTCTTCGCCGCGGTGTTGGTCTTGAGGAGGTCGAGCTTGATGTCCACCTTGTCCATGAGCGCCTTCCACCTCGCTTCCGTCTTCTCCTCTCTCGCGGCGGCGTGGGTTTGAGCATCGACAATGCAAGTGTCGATTGACGCTTGCAGCTTCGCCGCCGTTGGCGCTGCGTCTCTCGCCGCCTTGACTTTCTTGTGGCCGTCAGGGCGCCCATCTGCCGCACCGGCCGCCGGCGCGTCCGGGACGTACACCTTGCCCTTGCCAAGAGTATGCCAAACTTGCGCCCACTTGTCGCACCCTTGTATGACGATGAAGACGTGGAGGAACTTGAAGTCCGCCTTCTCGTCGTTACGGTACGCCTCGAACATCCGGGCCATCTACATGACCAACCGACCGGAATGAGCAAACCGGCGAAGTAAAAAAGGAAATCACGGCGGCAAGGCTCACCTCCATCTTGTAGTTGTTGCCGCTCTTGGGCCGAAGGGCAACCTCCTCTTGAATGCCATGCCATTTGTTGCAAGCCGTTTGGATGTTCGCCCAATGGTTGGCCATGGCCTTCTCGCCGCGCGGAGCGATGCACATGGAGTAATCGGGATCGATCATTCGGCGCTCATCGTATGCCGACTTGACCCTCTTCCAATAGTTGTCCATGTTCTGGTTGGCGCCGACGATCGCGTCCATGCTGACCGTCTTCCATGCTTCGGCGAGGAGAACATCTTCCTTGGCCGTCCACTTGAGGCGAGGCGAGGCGGCAGGCTTCGGCACCTTCGGCATCTTCTTGGGTCGCCGGCCGCCTGCTTCGTCACCATTGGCCGGTGCCTCTTCTTCGTCGATGGCCGCCGGTGCCTCTTCTTCCCCATCTTCCTCAGCCCCCGTGCTCCCACCAGAACCGCCGCCGCCGGCCTCGCCGCCGCTTTGTGAGAAAAATTCCCTACCTGTGAGAGGAAGCCCGGGCATGCCGCCGTCGCCATCGAGCCGGTGGTGATGATCTCCTCCATATAGGTTGTCGGCGTGCTGTCCGCCGAACAGGTTGCGGGCGTCCTGCGGAGCGAAAGGTAGGGCGCGGCGAAGCGATGGCGAGGTTGCGTAGCCCGGCGAGCCGGCGTACATCATCGGCGGAGGAGCGCAGTGGGGGAAGGAGATGTTGGGGTTGAAGCCACCATGGGGGTCGGCGTCGGCGTACCCAGGGGAGTACTGGTGCGGGGACGCGCTCCAGCGTGGCGACGGGGATGGAGAGTAGCCTGTCGGCGAGGCGACGCTAGCTTGGCTGGCCCATCCGGCGAAGTGGGGATGAGGAGGGAAGCCGACCCTCATCTTGGCCGGTGGAGCCAGAGCCGCAGACGTAGCCGGAGTTGGCTCCTCCACCGCCATCTCCTCTTCCTCTTCCACCTCTTCTTCGCCGCCGCCAGCCTCTGCCAGGCGATTGGCCCGCAACACCCTCTCCCTCTCCCGGCGGCGCGCATTCTCGGACTTCCGGCGCGCCTCGTCCGAGATCCACTCAGCGTTGGTCAAGCCCGGCGGCCTCTGCTTCGGCGCCCTAGGCTTCCTCGGCTTCTTCACCTCCTTTACGGCAGAGGGAGCGGCAGCTGTCACGGCGGCGCGGGGGCCGGCGAATTTGCTGGGAGCCATGGCGGCGAGATCTGAGGGAGAAATGGCGGGATCGGCCGATGGGGGAGAGTATATGTGGCGCGAAACGGCGGGAAAGGTCCAAAATATGGAGGGAAATAGACTCGTCTCGTCGACAGGTCTGGCCCACGCGCGCATTTTGCTCCCCAGGCGAACCCCGGCGCGCTGGGTTTGGCTTGGGTGCGCCGGCGCGAAACGGCGCTAAATTTCGCCGAGACGGCGCTATTTGGGCTCCTGGGGGGGAGGGGGGCGACTGGGAGGAAATGACGCTATTTGGACCAAAACGGCGCTATTTCTCGGCCTGTGGGGCGCTGGAGGAACGAGTGGAGATGCCCTTGAAAACCTCTCGTTCTTGTCTTCGGCTCTTCTTTTGGATCAGTTTCTTCCCATTCACTCGTTAGCATGGTCATGTTGCGCATATGATGCATTTATTGATGATCCGGTCGAGAGTCTACTGATAATAAAACTTAGTAGGTCCACGCATATTGGCTAATAAGTCCGATAGCAACACTCCAAATGCCAGTTCCACATATTTTCTACACAACAACTTGCATAGTGGTGTAGGGAATACTTAATTAAGGGTAGACCACATATGCAAGATGGTTGTGTGCTCATTGAGCTCAAACTCAACAGAAGGTGCCTCTCCACGGGTTAACCTGGCAAATAGTGGCGAGTGGTGCAATATACCAGCTTTGGTGAAGCTACCATGCTTTGGTGCCTCGCTACGTGACCCGAGCGATACTCTCCATCGGTCAGTCGTGTGTTTGTATATATCTATCCATGTGTGGTAGCAGCAGTGTTAGACCATCCACTATGTCGCGCCGGTGCAAACCAAAACGGTGTCAGAGTTCGATTTGGTGGCATATGTATGTATGAACCGACTCAAAACTGTAGCGATGGGTCCCATACGAAAGAAGAAAAAAAGGAAATTGTCACGCCGCTCCTTATCCTTTGCGCGCGGGGGAAGCTTCCCGATCCAATCCCCAATTTCCCCACCGCCCCTTCTTCTCTTCATCCTCTGCTCACTCCCGAGAAATCCGGTGGTGGATCGATTCGAGCCCCTTCGGTAGGCCAGTACGCGGGCCAGGAGCACGAGCTCGACGAGCTCCAAACCACGACCTGGAGGGCCGCTGTAGTGGCCGGGTGACGGCGGCGACCGGCGAGGATGCGCGCGGCTCGACGGGCAGGACGCCGACGTCGACCGCCCCGAACGCCGCCCTTCTGGAGACGGCGGCTGCGGCCCTGCGGCGTGCGCAGTAGATGGCCGCGGTGACGGCGGCGACCGGCGAGGATGTGCGCGGCGTTGACCACACCGACGCAGCCCTGCTAGAGAGAGCACGCATGCGGCCCTGCGACGGTGATCCGGCGTCCGCCCCGGCGAGGATGGGCGCGGCATCGACTCCATGACGCCAGCTTGTTGTGTGGATGGACCTGCAGGTTATTTCTTCATCATCTTGCAAGTTTAGTTCTTTTACAGTGATGTACTGGTTGTTGTTTGCCTCAAGATGTATGTTTATAAATCTTGCTTGTAACCAGGGATCTGCTGTTGTGGGATTTCCTGTCTATTTTCTGCATTTGGTGGAAGATTTGTGTTGAGCAAATCTGTGAACGGGGTAGATGGCTTCTCCATTGCTGCTGCTAGATTTGTTCGTGTATGTTGTTTCAACTACATGCAGCTATATAGAGGAAGAAGGCAACGGTTATATTGAACAACGGTTGGTTTGTGGGTCAGACAAAGATATTGTATTTTATTTGGATGAGCCGAATCGAGTTTGTGATTCGCTTCTTGTGTCAGAATGCATGCATCGATGCCCTGCTATGTGATGGTTCGAACCATGGGCCATTTTGGTTCGCTTTTCCATCACATAGTGGATGGTCTTAGGCGATGGACGAGTTGGGAAACGGTAGTAGGCGCGGGGATGTCTTACTTGCAGTATGATTGCATATGTGTGTATATATGTGTATAGATGCAAGAATTTATCGCCTTAATTTCCCTTGTACTAGGTTGTTACTCGTTGTCCATGTTCTTTGTCTCTGGGCACGTCCCAACTCATCCAATTTCAGTTCAAAATCGGTCATACCAACACTTGACGAACAACTCATCATATGACATGCGTGGAAGGCGACTTGTTAATTTGGTTTCTGTCCCACATCAAACCCCGTTTGAAGTTTTTCTTAAATGCTGCAATTTCCAAAAAATAATGTTTCTATTTTATATACTTCGAGGCGTTTGGGACTTTGGGTCTAACTGATACTTTGCTTTTGGAAACTGTGAGATCATCTCCACCCGCACCTGTCAAATTTGTGTCCAACACCCCTAATTGTGTCCTCTTTAATTGGTGCCGGAATCGGAGTAGGGCTCCTAGCGACACCCTCAAACAAACCGTACAAGTGCCAGATTATGTGTTTTTTATGAATTTTATTTTTATACCAAGTGTGTAGCAGGTGAAAAACACAAACCGTATGCCACTCGATCCATTCATGGGATTTTATGTAGCCACATAGCACTAACACACGCACGTGTGTCTAGCCGGCTAGACACAGAAAACCATGCGAGTGTAACAATTGGCATAGGCAGGCCACTCATCCACTCACGCGATTTTATGTGGCCACATAGCACCAACATACATGCCTAGCTAGACAGTGGCCAAATAAATAAATAAAAACATAATACACATGCACGCGAGACACGTAAAATTCTCCCCATGGATAGATTGTCCGCCTCACCGCGCGTTAGAGTGGATGATATGTGGGTTAGCCTGACTAGTAGCGTGTCCGCACATTGTTCGGCACCCGAGAGGCCTTTTAAACTTGGGCGTGCCTCGGGGTGCTGAAATATTTGGGCTCGGTCCGGACACTTGGGGTGTCTGTGGGAGTGAATTTGCGTCCTGACTCCCATTGGGTTTTGGGGGTTGTTTGGCGGGTGTCCGGTGGAGATGTTCTGATATTTGCCTATTTGTAGTAGTACATCGAACTCAGAACTTCCTCACGTATCTGGAAACCTACATTGGAGCCCGAGCTATATGATATTTTTTAAAATTCAAATTTGACATTTTAAAGTTTCAAGAATTCTGAAAACATTTCTAGACGTGGCCAATGATGCATTCTACCAACAGGGAAAATCTCAAGGTGAAATACATCGTATGTTTGGGTACACAAAAATGACAAAATCTGACAAATGTTAGACGTTTCAAAATCTGCACTGTTCATTTTTCAGATCCATGATTTTGATCAATTTTGCACAGCCCAAATACAGAGTTTTTTGAATTGGTTTTTTTCAGGCGGTTAGAATACATCATCATCTACATCGACGGTTTTTTTTTCCAGAATTTTCGAATTTTGAAAAATCCTGCCTACATTGTAGCCAGGGGACGCAACTTCGGTGAGTTGTAGCTTACAAGTTAGCGAGCGACTTGCTCCACATCTGTTCCTCCATTTTAGATCTGACGTACAAGATTCACCCAAATATAAATGTCAAAAATAAAAACATTCAAAAAAATTGAAACAATTCTAGCTAATCATAATTTTTTATAGAAGTTAATCATAAATGATTCGTTAGCTATTGACCAATGGTTTTTGAATACTCCCTCTGTCCCAAATTACCCTGCGTTTTGGTTTTAGTCAAAGTCAAACTTTATAAACTTTGACTAAGCATATAAAAAAATCAACAACTATAATATGAAATGGATATTATATGATTATATATTTTATGATTATTCGAATAATATTTATTTTATATTATAAATATTGATATTTTTTCTTATATGCTTGGTCAAAGTTTACAAAGTTTGACTTAGACTTAACCCATAACGCAGGGCAATTTGGGACAGAGGGAGTACATAGTATTTTTAGATTAAAACATAAAACGCTATTTATTCCCAAACCATTAATCAAAATAGCATGAAACTTTCAAAGAATACAAAACGAAACATTTATTATTGACTGTATTTTTTTTAATTTTTCTGAATATTTTTATTTTTAACATTTAGATTTGGATGAATTTGTAAGTCAGATCTAAAATGGAGGGACAGATGTGGAGCGGTGACTTGTAACCGAAGCTGCGTCCGTAGCCAGGGCTCAAAAAATCCACTCTCCTCGCGTTGTGGCATACTAGCATGCGTGGTTTAGCTGGCCTATCCGCAGACGAGCTGCAAGTGATTAGACCATGCATGCAGCCTGCTTTTCTTCATTACTAGTTGAAATTGGCGCGGCGACACGCCGCGGCCTTTAAAAGAAATTTTATGTATGAAATGTTTTGTTATAATGACATAATAAATGTCGAAGGAAATTCGAATTTGACGAAATTCGTGGAATGGTTGTGCGAATTTGGATCTAAAAATTGCGGAGTTAGAGTAGACCGAACTCGAAAGCGATGACGGGGATGGAATCTACTCGTCGACGCGCATATATTTCATGTATATAATTTTTGGGAAACGCGGGGATTTTTCTGGAAATTTTTTGTCAAAATTCGTCGAATGTTTGTGCGAATTTGGATCGGAAATCGAGGAGTTAGAGTCGACAAAACTCGAAACCGATCACGGGGGTGGACGCGCATATATTTCGTGTATGTAATTTTTTGGAAACGCGGGGCTTTTTGCGAAAAATTTGACAAAATTCGTCAACGTTTGTGCGAATTTGGATCCAAAATCGAGGAGTTAGAGCCGACAAAACTCGAAACCGTTCACGGGGATGGAACCCACTCGTCGACGCGCATATATTTCAAAAAAATTGACAAAATTCGTCAAATGTTTGTGCGAATTTGGATTCAAAATCGAGGGGTTAGAGTCGACAAAACTCGAAACCGTTAATTTGTGAAAAACGTGAGGATTTTTTTGCAATAGATTTCACAAAAATTCGTCAAATGTTTGTGTGAATTTGGATCTAAAATTGAGGAGTTAGAGTCGACGAATCTCGAAACTGTTCGTGAGAATGAACCTACTTGTCGACGCGAATATATTTCATGTATATAAGTTTTGGGGAAACAAAAAAATTTGAGGGAAAAAAGTGGGGAAAAAAATGTTGCAAAAAGAAAAAAAGAAAAAGAAAAAGTGATACAGTGCTCCGGGTACTGTAGAGTACTGTTTATCTAAAGTAACAGAGCGAGGAGAGGCCGGCAAAATCTCCCCGAATTTGGATCCAAAATCGAGGAGTTAGAGTCGACAAAACTCGGAACCGTTAATTTTTGAAAAAACCTGAGAATTTTTCTACAAAAAATTTGAATTTTTTTGTCAAATGTTTGTGTGAATTTGGATATAAAATTGAGGAGTTAGAGTCGACGAATCTCGAAACCGTTTGGATTTAAAATTGAGGAGCTAGAGTCGACGAATCTCGAAACTGTTCATGAGAATGAACCTACTTGTCGACGCGAATATGTTTCATGTATATAAGTTTTGGGAAACAAAAAAATTGAGAAAAAAAAAAGTGGGGAAAAAATGTTGCAAAAAAAAAGAAGGAAAAGTGCTACAGTAAAAAAATTGACAAAATTCGTCAAATGTTTGTGCGAATCTGGATTCAAAATCGAGGAGTTAGAGTCGACAAAACTCGAAACTGTTAATTTTTTAAAAACGTGAGGATTTTTTTGCAAAAGATTTCACAAAAAGTTGTCAAATGTTTGTGTGAATTTGGATCTAAAATTGATGAGTTAGAGTCGATGAATCTCGAAACTGTTCGTGAGAATGAACCTACTTGTCGACGCGAATATATTTCATGTATATAAGTTTTGGGGAAACAAAAAAATTTGAGGAAAAAAAGTGGGAAAAAAATGTTGCAAAAAGAAAAAAAGAAAAAGAAAAAGTGATATAGTGCTCCGGGTACTGTAGAGTACTGTTTATCTAAAGTAACAGAGCGAGGAGAGGCCGGCAATCATGTATATAAGTTTTGGGGAAACAAAAAAATTTGAGGAAAAAAAGTGGGGAAAAATGTTGCAAAAAGAAAAAAAGAAAAAGAAAAAGTGATATAGTGCTCCGGTACTGTAGAGTACTGTTTATCTAAAGTAACAGAGCGAGGAGAGGCCGGCAAAATCTCCCCGAATTTGGATCCAAAATCGAGGAGTTAGAGTCGAGAAAACTCGGAACCGTTAATTTTTGAAAAAACGTGAGTATTTTTCTGTAAAAAATTTGAATTTTTTTGTCAAATGTTTGTGTGAATTTGGATATAAAATTGAGCAGTTAGAGTCGACGAATCTCGAACAGTGTCATCTACAGTGCCGGAGCTCTCTCAGTCCGCGGATCCGGCCAACTTTAATATAGTTAGTAATAATAATTCGTACCGCCTGCGCAAGCGTGTACGAGAGAGGAATTTTGACGCGCGTGGTCGCCTGAAGTCAAGTCCTTGAAGCTGCACTGCAGTGTGCAGGCTAGGGCGGAGACAGCAGTCCCTGACGTCGTCGCCGACCGTCCACGGTTTTGAATATTTGAACTGCGTGGCCGTCGATTGCTTAAGCGTGCGTTAGGTTGATGGATCAAAGTGTATGGAATGGGATGGCCTAGATTTTGGGGGTGGGATGGTCCACATCAGTACGATCCACGTTTTTGTTTGGTTAGAAAGATTCGAGGGACGGGATGACGTGTGTTTAGATTAATGGATACTAGCAATTCGTTAACAGGTGGTTAATATGTTATTAACATACAGTTAACGAGCTCTCTTCTCCCTTTCTTTGTTCACGACGGAGACGGCCGGGGAACTGCCCGAGGATTCGAGTTGGCATGCTGTGGTTGGAGACGGCGCCGCGGCCGGGGAAGATCTGTTGAGCGTGGCCGACGACGACATGCTGGTGACGTGGAACATCGTCGTGGAGCGCGGCCGCCGGCGCCAGAGGGGAACTGCTGGTGGCGAGACCTCGACCATCTCCGTCCTCGCGCCGCCGCCGCCGCCCGGTTCCCAGGTCGCCAACGCCTGCTCCCCTCGACCTCGACCATCTCCGTCCTCACGCCGCCGCCGCCGCCCGGTTCCCAGGTCGCCGGCGCCTGCTCCCCTCGTCCTTGCGCCGCCGCCGCCGCCACCCGGTTCCCAGGTCGCCGACGCCTGCTCCCCTCGACCTCGACCATCTCCGTCCTCGGCTCCTCGCGCCGCCGTTTGCAATACAGAGAGAGGAGGGAGCTTAGGGGAGAGAAGGGAGATTAGGAACGTGGGGCATTTGGTGCGGCCAATTCGGAGGACTCTTTCGGTACAGCATATTAGCCGAATATTCCCACAGGTGGGCGGATCCATTCACGTCAGTTTAGAACCAAACATATAAAAATCTGGAACCATCCCACCCGACTCCCCTTAATTCGTGGAACCAAACACACGCTTAACAGCGAAGGAACAACGAGCCTGGGCGGCTCCTCCTACATTGTCACGTAATGCCACGAGGCTCTATGCATGCATGGCTTGGTCGGTGCTAGTGATACAGGATCAAAGGAGGTCTAGACAGTAGACATGTCGCGTTGGATACGTCGCGATGTGAATATGTGATATCTTTCTATAATCCATTTTGAAATTTGCTGTTCATCACGTCACTAGTAGGAAAAGACCTACAGCCGTCAGCCTACCACTGGCGAAATTTCATCTGCGTTCGCCAGCGCTGGTACCACTGGCGAACTGTAGAACGTGTTCGTCAGCGGTACACACCACACCGCTGGCGAACACTGAATAAACCCCGCCAGCGCTACGTGCGGGTTCGGGCGAGAATGGGGGCAAGCTACCGCTGGTGAAATAGTTTGCCTGTTCGCCAGTGGTGAAACTGCTAGCGCAGGCGAATCTGGTCACTTCGCCAGAGGTACGTACACTAGCGCTGGCGAAAAAGGTCAATTCGCCAGAGGTATGTGTAGTAGCGCTGGCGATTGGGGTTAGTTCGCCAGGGGTAGCGTGCCCTCACCTAGCTATCGCGCGCTGGCCTCTCTCTCACCCCCAAAATCCCGAAATCACTCTCCCTCCTCTCTACCGCGAACGGCCGCCGCCGACTCCCTACTCCACCGCCACGTCCACGCCGTTGTCGACCCCCTACTCCGCCGCCGCGCCCCCTATCTCCCTCCTGTCGCGTCGGACCTGCCCCCTAAGCCCGCCGCCGTCGTGCTCCGGACCTCCTCCCCAAGCCGAGCACGACCTCGTCGTCGAGCACGACCTAGAGCAAGGTGAGCACGCCGTCTTCCTCCTTCCTCTCCTCTCCTTGATCCTCATGTTCCTCCTTGCCCTTCTTCCCCACCTCTCACCCTCCTTGCCCCGACCGCACACAAGGCGCTCCCACCTCCTCCCCGAGCGCCGAGAGCACGCCGCCGCGGCCCCTCTGCACCGAGCGCACCGCCGAGAGCTTGCCGCGCGCCCCTCTGCCTCGAGCGCCTCCATCCACGGCCGAGCCCCTCCTCCTCTCCCTGGTTCGGCCCCGAGCCCCTCCTCCTCTCCCTACACACCTCCTCTCCCTCCTATCACCCGCACCAAAGGTGCTTGTGCAAATGCCCAGCCCAAAAAATTCTACTGTTTTTTAGGTTTATCTATTGTTTAGGTTTGAATTTAGATTTAGGTTTATCTACCGTTTAGGTTTGAATTTAGATTTAGGTTTAACTACTGTTTAGGTTTAATTAGTTTAATTTTGCCAAAACAACTTGATTCAAAAAAGCTACTATTTTTGTGGTGTGATGTTCTGGTGATGGTGTTGTCTTTTGTGTATGAAATGTTGTTGGAATGCAATTATTTGTCGATGAATTTGTGGTGGTGGTTGTGATGAACTTGTCGGAATGCGATCGACATATGTCGATGAATTTGTGATATGAAATGTTTGCAGGTACCCGAGAGGCCCTTGAGATTGCCGGAATGTTGATTAATTTCCATTCCAGCAAATTCGGGTACTCCATATGTCTTATTTTTAGCAAAGGTCATGCCGAAATTTTCCGTGAATTTTGGTATGACTTTGGCTAAAAATAGTTCTATGAATTTGAAATAGAATAGATTATTGAATTTTTAATAGTTAAGTAAATTGAAATGCACTATATTTTTTGAATAAGCTATTGTTTATGTTTAGCAAAATTGAAATGCACAAATTAGTTTGGTGAACTAATGCATTCTCTTGCCGTATGCAGGAAGTTTGGAAGGACCTCGACGCTCCGATCCAGCTGTTCTTTCAGGTGAGATGTGTGAATGTGTTGGTGGATTTGGTGGTGGATGTGGTGGAAGTGGTGGTGGTGGATTTGTTTTGCTCTTCATGTGATTTAGTGTATGTTGTGGCCGGAGATGCCGACCAGGGTTTTGATGCCCTTGTCGATTTGTGAAATGCTTGCAGGTACCCCGAGAGGCCCTTGAGATTGCCGGAATGTTGATTAATTTCCATTCCGGCAAATTCAGGTACTCCATATGTCTTATTTTTAGCAAAGGTCATGCCAAAATTTTCCGTGAATTTTGGCATGACTTTGGCTAAAAATAGGGCATATTTTCTATGAATTTGAAATAGAATAGATTATTGAATTTTTAATAATTAAGTAATTTTGCTTATATTTGTTGTACTAACTTCAACTTTTCTTGTATAGTGCGAAGATGGCCAACAACAACGAGGCCAGGGGTTCGGGTTCTCAGATAGGAGGCAATGATGATCCTGTACAAGATACCTATCTGTCGTTGCTTGGGCAGTCGTTGACAATGGAGGACGATCCCGACTATGATGAGACGGAGGCAGCCTCAGGAGAGCACATCTGAGGGCGATACCACTACTAGTGGCGGCGTCCAAACAGGCACCGAGACGTCTGGTAGCGAAGCCAAACGTCAACGTAAGGAGAGGCGCCCAAACAGGCTCCCCACCGGGCGAGACGAATTCACGAGGTGGACCCCACCTGCGGTCGTCCTACACAGCCGGTAAAGCTCGCAAAAGCGTATGGCAACAACTTGGGATGCATCGTCCGAGACTTTGCCAATCTCAATGACGAGCACATAAGAAGAAAAAACAAACGACCACTGGCCAACTTCCTCATTGGCAAGCTACACACACGATACCTGTTCCCGGGGGACTACAATGACCTGGGTCTCACGAATCTGGTAAACAAATATGCACTCGGCAAGTTCAGCAAAGCCTTGAGTACTTGGAGATCAACTGTGAGGGACATGATTGAAGAGGGTGCCGATTACGCTGAGATCCACAAGGCGTATCAAAACATTTCGGAAGATGACTTTGCGCTTTTCCAGGCCAACGAAGCCAAACCTGAAAAGAAGGCGCTAAGGGTGTGGGGGAAAGAGATGCATGACAAGAACGTAGCTCCCCACACTCTCGGAAGCGGTGGTTACCCCGGAAAGGACCCAGTTTGGCAAAAGGAGGATGAAAAAAGGTCAGGGCCTTCTATCTACGACAAGATCACCGACCCGCAGGCAAGAAAATTTATCAGGGCGCATTACAAGGAAAATCCCAAATCCGCGGGAGAACTTCTCAATAATGCGAAGGTGAAGCTTCTTCAGGAGAAAATTCTGGAGGAAGAAGAGAAAGCACGAAATGCTGATGGATCTCAAGAAGGCTCCTCAACCCAAGGGTCGGGGATGAAGGCCCCGTGGGACACTGCTTTTAACAGGGCGCTGAACACGATAAAGGATATGCCGGTGTCACGTGGCCGTGTGGTCGGCGCCGGAACCGGTTATAAACATGAATTTTACTACGGCGCCGAAACCAGGAGCAGCGAAAGGAGAGGAAGAAGCTCACGGAGATGGATCTCAGGCGGGAATTGGACACCGTGAACGCAAAAATGCAGTCGTCCATCCAAACCGAAGTGGTAAGGACGGTCAACTCCCTCATTCCTAGCATGATGGAGTCGTTTGCGGCTTGGTGGGAAGGAGGCAAAAAAGGGCCTCTCCCCGTGATCAACATCGAGGCCAGCCATGGATCAAACAATGTGTCGCCTAATGTCCCCGTGATCAACGCACATGGAAGGGACGATGGATCGCCGGTCTGCAACGCGCCTCGTAACAGCCCTTCCATATCTGGCACGCCAGCTCCACAAGTCACGCCATTAGCCGAGCTCGATGCTCTCAAGGTAATTAAGCGTCGCAAAAGTCTCGAGAAGTTTTATAATACTTCATTGGTGGTGCCTGACGCGTTACATGTTTTCGCAGGACGATGACGTGCCATGCACATTGCTATTGCGTGTGAACGGTGAGCTCAAGGATGTGGCGAAGGCAAGTATCGTGACACCACTAAACCGCATATTGCACACAGTGACTATGCCTGATGGTGTGTTTAGGGTTGCATTGGCTCGGGTGTTGCCTGGTTGCGGAAATTTGGATCCTCCGGCTCAACCCCCAAAGCCGATAGCGAGTTAAACCTCGAAGAATGCCTGCCGTGGCCCATGACACGGCCAAAATCACTGATTCGTTTGGACTCTGCTAGAACCACTTGGTTCAACAAAGCTATCAGGATTGCTTGTGTGTTTCCAATAATATTCTAAGTATGAGGCATAATTTTTTTTGAATCTGGTTTGTCTAAGTCTTACAATGCCGATGATTTGTGTATATATGAGGCATACTTTTGAGTTGACCCTACTTTATTTGTGTCTAATTTACATCTTTCTGCACCCAATTCAATTCGTTGCCTAACTTTTTTATCTGTCTTCTGTATAGAGATGAAGAATGAGCAAGGAGGAGACGGAAGGTAGCGGCCGGAAGAGAGGAAGAACGACCAGATACTTCATCAGGATCCCCTTCTCCTAGTCATTGAGCGACTCACTAGCTTAGCTTCTAAGTGATTGTAATTTAGATGACTACTTCCTTTTGAAACCTTGCGATTTAAACTACCGACTCATCGTGATGTGTTTGTACTTGTATGATACATATTCGGTCGAACACTTGTATAACTTTTCGGGTTTGTACTTCTTAATCATGTATTTATACTGTTTCTGCTGCCTGTACATATACTGCTGATATATATACCTGTATTTACTGTCGGAATACAATTTTAAAAAATATACTGCAAAAATATACCGCTGGCGAACCTGTATCAGCACCAAAAATATATTGTTTGGGAGTCTCCGGTCTCAGGGCATAAAGTTTCCGTCAAGTCTCCGGCCCATCAGGTTTTGGAGCGAAGAGCTCCACAAGACGACGCTCTCTGCCTTCGGTCCGGAGTTGGTCCGGAGTGACCCCGGAGTCTCCGCTTGTGGCCGGAGTTTTCGCCCCCTCGGGGTCTGGAGTCTCCGGCCCTCCTGGATCGGAGTCTCCGGTGTAAGTTTCCTGCCACGGCTCTTTTTCTGGGGACCTATAAAAAGGCCCCCCTTCTTCCCCAAAGTGTTAGCTCTTTTAAGCATGTTTCTCTCTCTCTCCCACCATTGTTGACCTTGGAAAGCTTGTCCCTCTCCCAATTCCTCCCATGATTCTTGCATATCTTTGAGGGATTTGAGAGAGGAGATCTAGATCTACAATTCTACCAATCCTTTACTCCTCTAAGTGAGGGGAACCTAGTAGATCTTGGAGTTCCATTTGTTGAGTTCTTCTTCGTTCTTCCTCTCTTCTCCCCCCCACAAGAATTAGTTGCTTTTGGTGGGATTTGAGAGTGAAGGAGTTGAGCACTTCTTGTGTTCTTGCCATTGCTTTTGTGCATCGGTTTGTGCTCTCCACGAGGATTCGTGGAAGTGAAAGTTCGTGAGCTTATTACTCTTGGGTCTTTAGACCCTAGACGCCTTTTGTGGCGGTTGAGGCCTTTTGAGGTCACTTGGGAGCTCCCAATCCTTTTGTGGGTTGTGCCTCAAGATTGTTGTAAGGGACTCGATTTCCGCCCAAAAGGAAATCAATAGTGGAAGGTGAACCGAGCTTTTGGGCAAGGTTCATCGGAGAATAGGGTGAGGCCATTTGTGGCGTCTTGAGTTTGAAACTCACACCCCTCCAACGAGACGTACTCCCCTAAAAAGGAGGAATTCGGGAATACATCGTCGTCTCCGGTGTAAGTTTCCTGCCACGGCTCTTTTTCTGGGGACCTATAAAAAGGCCCCCCTTCTTCCCCAAAGTGTTAGCTCTTTTAAGCATGTTTCTCTCTCTCTCTCCCACCATTGTTGACCTTGGAAAGCTTGTCCCTCTCCCAATTCCTCCCATGATTCTTGCATATCTTTGAGGGATTTGAGAGAGGAGATCTAGATCTACAATTCTACCAATCCTTTCCTCCTCTAAGTGAGGGGAACCTAGTAGATCTTGGAGTTCCATTTGTTGAGTTCTTCTTCGTTCTTCCTCTCTTCTCCCCCCACAAGCATTAGTTGCTTTTGGTGGGATTTGAGAGTGAAGGAGTTGAGCACTTCTTGTGTTCTTGCCATTGCTTTTGTGCATCGGTTTGTGCTCTCCACGAGGATTCGTGGAAGTGAAAGTTCGTGAGCTTATTACTCTTGGGTCTTTAGACCCTAGACGCCTTTTGTGGCGGTTGAGGCCTTTTGAGGTCACTTGGGAGCTCCCAATCCTTTTGTGGGTTGTGCCTCAAGATTGTTGTAAGGGACTCGATTTCCGCCCAAAAGGAAATCAATAGTGGAAGGTGAACCGAGCTTTTGGGCAAGGTTCATCGGAGAATAGGGTGAGACCATTTGTGGCGTCTTGAGTTTGAAACTCACACCCCTCCAACGAGACGTACTCCCCTAAAAAGGAGGAATTCGGGAATACATCGTCGTCTCCGCGTGCCTCGGTTATTTCTATACTCGATCTCTTTACTTATGCACTTTACATTGTGATAGCCTTCGTGCTTGAAGTATTATATATTGCTATCACTTTGTTGCTTGTCTTGCTTAGCATAAGTTGTTGGTGCACATAGGTGAGCCTAGTATATTTAGGTTGTTGGCTTGTTAATTTAAACACCAAGTTTTATTCCGCAATTATCAAGACTAAACCGGAAAAGTTTTTAAATCGCCTATTCACCTCCCTCTAGGCGACATCCTTGTCCATTCACCAGCTTCATCCCCTTTCCATTATTAACTACTCCCTTAGTTCGATCGAGGTTCGCTGACTTGGATTGCCTGACTTTTTGGTTACTTTGAGTCACCGACATCCAGATCTTGCACATACGATGGGTTCTACGTATCAGTGGCCCGAAGCCACCTGACTTCGAATCAGCCAATCCACTAATCTCTAACTTTTGAATCCCTAGCATATTTTAGAAAACTAGAGAGAAGGTCAACGGATTGTGAAAATGCTTGTGGCAATAAGCATATTTTTTTGTCATACCTATACATATCTACTCCCTCCGTTTTTTAATATAAGATGTTTTAAGTGGTAAACATGTTGTCTATATGCACACTAAAATGAGTGAATATATAAAGTAAAATGTGTCTACATACATTTGTATGCATGTGAATGTGGACAAAAACTAAAACATCTTATATTAAAAAACGGAGAGAATATCTATTAATCTACAACCTACAATCAAAACATATAGCATAATTTTAATTTTTGAAACACTAAACGTAAAATTCAACATTTTTTAAGTATAAACTTTTAAAAGTTTTAGATACAAACAAATAAGATATTGCGTCACATAACACAAAGTTGAACAAACAAGCTAAACAAATGTCAATTAGGTTCTACTCCCTCTGTTTTTTAATATAAGATGTTTTAGCATTTGTGTACATTCACATATATCTAGACGTATGTGGACATATTTTAGTGTGTATGTGCACTCATATTAGTATGCATGTAGACAACATGTTGGATAGCTAAAACATCTTATATTTATGCACGGAGGGAGTACATGCCACTTCCACAAGTTCTCAACAAAATCAGCCCGGACTTATCCATTCATCTCCTTGTCTTCAATCTCCCGGTGAAGCGTTGGGAACTGATGTCGTTCTTCGTCTCTTCTTTGGATCTGATTCTTCTTCTCATGCATGCATTCATAAGCATATAGAACAACTTGGCCATGCCCATCCTTAGAGCATCTCCAACAGCTCATCCAAATTTGGTCCTCTATATCTCCATATAGATGATCATCTAAATAGATTCCCTTTTGGATGTCCCCAATTTTCAAGTGGAACATCTATATTCAGTACATCTATATTCTCTCCCCTATATTTTAATAGTATCCTAATAACTACCATTCAACAGTTTTTTTTCATCATGTCCAGAAAAGATCCATTGCTCTCCATCTGTGAGTTGTTCATCCCTGAATTTGTCCATCTGAAATAAACGTCACAATTAGTGTCTACCCAAAATCGACCAACGACAGTAAACATCACAAGCAGCAGTTAACACGCACAACGGCACAAGCAGCATGCACGCAAAGCAGCTGCAGGAATCCCTCGGCACAAACAACACGCACACACGCAGCTCCCTTGCGGCCGAGCTGTCTCGCCGGCGACCATGCACTACCTCGCCGGCCGCCGCCCTCTCCTCTGCCCCTCCCATTCCCCAGCTCCACCCCGAGCTCCCTTGTCGGCCGCCGCCCTCTCCTCTTCCTTTAATCTTGCCCAACACCACCCCGAGCTCGCCGGCCGCCGCCCTCTCCTCTTCCTGGATCAAATCCGGCCGCCGCCCTCTCCTCTGCCTAGATCGAATCCGGCGGCGCGACCCATGCTGCTTGGATCGAATCCGGCAGCACCCCCATCCAATTCTTGTCTCAAATCGAAAAAGGGCAAAAATTACCTCGGGACGGCGAGTCGGGGGAGTCGCACCGGAGTCCTTCTCGTCACCTGCAACCTCCGGATGCGTGTGGGACGCGAGCGAGCGAGCGAGTAGTTGGTGTAGATGATCCTGGCTTCGTCCCCCAGATGTGGATGAGGCACTCGAGACGGAGGGGGACATCTATCGATAGATGACTATATAGATGGGCTGGTGGAGACAGTTTTCGGGCCTCGGTCCTCTATATTTGCTATAGATGTCCATATAGAGGAGCTCCTGGAGATGCTCTTATGATACTGTTGAGCATAATTATACATCTAGTGATGAATCGGTCAAGAGTTTTCTGATCCCAGCACTTAGTTGGTCTAAGCACATTCATAAAGTCAGATTGTAACACTCCAAATGCTCGTTTCACATCTTTTTTAAACAACAACTTGCATAGTGGTATAGACAATACTTGGGGTCGATCCCATCTACAAGATAAATCCCATTTGGTTGTGATCATTGAGCTCAAACTCAACAGGAGGTGCCTTTCCACGGGATAACCTAGCAAAACAGTGGTGAGCGATTGCAAGACCCATGCAGACCAAAGCAAGCATGCCAAATCCATAGTGAAGGGGATCGTAGGCAGAAAACAAAAAAATTCCTAACAATGATAACCTTAAACTAGTCATGATCTATTACTATGCAGATATAGAGTAACGGAGGAGAACGATATACATACCCTTGTAGACCAATAGCGGGGATTACGCTCCCGTAACAAGCGTTGTTGATGAAGCCGACGTAGCCGACCTCAAGGTCATGAAGACGAAGACGAACTCCTCCAAGTGCCACACGCGCAACATCTCGTAGCTCTACACACGTACGGTGTAGACGACGACCTCCGGGCTCCGACCCAGACGAGCAGCGGAAGCGGAAGACTTGGACCCAGCAGCACGGCGGTGTGCGTATGGCGGAGAAAACTCTCTCAAGCCGTGCGCAGCTCCAATTGCAGAGCCGCAACTTAAACGGATGAGAGAAAGAAAGAGGATGGTGCCCTTTCAAAGGCATGGGGCACCCCTATTTAAAGGTGGAGGAGGGCTACCAACCTTGGTGGCCTGGCCATGTGGGACTATTCCCACATGGCCAGCCGCACCATGGTGGTGCGCCGGCCCTAGGTGGGCCCCATGTGGCCCACCTAGGCCGGCCGGCCCCTCCCCTCCCTCTCCTTTTGGGGTTCGGCCCCCTATGGGCCTTTGACCTTCGGCCAAGGCCCATTTAGGTGGGTTGCCTTTAAAAATTCGAAAATAAATAAATAAAAATAAATTTAATTATTAATTACACTAATTAATATTAAATACATATTATCTTATTTATTCCGGCTCCGAAAACTGTTTCGTCGGCCACCGAACTTTGTCGGAAGTGTCCCGGAACCATTCCGGGACCCTTCTCTATTTTCTCTCCGATATCCAATCTTATATAAAACGTCGCCTACCCTTAAGTGTGCCACCCTACAGTTCGGGATCACTCTAGACATGATCGAGACATGTTCTCCGATCAATGACTACCAGGGGGATATGGATACAATCCATGATAGTCCATGTGTGTCCACGAATATCTTTGTCGTTTGAACCTTAGACATCAAGTCTCAAACCTTTTGCCTCGCGATACTTAGTTTGTCCGAGACTCGTTCTACGGTATCTGTTACCTAGCTTGATATCGTCATTGACAATACTATCTTTACTCGTCTGTGATATTACATCCTCGTGACCTAGTCACATGCTTGCAAGCTCGTTGATGTAATCTCACCGAGTGGGCCCAGAGTGTCTATCCTGCTATATGGATTGGCAAATCCCGCTCTTGATCATATGCCTCAACATATTTCTTTCGGATAACCCAGAGGGACATCTTTATTGTCATCCTATATAAGGAGTGACGTTTGATACAATCAAAGTACCTTCCAGAAATAGCAATTAAATATGATCTCACGGTCGAAGGCGTGAGTACTACGTCCTACATATATTGGGGTGTGCGTCCATCACATCATTCACCTAATGACATGACTCCATTATCAATTGACGTCCAAGTCCATGATCAGGAAACCTTGATCATCTGTTGATCTCAATGGACTAGTAAAGAGGCTACTAGGGAACTGGTTGTTTACGTACCACACGTGTATTAATATTTCCGCTTAATACAGTTATAGCATGATACAAAACTTATTATGAACAATCGAGATATGACAAATAAAATATCTTTATTAATTGTCTCTAGGGCATATCTCCAACACATAGTTCATGGCCAGCAAGAGCTTTAAGGATGATTTTATGATCATGAACATGTCCAGTTAGTTGCCCATGCCATGGCGCACCTCTCGGTGTCTTGCACATTTGGTGCACAAAGATATTCTTAACCAAATATCTCAATGACTGCCCTAACAAAATGGCACAAACTCTCAAGGATGGTGATTTGGCCATCGCCAAGTGATGATCAATCAAGTAAGCATGAATGCCATATGCATTCATCCTCAATGTTGTTGTGAGCTTCTGATAACTAGTAAGACGAAGAAGGCCAACAACATTCCTCTTCTGCGGGAAGTAGGGGGTAATAGGCCTCGAAGACTGATGTAATGCGCATAAGCAAAGTAGGGGACATTTTAAACCTACACCCAAAGTGAAAGGGAATTTTGCTCCTTAATTGATTTTGGTGTAGATGACAACATAATTTTTCCCTCCGTTTCTAAATATAAGATGTTTTAGCTTTTTCCTGATTCACATGAATCTAGAGGCATGTTAGTGTGTATGTTCAATCATTTCGGTTTATACGTACTCCATATTAAGATGTTCAAAACATCTTATAATTAGAAAGGGCGGAATATAAGAAAAATCGTTTTCTTAAGTGTTTTAGACTTATTCGATGAAGTGCACAAGACAGTTGTCGACCCCTCAAAAGTGTAAAGAGTGAAGGCAGTTTTTCGGCTGTTTTATTTAGTCGTAGGAAAACCGTACAATCGAGGAGGGTTGCACTCATACCATGAACACAAAATCTATTTGCATTGCGCTCACTTTGCCTTGCTACCTAGGTGTGAGAAACCTCCAGTTTTTGGTGTTGAGCTAGTTTCTACGGTAGAACTACAGGTGGGTTTAACTCTGGAACTTCCGGTGTGCAAACAACAAAACTTCCGGTGTGAACCCCTAAACTTCCAGCAGTGGTCGGAACTCCACCAACTTGGGGCTTGTGCATCCGGAACCAATACTGTTAGGTACGCCAAGTGGTGCAACTCTTTGTATAGGGGCCGAGAGTTAGACTAGGGTTGGGACGGATGTTAGGTGGCATGAACTTTCAGCCACTTTACTCTGAAACTTCGGGACCCCCGAGTAGCCCAACGCAAAGAAATGGTGGACAACAATATAAAGCCTTGTTCTTCCACAAGAAGAGGTTGTCCCTTCCTCTCTCTCCACCATTAATGTCAAGCTTAAATACCTATATCTCTCACTCTAGCCAACCAAAATTGATGTCCTTCTAGGTTAATTTGGAGTGAGAAGACCTAGATATACCATCCCACCAAAAGAATTTTATTCCCCTTGCATTTTGTGGAACTCGTTACTCTTGGGTGTTCCTCCACATCATAGGTGAAAGAGGTCATCGTGGAGCTCAATCATTGTGGTGTAAAGCTCTATGGTAGTATCAGATCATCCAATTGAGTTGTGGAGATTGCCCCAGCCTTGTTTGCAAAGGTTTGTTCGCCGCCTCCAAGGGCAACGATTAGTAGATTGCAACACCTTTTGTATGGTGAGAGGGCACGAGGAGCGGCATTGGTGTGCTTTGTGCCGCCACGCCTCTCCAATGGAGAGGTACTTCCCCCAAAAGAAGGAACTCCGGGAAATACATGTCATCGTCTCCAACTTGTTGTTATTCCCTTCATTTACTTACTTGTTACTATAGTTTTCTTAGTTATGTATCTTATATTTCTAATGTATCTTGTGAAATTCTCATATAAGTTTCCCACCAAGTTCCATATCCACACAAACTCATTTTTTATTTTGTATCTTTAAAGAAAATAGAAGTAAAAATTTTAGTCTCCTATTCACCCCATCTAGTAGACCATACTAATCCTTCCATATAGTAGGTTGATGGATACCTCGAACTAGGAGTGAAGTAGTCTTCCATAAGTTTGACATGAGCGGTGGGCTGGTTAAAGTTAATTATCTGACGACCAACAACAGAGACACTTTTTTCTTCTTTGCATTTGCCTCATATCGCTCACCGTCAACACCGCCATCTCCTCATCAACATTGGTCAACTCTTCATCCGAGGTGGAGTCATAAAAAACTCTTGCATAATAAAACCCATGTGTCCAAATATCATTTGAAAACAACTTCAATACAATCACACAAGCAAAAAATGAATAAAAAATTGTAAAGAAAATTTACCTTCAAGATTTCCATCGGACACTGATGACTCACAAGTATAGGGGATCGCAACAGTCTTCGAGGGAAGTAAAACCCAAATTTATTGGTTCGACACAAGGGGAGCCAAAGAATATTTATAAGTCTTATTAGCTAAGTTGTCAGTTCAGCCACACCTGTAAGTAAACTTGCTTGGCACAATTTATCAGTAGCAACAGTAATATAATAGCAGCAGTAGTTTAATAATAGTTGTAGTAAAATAAAAAAACAATAGTGGCAACGGGAATAATTGTAGTAAACAACAGGATTAAATCACCGTAGGCATAGGGACGGATGAACGGGAGTTGCATTGATAAGATAGTTCATGTAATAGTCATAACGCATGGCATATTGCAGGTAAAAAATAATAAAGTATCCAGGTACTAATCAGACATAGGTATGTATTCCGTATATAGTCGTACGTTCTTGCAATAAGAATCTTGCACGACATCTTTTGTCCAACCATCCCGTTTCAGCGGCGCCAATCATGGAACCTAATGGTAATTAAGGTACTCCTTTTAATAGAGCACCGGAGCAAAGCATTAACACTCCTTGAATACATGTGATCCTCAAGTCACAGCCATCTCCTCCAGTTATCCCAATTGTAGTCACTTTGGGCCTCGGGTTCCGGACAATAACATGTGATACAACATGTAAGTATAGCATGTCCAGATCTGATAACATGGCACTCGGGCCCTAAGTGACAAGCCTTAAGCACACCAAGTTACAACAACGATAAATAGCACACACAACAGATATACTACTAGGCACCATGCCCTAACAATCTCACATCTATTACATGAACAATCTCATCCAATCCCTACCATCCCCTTCAGCCGACAATGGGAAATTACTCACACATGGATGGGGGAACATGGATGGTCGATGGAGTGGCGGTGGTGATGATGATGGCGATGATCTCCTCCGAATCCCCTCCCGGCAGGGTGCCAGAATAGCATTTCAGACCACCCAAATTAGGGTTTTCGATGGCGGCGGAGCTCGGAAGTGTTTTTCGTAAAATCCTCTAGGGGTCGCGAGTTTTAGGTCGGGAAGAATAAATAGTCCAAAGGGTGTCGCCAGACAGGCTCCGAGGTGGCCAGGTGAGACCTGGACGCGACCCCATCTCTGGCCGTGCCCAGGGGTCGTTTGGGGGCTGTAGGCCCCTCCTGTAGCTCCCCTTCGGGCTCCGTGGGTCTTTTGGCAAAGTTGAATTTCTGGATTTTTCTCAGATTTTTCTGAGAACTTCTATTTATGCACAAAAATAAGACACCAAGGCAATTCTACCGAAAACAACGTTAGTCCGCATTAGTTCCATTCAAATCATGCAAATTAGAGGTAAAACAAGAGCAAAAGTGTTTGGAAAAGTAGATACGTTTTGGACGTATCAAACACCATGGACGTAGGGTTGCTGACTGGGACCAAGACGTAGCTTGCTAGTGCATGGAGATAAGCCGGAGTGGTGGGAAGACAGAGGAGGAGATCGGGGGAGGCCGATGGATGACACATAGGCGGTAGGGGCAGGCCGAATGAGGGCGGCGAGCAAGCTCTCCCTGCCGGATTAGGGGCAGAGGAGGAGCGCCAGGGTGCGGGGATGGAGGTGGGTGCCTCGTAGGAGAACGGACATGGTCGAAAGGCGGCGGAACGACGACGGGGTGGCGACGCTGAAATTTGAGCTCAAGCTATTAATTGTGGTTTCATGTCGCTTCTTTTTGGGTTAGTGGGGAGATAGGGATTTTCCTATATGGAGGGGTGATGGTGTTTTTACGGACTTCCTAGAAGATTAAGGCATAGGGGCCTTTCCGAGAACTGTTAGAACATCTTTTTCTCTTTTTAAGGGTGGCTTGATGGGGGGGGAGTTTTTAGGGATGAGAGCTCAAGAAAGGGACTCTAGTGGAGATACGCTGGTGTCCTAAACCTACCCCATCTTGTTTCCTTCATCTCACCTGCTGGCTCATGTCTACAACTCCGATATTGCTCATGTCCTCCGCCGCCAGATGTTCCTCCCCGACGAGTACCACACTACCTCCGCCAAATACAACCTCAAGGTGGCGTCGGCTGCCAGTACGAGAGAAACTATCCCCCGCACTTTGACGTCACATGCCTCGGAAGCCTGCTACCGCTGCTAGCCTCTCCGCTCGTGATGCTCTTGTGAGAGTCTCATGCTCGCTGGGTACGGACACGTCGACGCATTAGCCTCTCACCTCGACTTGCGTCGACCAACTTCGCTCCACTCTCCCTGTCGTGCTCAACCACCTCTCGTCGTTGTCTCTGTCCTTGGTCCAACGTGAGCGCTCCACACTCTCTGACCTTAACACCGAGCTTCTTCATCCCCTCCCCTCATCAGCTGTGGCCACCATTATCGGCGTTAACAACACCTGATACCCCACCCCCGGTCTATGAATACCTCCCGTGGTGGATGGCGCGATTGGTGCTGCGTTCTACCTCAATAACGCGAATCTGGTCAGCTTCAAGATTTGGTCATTTGAAACTCGTAGATAATTTTTATTATGCCAATATAAAAAAGAGCTTGTCTCCTTCGCAAGAGCATCTCCATTGAGGGTTTAAGTACCAGATCCTATAGTCCCGTCATGTGCCTCATTTCGAACGAGGCTACTAGCATCACAAGAGAATGCACGCCATGATAAAGGGTTAGATAGTGAAATATTTTGGTTCATGACGCCATGGTTAGGGGTTTCATACTTAGGCGCCATGGGCCTGGCTTGATGACACTAGTACAGAACGACATATCGGACACCCCTCTATGGAGACGACACAAGTTAGACGTCGGAAGAAATGGTTATGCGCGCTTTCGCAAGAGTGTGCGCGCTAGTCGGTCGATGGGCACGGCCTAATTGTAACGGATGACAAAATAACTCTGTTGCCCATATATTGCGAACGGATGGCAAAATATCTCCGTTGCTGATATGCCCCAACACTAACGGAGTCCTGGCAATCTCTGTTTCCCATGTGAAAGCCTAGTAAGCGGTGCCCATATAAATACCACCCACTCTAGTGTATCTCACTCTCACTCCCTCCCCTCCCTCAAATCCTAACCCTAGCCGCACACCCTCTCCGTGCACTTCACTTCCTCGACGACGAACCCCTCCGGTGCCGAGGAAGTCTGGATAGAGCATCTTACTCTGCCAACACTCCGAGTTGCCAGCCGGAGCTGCCTCTCCTCGACATCTTCACCGAGGTCCACGGTGACCGATCTCACGAGTTTATGCGGACCCGTCAGATCTCCTACGGATCCACGGCGACGGAGGCCCCCGACGCCCGGATCTCGTCCTCCTCGGACGAATAGGATTCAGATCTGGAGGTCGGCCTCCTCCTCTCTCGCAAAGACTTTGAGCGTGAGCGCACTGACGGTGTCATTCGGGCGGCTGCGATGCAGAGAGCAGTCCGCATCTCCGCCGCCGAGTATGCGATGGAAGCCGCCGAGGAGGCGTTATTCCAGACGCAGCTCCGGCCGACCATAGACCGGTCTATTCTCCCTGGCGAGGGCCCTGGGCCAGATGCGGCGGCGGCAGCAGCGGCGGCATCCGTGGAGTAGGAGGAGCTGGTGTTCGAGGAGGGTGAGGTCTCAGGGACCTCTGATAGTAGTTCCGGTGCCTGAGACGCATATATCGGAGGTGAGCAACCCCATCTCGCCTAAGGTAAATCCCTATAGTGCCTAAAGCTGTTGAATAGTTAAGTTTACTCTGTATTTGCTTTGTATTCTTAGCTAGTTTGCTCTGTTATTTAGCTCTATATTTGCTCTGTATTCTTAGCTAGTTTGCTCTGTTATTTAGCTCTGTTATCTCTGTATTTTCTCTGTACTATATTTGCTCTATATTCTTAGCCAGTTTGCTCTTTTCTTTAGCTATGTTTGCTCTGTATTTGCTCGGTTTATATTGTAAACTGCTTCTTACCAAAGCTGATTAATAGTTAATTTTACTCTGTATTTGCTCTGTATTCTTAGCTAGTTTGCTCGGTTTGCTCTGTTAGCTCTGTATTTGCTATGTATCGTTAGCTAGTTTGCTTTGTCTACTACTTATTAGATCTGTTTATGTTGTAAATTGTTTCTTAGCTAGTTTGCTCTGTTTATTAGCTCTGTTGTTAGCTCTGTTTATTAGCTCCGTTTGCTCTTTTTTAACAAGGAATATTCGTTGTGTGAAGGGCTTGGTGGCTGGCTGGGGTGACGACGCTGCTGTCGTGAAGACCTAGGAGCGGGGCTCCGTACATGGTATCGTCACTAGGATCAGTACATTTTGTGCAGCACAAGCTGAAGTGAATACACTCGATGATCATCCGGCGGCCGTGAAGACATTGGAGCAAGGCTCCAGCCACGCGAACCGATTAACTTCTATATAGTAGGGCGAACAGGAATACGGTGACAAACGGGCGATCGTCTAGTCGTATGGAGCGGGGCTCCATCGACGGTGCAGCCCCGTCACCGTGCTTGTTTTTTGTTCCCTATAGCCCCTTATTAGAAACGGTGATTAGTAAACCTCCGTGTCTAATGTGAAACATATCGGTAACGATGTAATATACTAACCGTTGCCCATGTTAGGGGCAACGGATAATCATCTCCGCTTCTATTGAACTCTTCACATCAGAATCGGGGTAGGGAAACGGACAGAGTTTTGACTAGTTTTCGATGTGTCGTTCTGTACTAGTGCGATCAACCCCACATTAAAAACTATGAATGACACTACTACATCGTTACGTAACCGTGACACTTATGGGTGGACACCATGATAAAGGGTTAGATTGCTGGAAAGTGTAAATGGAGGCCGAGCTCCATAAAGCCCTTTATTTTTGAAAATTTGAAAATCATATATTGAAGTTTCAAGAAACTCAAAAAAAAAGTCCTTAATGAAAATGATACTATCTACCAATGGGCAAAATCTCAATTCAAAATAACTCATATTCTGGGCTACACAAAAATAACAAAATTTGACAGATTTTGGGGAGTTCAAAATTTGCAAAAATGTCAGAGTTTGTCATTTTTGTACAGCTCAAAATATAATAGACATCTGAGTGAAATTTTACACATTGGTAGAATACGACATAGTATACATCCAGGATTGTTTTCAGAATTATAGACAAAAATTATATGTTTCATTTTTAAATAAAGATCTACCTGAAACTCGGGTTATATTTATCCGCACCCGTTAGATTATGAATTATCCCGGTTAAGAAATTTCAAATTTATCGTTTTTAACCACTGCGGTAGACTTTTTTTGCGCTCCTTGAACGGTAAATGGGGGCCGGTGTACTGTCTCTAGTACCAGTACTACTCTGAGTTACAGAAAGCTTACTAGTACTCCCTCCGTTCCAAATTAGATGACTTCCATTTGTTCACATGTGGATGTATCTAGACATGTTACAAGTATAGATACATCCGTATGTGCACAAATTGAACTCATCTAATTTGGAACGGAGGGAGTAGATGAGTAAATGGGGCCGGTTTATCTGCCTTTTTTTTTTTGCAAAGCAGGTCTATAAGAGCTGACGTGACATGTCACAGCAGTCAGCGGCAGTCATCTAGTCGTAGCCTTTTTCCTTGGCACGGCGACTTGTTTGACGCTTTGACGAGAGGAGAATCCGATTAGCTGGGCGGGATCAGTAAGAGCGACCTGGCGTCTAAATTGTGTCCGGCAGCAGCGCCACACGTGCCTAATCGGTCGGGTAAACATGAAATTCGATAGATTTCATTCAAATTTCATTTAAATTAAATATAATTCATTCAATTTAAACATATTTCATTGAAACTAAATTCATTCAAACTAAACCCTAAACCTAACCAGTCGGGGGGCACGCTCGTCACATGTAGTGCGGGCAAGAGCCCGCCCGTGCAGGCAGAGGTACTCGGTGACAATCGGCGCAGCTGCACTTGAGGTAGATGCCGTTGGCGACGCAGGCGGGACCAGGACACCTCAATGACGAACGGCATGTCGCCTACGTCCCATTGTGGCAATCGAGACGCCGTCCGTCCGTCATGAATGAAGCTAACGGCCGGTAGCTGTATTTATGCTGCCATGTCAATGACATAGCTGGCCCATCGGCCGAAATTTGACGTGGCACCGCGCGAAGTTTCGTATGGCACGACCGAACGACTCCAAATGGGGAGGGCGTGGGCTAGCCGCACCGGACGTAAGATTGCGATTGGCGCCGTGAGTGGGCGAGATCTTACGTTCGACGCGTCCAATAGAGCTCTTGACGGCCATATTGAGACACCGAGTGGAGATGCTCGACACAAAGAAAAAGTTGGTGTTAATATGGTTAGAAATGTGCTTAGTACTTTGGTTAATCGTGCTTTGCATGGGTAGCTGGTATGCACGCAAAGTTAAGTGCATTTATTAGACTGCGTAGGTGAGCCGCTGCACGGCATACTGCCAGTGGCCGTGATCAGACGGAGGCAGCTTCGCCCTCTGCAGTTTGATTCCCATTTATCTCTGCTCCTTGCGAGAAAAGACCCCCCAGAGGGGGCCAGCTTTATAGAAAGCTCACATCATTCTTACAAAGTTTAGATCCAGACTCCGGAGATGCAAAACCAAAGTAGAAAAAAGAGTACACACTTCCCAGTCTAAACAACAGCCTAAAAGAGAACCCACGCAGGGGCTAAAAACTCGAACCACCGGTGCTTCCCACCAGCATCTCTGCTCCTTCGCGAGCTTGCCTTAACCAAGAAGGAACGCTCCCTAAGCTTGCCTTAACCAAGAAGGAACGCTCCCTTCCCACCAGCATCTCTGCTCCTTCGCGAGCTTGCCTTAACCAAGAAGGAACGCTCCCTTCCCACTCCCACCACGCCCACGGCCACTACCAGCTCCTCTTCCCGTCGCCGTCACGGCCGGGATCGCGGAGACCTTAACCCCTAAACCCTAGCAGCAGTGATGAGCTACCAGAGCCCGACCCAGACGCGCGCGGCGGCCCCGTCGCTCACGGCGGCCGTAGGCGCGGAGCTCGCGCGGCTTGAGGGACGGCTTGGCCAGTGGGCCGACCCGGACGCGCGGCAGCGGCTCGCGGGGCTCGTCGACGCGGCAGCGGCGCGGGTGCTGCGGACGATCGGCGAGTCCCGCACGCCAGTCAAGACGCTGTCCGGCTACATCAGGTACTTGGCAGACAAGGAGGCCGATGCCGCCGCCTGCAGCTCCGGCCCTCCAGAGGGAGGTGAGAAAAGCATTTTCTTTTCTTGGAGTAATCTTTGGTTGCATCTCCGTGCTTCCCGACATGGTGCATTTTTTGTGGATTTTGTGGCTGTACTCAAGGATGCTAATGCATTTTGAGGCGAAATGGATTTTTTTTTTGATTCAGGGCCATTGTTGGAATTTTTTGATTCAGTGCTGCTTGCTTACCTCTGTTGTCCTCGTGGATCTGCTTGATGCTTGGCAGTAGGCATTGTCAAATGGCGATGCTCTTTTCTTACCATTTTCTTTGTGAAGTTCGTGGAGCCCTGTTTCAGATTTATCGATGTTACCTTCCCACTGTCCCACACTTCATTTGCGATCATGTCTGACCTGGTCTGCGTGCTGTTGATTTGAAATATCTTTTCTATTTCCAAAATTTGACAGCTGCGTGCCCTTTTTCACGCATTTAGGCCAGTTTTTCTTATCGGCGCTTCAAAGTCAGTTGGCATAGCATGCATGCACCGGTGCTACCATGCATCTTCGAGAAGGTGCACGTTTTTCCTAAGGATTGGTGCATGTTGGCAAGTTCTCTGGAGGACATCGAGCCAGTGGCGGAGCCACAGGGTATGCCGGGTATGCACTTGCATACCCTGCAGCGGAACCATGCAACGTTGTACTACTAGTATAGGAAAAAAAAGGGGGGGGGGGGGGAGGGGCTGATCGTTGCAAAACAGGTCAGGTTAAGTCCGTGCGTGCAGCCTGCGACCCCAGTAGGAAAAAATAAAACCGATCGAGTACAACTGCTCAGCACCGCTTATTCTCGTACGGATCAATCTAATCAAACCCCCAAATGCTCGCGCCTCGCGAGTTGCGACTACGTCCGTACGCCGCCTCATCCAGAGGCCATATCATCAGGCGAGAAGTGATTCGCTCGGAGGCACGCCACTCGCCGCAACGTTTTTGCCGGCCGCTGCGGTAATTATGCAAATAGTTGATTGTCTGTATTAATCGCGAGCATATATTTTATTATCGTCCATATTATTTATCTCTGTACAGATATTATATCATCTATGACTGAATTATTATTCTACAATCTCATATGCTTTTTTATACATGCCGCTTTCTTATATCATTTTCTTTTGAATTATTTAGTTATGAAGAGAGGCGGAGACATTGCATCCCTTTTTCAGAAACACGCAGCAAAGAAGGTTGTAGCTGCTTCAAATTCTTCTCCGGTTGAAAATGTGGTGCAAGAGCACACACAAGAGAAAGAGAGCATAGTTGAAGAAGTTGTAAATGATATGCCCCCGCCACCGCCACCGCCGCTGCCACCGCCACCGGTACCGCCGGTTTATGACATCAACAATCTTCCACATGATCCAGGTGAAAGAAGTAGTATCGTAAGTTTCTTTTAAGCATATTTGAGACTATTAGTATGGGTCTTAAACTATTTGTATGATAATTTATAAACCTTTGGTACTTAATCTTTCAGTTACTTATTATTTATTGCTTCTATGACGTAATACAATACAAATTTAAAATTATTTATTTAATTGTTAAACAAATTTTACCAAAATGGCCAACAATTTTTCGTGCGGCATATCCAATGAAAAAATCCTAGCTCCGCCACTGCATGGAGCCTAGGGAGGTGCCCGTGTGCCGTGCTCTGGAGAGAGTGCCGGGTGGAGTTGGATAGGGACTGAGATCCAGTGCCTCACTGTAGGCAAGGCACGCAGCGCCTTGAGGCTCAACATCCACCGTCCATCTGCATCTAACGGACAGCTGTAGTCCACGCCTGATGACTCGGTCGCCCGTCCTCACGCGCGCAAGGAAACCGTTGACGCGGGAAGGGAAAAGCTCACGGGCGTCGGAGGGGCCGTCGCCGGCGGCCGTCGGAGGGTGCTGAGCGAGCCGCCGGATGAGGGCGGAGGACCAGCCATAGGTGGGCGGAGGGGGCTGTCGAGCCCGTTTTCACCGGTGCATGCCGCCGGAGCTCACCCTAAAAGTGCATACGTCGCGGCTGCACGGACTAGGCACTACATGCACGACGGCGGGTCGGCGTCTCGCCGTCGGCGTATGAGAACCCCGTCGGCGTACGCTGTGGTGGGCCCCACAAGACGGCATCCGGCCGTTCCGTCAGCCCTCATACGCCGACGGCAATGCCGTCGGCCTTTGCGTTCCGCCGTTTTGTCAGCTCCTCATACGCCGACGGCACATGCAATTTTTTTTGAATTTTTTTAAACTTTTTTATTTTTTTTCTATTTCGAAATTTCTAACTCAGCTACATACTAAATCTCTAATTACACACTTAATCATAGGTCAAAGTAATTACGCTGGTCAAAGTTCCCGTTCGGTCACCCATCCTAAAATTGGTCCAGCCCAAGCACACTTAACTTTTGAGTTCCTTCAAGATTAGCTTTCAAATGAGAAATGAGAACTTACTGATACTTGTATCATATCAATCATATTAACCCCTGAGTTATGGTGTTACACTTTTTCATTGTTTAAATTTTAAAAATTCATTTGAATAAGTAACAATGATTATTTAATAGTATATTTTGAATAAATGACAATAAAATTAATTTTACTTTTATTTCCTTTTTACATTTAATATGGAATAATTCATATCTTTAATTCTGTTAATCGAAATTTGAAAAATAAAATGTCTATGTCAATTAGAAAAATGAGAGGAATTCAAATATGACATCCATATCAACCTTTGCATTGTATAAACATCGATGGTTTTAGAAAATTGATCACTTTCGATGAATAGTCATGTTGGCCATTTTGACTCTTTTTTGAAAAAGAATCAAAAAAAGTGAAAAACCCTAAAAAAAGGTATCCTCTGGCATTGAGTTATTTTATGTGTACTAGTTGCTATTAAAAATGATAAACTTTTTTTTTACAAATTGTTCAAAAATATGCTTCACAAAAAGGTATATCATCTATAGACATGTATAGGTTTCGCGCCAAATGACCAAGTTATGGCCATCACTGTGCCATAGTTTGTGATAATGTGTCCATATTTGAAACATAGGTGTGCCTTGGTATGGCAAACATTGTTGCCAAAAACAATTTCCAAATTATTTTCATAAATATCATTTTCCATTTTTTAAGTGCCAAAAATGACTTTTGTTATGGAGGAAATACCAAAAATATGTTGCAAAAGGCACCCATCTTATTGTCACAAAGGGTACTACATATTTTATGGATAATACCCAAGTATTAGGAATTTTCTCGATTTTTACCTAATTATTCCTATTTAAATGACTTTATGCTGATTTTCCAAAAGTAATTGAAATTTGAACTACAAGTGTGTGATAGTTTAGTCTAATTTTTTTACAAAAATCATTTTTAGTTACACAAGTAGTGACTTTATCACAGAAACATCGATAGTTTTGAAAAATGTGACACCTTTAAATGAATAGGATTGACCGTTTTTTCACAAAAATAAAAGAAATTGAGAAAATACTCAAAAAATGAATTTCTTTGACATGGAGTCCTTTTATGTGTACTAGTTCCTAGCAAAAATGATAAACTTGAGTTTTGACAAATATTTCAAAAAAATGTTTCACAAAAAGGTCTATCATCTACAGACACGTATAGCTTTCGCGTCAAATGACCAAGTTATGTCCATCCCCATGCCATAGTTTGTGATAATGTGTCCATACTTGACACATAGGGGTGTCTTGGTATGGAAAACATTATTGCCAAAAACAATTTCCAAAATATTTTCGTAAATATCATTTTCCATTTTTAAGTGTCAAAAATGACTTTTTAATTAAGCAAATACCAAACATATGTTACAAAATGTCATGTGCATGGTGATTTTTTTTTATGGATGTCATATTTAGATTCCTCTCATTTTTCTAATCGATTTAGACATTTAATTTGTTAAATTTTGATTTATGGATTTAAAGATATGAATTATTTCATATTAAATGGAAAATAGAAAAAAGTAGACGCCGACGGCCGCCATCGGCGTATCAAAGTAGACGCCGACGGCCGCCATCGGCGTATCAATGCCGTAAAGCCCCGTCTGCGTGCTGTCACGGCGGGCCTTGTACGCCGACGGCATTGTAAACGCCGACGGCAGCCGTCGAGCTACGCCGACGGGGTTTTTACGCCGACGGCCGCGTTCGCGGCTTCCCTAGCTCGCCTTGTACGCCGACGGCCCCGACATTTGGCCGTCGGCGTATAAGTCGGCGTCTTGTGGCTTTCCTGTAGTGAGGATGCCGGCTGGGCGGAGCATCCCGTCGGAGTGATGGCGGAGGGGCTTGCCGGCACCGCTTTCTCCAGTTTCCACTGCCGGAGTTCGGTCCATCCCTCTGCAATGGAAGAGCTTCGCCTGAGATCGTGCGCGAGGGGATCGTGCGCTGGGGACGAAGCAGTGTTGTTTGGCTGTGAACTGCTGCTGTCCGTTCGATTTAGTTGGACGGTAGATGCGGGGGGTCGAGGCACGCTGTGACTCGCCTTCAGTAAGGCACCTGATCTCAGTCCCTACATCAGGCACCTGGCGGACAAGGAGGCCATGGTGTGCAACGCCAGGGCATCCCGCCCGCCGAGAGCGCCGCCTGCAGCTCCGGCCCTTCAGAGGGAGGTGAGATTGAAAAAGGCGTTGTCTTTTTCTTCTTGGAGTAATCTTTTCTTTGGTTTGGTTTGGTTGATTGATTGTGCGCGGTACTACTAGTGTGTGGTGTTAATCGTTATTTGCATCTCTGTGCTAGCTTCCCGAAATGGTGCATTTTTTGTGGATTGTGTGGGAATGCGCGTGCTCCTTTTCGTCACGGTTGGATTGTCGGTTCCTGTTCCCTGTTGGGAATCCTCACAAGTTTCAGGGTAACTGGACTGGATTATACGCAGACAGTGGCGGAGCCACAGGGTATGCCGGGTATGCACTGGTATACCCTGCAGCGGAGCCATGCAACGGTGTACTACTAGTATAGGAAAAAAAGGGGGGGCTGATCGTTGCAAAACAGGTCAGGTTAAGTCCGTGCGTGCAGCCTGCGACCCCAGTAGGAAAAAAAAAATCGAGTACAACTGCTCAGCTCCGCTTATTCTCGTACAGATCAATCTAATCAAATCCCCAAACGCTCGCGCCTCGCGAGTTGCGACTACGCCCGTACGCCGCCGGCCGCCGCGACGCCTCATCCAGAGGCCATATCATCAGGCGAGAAGTGATTCGTTCGGAGGCACGCCACTCGCCGCAACGCCTCAAGGTTTTTGCCGGCCGCTGCGGTAATTATGCAAATAGTTGATTGTCTGTATTAATCGCGAGCATATATTTTATTATTGTCCATATTATTTATCTCTGTACAGATATTATATCATCTATGACTGAATTATTATTCTACAATCTCATATGCTTTTTTATACATGCCGTACATAGATAATTATCTTTCTTATATCATTTTCTTTTTAAATTATTTAGTTATGAAGAGAGGCGGAGACATTGCATCCCTTTTTCAGAAACACGCAGCAAAGAAGGCTGCAGCTGCTTCAAATTCTTCTCCGGTTGAAAATGTGGTGCAAGAGCACACACAAGAGAAAGAGAGCATAGTTGAAGAAGTTGTAAATGATATGCCCCCGCCACCGCCACCACCGCCGCCGCTGCCACCGCCACCGGTATCGCCGGTTTATGACATCAACAATCTTCCACATGATCCAGGTGAAAGAAGTAGTATCGTAAGTTTCTTTTAAGCATATTTGAGACTATTAGTATGGGTCTTAAACTATTTGTATGATAATTTATAAACCTTTGGTACTTAATCTTTCAGTTACTTATTATTTATTGCTTCTATGACGTAATACAATACAAATTTAAAATTATTTATTTAATTGTTAAACAAATTTTACCAAAATGGCCAACAATTTTTCGTGCGGCATATCCAATGAAAAAATCCTAGCTCTGCCACTGTACGCAGATAAGTGGTGGTGCTTTGCTCTGTTGTCCTGGTGGATCTACTTCATGCTTGGCACTAGGCATTGTCAAATGGCGATGCTCTTTCCTAACCATTTTCCTTTCTGAAATTCGTGGAGCTCCGTTTCAGATTTCTCTATGTTTAGTATCTTTTCCACACTTGCCTCCTTTGCGATCATGACTGACTTGGTCTGCATGGTGCTGTCGATTTGGACTATCTCTTCTATTTTCCAAATTACGAGCTCTGAAGTGTTACTAGTCTTTGATTTAGCCTGCTTGTCTTGCCTTTTGCTGGACCAACGGTTCTTGCTTTTGTATATACTGTAATGTTCCTTGGATTAACCATGAAATCTTTGGTTTTGCAGATGAATCTGTATCTGGGCCAATGTACCATAGCGATGATCATTATGATGTCCAAAGCCCTTACAGAGCAGAAATAATTTTGGGTCTCTCAAACCATGCTGGGAGTCCCAACCAGCAAAGGCCGATCGGTTCGCAAGATAATGAGGGTTCTGTCAGAGAAATTGCTCATGTGGTTCCAAACCTGGCTACAATGGCAGCGCAGATTCCATCTGGTTGGGTGTCTTTACGGAATCAGAATGACACTCAGATTAATAGTCCTATCGGAGCAATGACTCCTGCTAGGTTGCCCGTTCCAGCGCTGCCTTGGGCAGGTCAGAACCTATCTGGATCAACACCTGCTATGTTGCCGGTTCCAACCCTGCCATGGATGGCAGGTGAGGATCCAACCGCTTGGATCTCACTCCTGAACCTGGAACATAATCATGCCCCTGCAATGACTCCTCCTGTGCCAAGCCAGATATCTATGCAGTTTAATAGTCCTATCCGAGGAATGGGTCCCGATGTTATGATGCAGGGGGGTAGCCCTGGCTATTACGTGCCCATTGGGTTGCATAACCATACACGGATTGACAGCCCTATACCAAACAATATTCATGCACCTCCGAGAAGTGTTTCCACACCAATCCCCGCACGCGATCATTCAGGACGAGTTCAGGGAATTGTTGTTCCCTCTAGAAGCCCACACAGCCCAGCATGGGCAGGGTGTCAAGTCCTGCAATCTATTGTGATACAGTGAATGCATCGAGGGAGAAAGCAAGTCCTCAAATGGAAGCACTGGATGGAATGGAGTTCAGGAAGATATTTATGATTTTTCAATACCTCTCTGGGTGAGTCCTCCCCTGTTTGCATTTTTGGAGTGAGAACAAATACTATAGCGCTTTGCAAGTACATTGTTTTATTGTACTGTTAGTAATCAGAATCAAAACACTTTCGATTCACTTTAACCTGTACACTTCCATGGATGCGTTATTCAGACTATCCCTATTTTCGATAACACATGTGCCGTTTGTTCCTAGTAAAATTTAACCTTTGAGGCAAAACTGTATTGTCTACGTGGTACTCTTTCTAATGTATCTTCTGTTTAATTTATAGGAAGAGGATAGAAGATGAACTATCTGTCGACTATATTAGATCATTGCATTGCCTTCCCATGGTTGATTTTGAGCCACGAATTGGAACAAGTTTGGTTGCAAGTATATAGAAGTTTCAGACAGAGCAAAGGTTTATTATCAGTACTCTTGTTTCCCTTAATTTCATGACAGGACTCTTAACAATGGTCAAAGATGATGCTCTCTTATCATAGTAGCATATGGTATATCAGTTCAATGGAACCGGAGCTAGATATAATTTGCAGATGTCCATCCGTGGTTTTTCTGAACCTTGTCCGCTATTGAAACCATGTCTCCTCTTGTATTTCTCACACTCCTTAAATAACTATTCTAGATTCTGTGAGTACCAATATTAATGTCTCCCCGTGAGAGTATTGTACTGACACATATTTGTATTTGTCTTTTACTCTATAATAAATGATAAGATGATGCTGATGGAATTGTCCCCCTTTCTGAATTTGATGCTCGTAGAACCTCGATTCAGACCCAGGTACAGCAAGAGTCTACCATTGTAATGTTGAGATAAGAGGGGACTGTGTGGTCAAACTTTTCAAGGTTTGTGATGCTTTTATTTTCTTCTGTCATTTTCATTACATGTATTATTTCATCCTTTTTCAGTGTCCTGCTAATTGATGTACGCACACCTAACAGTCATGATTGTTTATTGTTCCTGTTTATTGCTTCTGACTGCTTGCCTACCTACTTTCATATATAGGTGTATACCACCCATGTATGCTGTCAAAGCCCTAACAAAGTGTAGGTATATGTTTTATGGCCATGTGATTACCATTACGTAACTGGGCAAATCAATTGCATAACGTGGCAGATCATGCAAGACATGTTAGTAGTAGAACAAATATTAGAAAAATGTAACAATAATTGGTTAAAGGACAAAAAATTGATGACTGTTGCGTACAGTGATGAAATTCTCTTGGAAGAAGTTCAGACAAATCCTACATTTTAACCTTAATTTACTGGAGGCAGGGACCATACGTGGAGACTAGAAGGACTCATCTGGCAAAAGTTGTTGGTGATGATAACGTCCTCGTAGTAAAGTTTAAGGGGGAATCTTCAAAAAACATGACTGATTTTGTACCTTACCATAAGGTCGCTGAAGATGGTATTATTCTTGGTCTACGCCGGTACCAATTTTTCCGTAAGTTTCATTATCTTATAGTACTTAACAACATTGGCAGACTGAGAGTTACATACTGTAGAGAGGATTTCTACATTTCATGGCAACACACTTTGGTGTTAATAAGTTTATTGCTCCATTCTATGTTTCTGCATTTCATGATAAGGTACCTATAGATTGCTTGGAAGTGTAGGAGATCAGTCGGGATTTATTTGTTTGCAGTCGGGATTTATTTGTTTGCATGGCATTGGATGAATAGATCCAGGAAATTAAGTGATGGTGTTTGGTTGATTAAAATTGAATATTATGTATACATTGCATCCATTTTGATTTTTTAACGGATACCATACTTGATTTGTTGAACCATGGATAGTCATGATGATAAGTGATTGTAACTTAAGCCACCCTTCAATTCCTATTTTCTCGTATTGCCACTGAGTTCTACAACTAATCAGTAATCAGTAACAGGAGAGCCTAATCACCATAAATATCAGCTTTAAGTATTAATAGTGGGTAGTTATTAGAAATTGTGTCAAGGCTCCTTATGTCTCATCGCAGCTAACTTGGTTGTATTTGGCTGGGTGATCATCTTTAACTCAAGTCTCGTATCTATTTTTAGTTTACAAAGATGGAGGAAAAGAAGAAAAAATTAAAGAAGATAGAAGAAATGGGGTAACGAGAAATGCACTTCATCTGTCAGATGCTACTTTGTTCGGACCGAGTCAGCATGGAAGATGGATGAACCTTATATACTCTCTGGCAAAACAATCAGTCAGGCCCGCAAACTATTCATGCATGTACATACCGCTCCCACCTTGGCGAAGTATATGGCCAGGTATTTTCTGCTAAACTTGTCGAGTTGTACCAGTTAATTGATGTAATACGGTGTCTTTTTAGTTTTCTGGGCTATTTTGATGCTGATGTATGATTGTTGCTACCATGATAGGAGTATTTTTAGGGGAAAAAAAGCAAAAAGAGGTGTATTTCAGAAGGCTCAAATTTCATTGAGATATGCTTGTCCAACTACTTAGGTTTTCTGTTTCCTGATTCCTTCATTGCTGCTGTTGAACTATTAAACCCTCTAAACAGAAAAAGAAACTGATTATTGATGATATTTTCTTTCTCCATGCTTGTTGCTGCTGCTGCTCTCTCTCTCTCTCAAATTTGTGTTTTTTAATTTGATGTTACAGGTTTGCATTGATACTATCCAAAACTATCACATTGGAGGCTGATTTATCACTGGTTCATGTTATACAGCTTGATGATAAACCTTGCAGCGTAATTCTCTCGCTCCACTCCGATATCTGGTCTTGCTTCTAGAATTTAGAATTGATCTTAATGCAATACTTTAGGATGAAGATGGGAAAATTGTTGTTCAAGATGAGGAGCCTTTAATTCACACTGATGGAACTGGCCTTATATCTGAAGATTTAGCTATGAAATGCTCCACGAGTATCTCCGAGACAAATTATTTGAAGCCGCAGGTTTGTGTACTTGCTGGTCATGACTTACAACTTGATAGAAATTTAAGTGGAACTTAGTGATGAACTTATAGTACATATTTTTACTTCACTGGAAAAATTTGGTTGTCCTGATGTATGATACCACCCTATTACATATCTTGTATAATTTCCCTGTCCTGGAATATCATGCTCTTCAGACTGCTGCAAGAATAGCTAATTGCAGTATTTTATTCCAACACTTCTAGCTTAATTTTTTATTGTTTTATTATGGCTTGTTCAGGATATTGTGTCCTGTGGACCTAGGGAGTCTTCACGTGCGAAGAGGCGTCGGTCTATCGCGGTATCGCCACTCACCTGTATACTATTAACTATGTGCCGCAGTGTACTGATTTACGTTCTGAATGTGTTACCAGTTAAACTAATAGATTTATTTTTCTGATCTGTTCTTTTTCTCCAGCCTCTTCTTACGCAGTTCCGTATGTTCTATAAAGGAGCAGCTGTTAAGGGAACTGCCCTAGTTGACAGAAGGGTACGCATTAAGAGTTCTAGTCTTCTAGATATTATGCTACTTAAAATTCTAAAAACATAGTCTTGTTATTGGGTGTCCCTTGGTAGTTCTTTTAACTCAAGTGGTCGTTCTGGCTTCATAACTTTTGAGCATCTATACATGACCATCTTCTTTCTACAGTTATAGCAAGATGTTCTTAACTTTATTATGATGACAATTCAGTTTTTTATATGATATATCAAGTATACCTCCAAGCAGAGCAATGGAGCAGTTTTCTGTTTTTAAACGCAAGTGGTCGTTCGGGCATCCAACTTTTGATATACATGTCCATCTTCTTTCTATAGTGATAGCAAGATGGTCTTAACTTTATTATGAGTATGAAACTTCAGTTTTTTATATGATATATGAACTCAAGTATACTTCCAAGTAGAGCAATGGAGCAGTTATCTGTTTGTAATGTAGGATAGACAGATTGGACAAGTTATTTCCCTTCTGCAATATCATCATATTAGCAAGATCAGTTGACCACTAGTTTGGTTCATTTTGATAGTCTTAATATTGTGGATATCGGCTTGTTTCACTGTCCATCAATTTTCATTACTTAATGCAATATTACTCACTTTCTATATAATTTTGACGTTTCGGTCATGCGTATTACTATCTTATCTTACCCAAACCTTTGAGCATTCTCTGTAAGAATATCTGTATTTGCTATTACAGCTTCCTGCTGGAACTATTCTTATACGTCCATCAATGATAAAGATAAAATCGGACCCAGAATTATGTGGTGTACAGTCCATCAACTCTTTGGAAATAGTCACGACAAGGTACACCATGAAACTTTGAGTTGTATTGTTGGATTTAGGTGCTAAGTAAATATTTAGGTACTTACAGATTTGAATATTTGGGATTGCATGTCTATATACGTCCGTTATTGTAACCGTAAAGCTCAGATTACACACGGTAATCAGGTGAAATTATTTTGGTACAACTCACTAGGATTTGTGGTGGCTACTAATTTATCTCATATTATGTCTGAAAGTCTGTGTCATGGATTGAAGCAAGTCCCTCCTAGGGTTTAGTTTCTCTTTTTTTTTTTTTTTTTGAGAACACAGTACAACACAGACGCTCACAAATACGCACATACACTCACCCCTATGAACGCACGCACGCACACCCTACCCCTATGAGCACCTCTGAAGGACTGAGCCGGCAGATCTTGAGGTTGACGAAGTCACCACAGGCGCCTCGCTGTTGACGGGCACGTCACCTACCACTGAAAGAATAGCGCCGGATAATCCTGGAATAAATCCAGGTAAATGCAAACGCCCATGCCAAGTCTAGGACTTGAACCTGGGTGGGCTGGTTCCACCACAGGGAACCCAACCATCAGAGCCAAGCTCCGTTTGCTAGGGTTTAGTTTCTCATTCATACCAGCACTACAAAAATAACCATTAAAAATTGTGTGGTGAGGTACCACTGTACCAGGAAAATTCTTTCAATTTAAAGGAAAAAATTAGAACCGACAGAGATCTCGTAACTTTCACATTTCAGGAAAAAACCAAAGAGTTTGAACTGTATTTGATCCCTTTTATAGGAGAATAGAGACATGTTGGGGTTTTGAGGACAATATATTGTAAAAAAGACACTTGTTGGTTTGTTCCGCATTTATATTAATGTTTCACCAAGAAATCCTTCTTTTTGCATATAAATTTTATTTTGGTTCACTAGTAATATCCTTGTTTGTTTCCTCAGCAATCAACCTAAGAGGACATTAACATCAAAATACTTGATTGCACTGCTTTACTATGGAGGAGTTAAGGCAGAGTACTTTATAGAGCTTCTACACGATGCAATTGAAGTGACCGAGAATGCTCGTTATGGTTACGATGACGCACTTAAACGTAAGCTTTAACTATTGTGGTTGCATATTCTCCATGCACTGCATTTCGTACAAATTGCCACCTATATGTGCTTCTTTGTGTTCTTATCTTATTTTGATTGATGGTTCTGATAATCTGCCATTTAATTTCACCTGCTTGCATTTGATACATACCTTTGTGCATCTGGTTCTTACAGTTGCATTTATCTATGCGGACATGGATGATTCCATATCAGCACGGATGATTCTTTCTGGAGTCCCACTAGAAGATGCATTTTTGCAATTTAGACTGTCCATCATGTCTAAACAGGAAAGGAAAGGAATCAAGGAAGGCAAACTACCAATCAATGATTGCTTTTATTTAATGGGTACAACGGATCCTACTGGAAAACTTAGACCCAATGAAGTTTGTGTGATACTGTAAGTGACATAAAATACTCTTCGCATCTGCATCCCTTTCAGTGATCCCTAATTTACTGGTCACCTTGAGGAACTTCTGAAGATACTTCTGTTTTATTGATAATTAAGGTCTAATAAGGACCTCAGTTAGGCAGTCCTGGAACAGCCTGCATGCCTTCAAATTTTCTGCAGTAGCAGCTTTTTCGTTCATTACAATTCAACGTTCTTGCTTAGTAAGATGTTAACACACATGTGCGCTTGATGGAAAGCGTGTGTCTTCGTTACATGAGGATCTCACTCACACATGCTGATAAAGTATTTTTAATTGCAATTCTAGAACTGCCGATGACCTGACTGTGCTAGGAGTTGTTAACTGATAATATGCCTTTATGGTGACTTCACTCTATGATAAGACTGGTAATCAGATAACTATATGTTTATTTGAGGCTTTAAGCTGTAGTCTCGAAGGGGTACTGTAACTGCATTATTCTTTCACTTGGTCAGATTTGGGCTAGCCTGAGATCATATATTCAATATATAAGGGAGGTTGAGAGATTTGATTTGTGTGCCTATTTATAAATAGAATTTTTTGCAAGAGATATTATGGACTCCAAAAGGGTTTCAATTTCGTAGGAGATGTTGCCAACTTCCAATTATAAGCAGGTCACAGTCTCCTATAAAACATGCACTTTGCTGCAACCATTAAATAGTGGAGCATTGCTGATGTTTGAAAGAGGTTTTTTTTTCCTATTTTTAATTACTTTATCTGCTATTAAACAGTGACAACGGACAATATTCTGGGAAAGTGCTTGTCTATAAACATCCGGGGTTGCACTTTGGGGATATACATGTCTTGACATCAAGATATATTGAGGATATAGACAAGGCAGTGGGGTATTCAAGATATGCTATACTCTTCCCTACATCTGGGCCGCGATCTTTGGCCGATGAGATGGCCAATAGTGACTATGATGGGGACATGTACTGGGTCTCGATAAATGCACATGTAAGTTATTTGCTGGTTGACACTATACTTGACTTCTGTATTAAAAACAATGTTTTGGATGGTCCATTTGAAACCTCAAGAACCAAAGTGGCCCTTCTTTTTGCGAGAAAAAAAGATACTTTGGTCTTACCCTAATAATATTACACTATGTTATATTCCTTAAGTTTGACCGAAGTGCATTCATTCATGTTCTAGCAATAATACTATCCGGTGCTTATTCTAGTCATGCCTGGCAATTTCTGCACTACACTGTTTCAAAAATATAGGGCGTATTTTGACTGTCCAATGTTGAACTTCGACTGTAAATTTCTTGTAAAATGTTATGTTAGTAACTGTCAAAAAATCACAATCATAGGAAAGTATTTTACTTTATGAATCCAATAATATGAATGCCAAGAGGTCCTGGGTTCGACTCAGCCTCTGCACTTTGCAGGGGTAAGGCTTGACTCGTATAATCCTTCCCCAGACCCCACCTGGTGTGGGTGGGAGCTTCTAGCACTGGGTCTGTCCTTTTTTAATTCAATAATATGAACGCAATGCACATTGTTTTTAAACAAAACAGATGATTTGACTACTTGTTGGTCAATGCATGAGTTTGAACAGTCAAAATATACCCTACATTTTAAGCAGAGGGAGTATATATATATATAGTTATGTACATCTGCCATGCATACTTTGTTACTAAATTGGCCATTATAGCTTCATCATGTCAAGTGTATCTTTGTTGTAGCAATGCAGCATAAAAATATATTGGTTTCGATGTTATAGCAATAGCACTTTATGTTGTATTTTAACCTCACAAAGATGTTATTTTCAGTTATTACAGCAGTTCAAGCCTTCTAACCCATGGATTCAAAAAATTAAACCAAAGAAGCCCCGACAAACGTTTCCTCAGAATTTTAATGAGTTGCAACTCGAGAGGAGTCTATTTCACGATTTTTTGAAAGCACGATTTGCAAGCAGGTATTCATATCAAGCTGTATTTTTTTCTTCTGATTTGTGCTAATAATCATCACGAACCTCTATTTTTGGAACACAGTTAAGAATATATCTGTCAATAGGAAACGATTTTATACTTGAAATACATTTTGCAGCATGAACCTCATTCGTTAGACAACAAATTTAGTGTTACAGCCTTATGAGAGTTAGCGACCATAATCGATAGCATGTATCTGGCCAGCTTCCTACCACAGGGTTCCAGGGACATAAATCAGGGTTCGGTGCATGTGTTATAATAACAGTGATGCGAAAGAGATAAACAAGAGAAATATCAAAGGTTACAGTTACTGGGCTCTTCTACATTACTGCTCCTCTTATCTGGATCCGTACTTGGACTTCTTTACTTTCCTCGACTTTGACTTCACTTAGTGTCTTATTCGGCTAACCTTCACTAGATCAACACAGATGTAGGATTCTGCACTATGCTGGACTAGCTGAACCCGGACACAACTCGAACCCGAGTAATCCATGTTTGGATATTCATTCCTAGGTGCAACTAGCGCTCCTAGCCTTTTCCTCTAGTACGCTAAGCTCGACAAACAACCTCTAATCTTGTTGTCAAATAATGACCCCTTGGCTGAAAGGAGAAATACTCACAAAGCTAACGAGTTTGTATATGAAAATTAGAAATACTCCCAAATTTCAGATAAGCATCAGCAAAGCACATCAACTGGCTTTGAGGGTCCTAGTCTTCTTCAGTCACACTGCAACTCATTCTTAGTTGCAAAGGAAGTTGACGTTGCAGAAATGTCCTACTAAATAGAAACGGAGGAAGCCAAGTGCATATGACGCCATATTTTTTTCACTAGCACATGCTACTTGTGCATTTTGATAGGTGAAAAATGTTATGTAGCTATATTTGAAGTGAATTAGTTCTTACATATCTGTCTTTCTTTATTCAACTTGGAAATTTTTTCAAATCCATGTTATCGGTCTTGTTGGGTATGTTGTTATTATGTGACTTAATTGCATTGGGTGTATCCCTTGCCCCTTGGTATGCATTACGACTTTAGTTTCCTTTTATACATTTGATTGGTGTAAATTCTTAAGTGCAAATACCAAATAGATACCCATAATGTAAAACAAGACAGTTTTTTGCACTAGAAGATATGAAGAATTTGTATTTTGTTAAAACTAGCAAGGTGGCCCTCGCAAATGCGAGGGCATCATCTATGGTTTATGGTTTCAGAGATACTAAAAGTATGGGATTCTTAATTACACTTATATTTGTATTGTCAAGAATACCATGTACTGTTTTGTAATGCGTTGTGATATTTTGATCTATGTTTACTCTTTTCATATTGTTTCCCACTATTCAATCTAGGTGATCTACAGTCTTACTAACATGTATTTGTTGTGTCTTGTCAGACGAATAAGTTGATTGAGATTGCTCATAATTTAAAGAAAATACAACCGAGCTTGTCACATGTATACTACATGTCCTTACATAATTAAGCTCGAGTATTTCCATGGGACAAAAAATACTGCCAAGGTGCCCAGCTTGTCATCAAGTATCCTTGGTAACTATCATCATTATGCCCCCAGTACGTCAGGTCAATTATTTGACACACTTATCTAAAACAGCAAAAACCAAATAAAATTTAAAAACTTTGACAGCAATGATACCTCCAGTGAAGTCTTAAATATTCAAACTTATATCCAATGAAAAAACTGTATTTGAGTTTCAAAAGGTTACATGCAGAGAAACTTTTTAAATTTGGTTTATGTAGGAATAATACAGGATCATCAATGTAGAGAACTTTTACAAAAGGAAAATAAATCGTTGGAACAAACATTCTACAAAATCTTTTTGAAATTATTGTCATCATAAAGTCGATAGATATACGGTCGTGCATACTGAAGTTGAATCCTTGTGGGTGACTTGTTATCACATCAATGTAATGTTTGGGTAATGATGCTTTCTATAGTAGCACCATCGTTCTCTCTAGTTACCGACTTAGAAACTCACCATATGCACTCACCATATGCACATCTTGTGCTAGATCTCTGTTGTTGGCACCAACTGCCATAAGGGGTGAGCTCAAATCCAATTATTAAGATCTCATAGTGTTCATGACAACCTTAAAATTACATGTGGCAATCTGGCCCCAAAAAGGTAAAGATTTGGTTTCTATTATTATGCAAACTTGGAAGTTTAAATCGGAGTAAACACCGTTGGAAGATTGTGACGTGCGGCCTAGCATCCTTGGTTACTATATCGATAAAATTATCGAAGGACATTGTTACAAACCCATGAATAATAATGAAACTGTAAGATTGAAGTGTAGTTGATGATCATAAATATAGTAACATGAATTTGAAAGTTGTTAGAAATCTTGCGCACAAAAACAGAGCATGTTAAAATATATTTTTGATCTATCTATTACATACTATAAAGGCAATATAAGAGGGTCTAGGTTTCTTGTTGCCCACGTATTATACTAATTGAAAAAGTGAAGTTCTCGGCATTTTATGTGTGTTGGAGCCATGCATACGTGAATTAGGACTCGAGACTTGTTGTATCGATCCAAGTCCTGAGTACTTGACGTGCTGGTCAAACTCTTTGTACGTGTGGCAGGAACATATCAAAACTGATTAAAGCATTCCAATCTCGTGTCCCTTGTTTTGTTCAGGTGGAAGAGATCTCTCATAAATATCCGTTCGAGTTTTGATTCATGTGATGTGATTGCAGGTTAACGACGTTAATTCCAAAAATTCACTTTGACTCCCATGTGCATTAGCTCCCATTAATAGAAAGAGATATTTTGGAATGTCGAAACTTTCCGGAAAACAAATCGGAGCATACATCACGGCGTTCTATGTGCACACATAAAGTTTTGGGAGATATCGATATTTAACGTGGCTTATATAAAAAGACAAAAATTTGTCTTGTGAAAGTCTCATTTTAGCATTTTAAAAAATCGTTTTTACATACGCCACAAAAATAAGTTGGTTTTTCATGAAATAACTTTGTGAACACATAAAATGCGAACTTGTACGTATGAACCCATTTTGTTTGAAATTTCAAATTATTTTTTAAAGAAAGGGTGCATATGTTTTTCAAATTATATCTAAGCCAAATTGCCGCTCCCAACTGTTTATTCGTCAATCTTAAAACTCACCACAACGGCGTATGTTTTTTTGTGGGGTGCATGTGTATCTATCTACTCGCGGTTGCACTTTTGCACTTTTAGGCCTTTCATAATGGTTCTATCTTAGCACAATATCATATGCAATCTGTTGTCCGTGTCACTATATTTAATAAAGAAAAAGATTGAGACTGTAGCTTACCTAATAAACGGCTATTACGCGAGATCATAGGCAAAAAACGTTGCTAGCCCAATCGCAAATTTGAGACTAAAATCATTGAGTTCAAGTTTACTGAGATACAATTCTGAAAAAGCAATGTATTAGGATGGTCGTCTCTTATAATACACCACTATCAAGAATATCGCGCTAAAAAGCAAAGCATTACAGACGGGCTTAAGGATCACTCTTTGGTTACCTCTTTATTAGTTTGTATATTCAAATCGTGCACACATACGTAAAATACTCCATAGTTATTTCCTGATTAGTTTGAATATTCGAACCATGCTCAGTTTACTCAACTAATCAACACATTCCAGCTAGAGTATGTAGTCTTAAAAAAATCGAACATAAGGGAGATTAAAAAGGAGAAAAGTTGGATTTCTAGTGACAGGCTCCAAAATTCGGAAACAAACCGGGGGACCCCACGGATATCTTTGATTGGAACGGAACAAACCCTGCAATCAAATAGATTGTCCCTGCGTCGTCATATGTTAGGAGCCCAAGTTATGCTAATGAAAATTCATTCCTCTAGCAGACGGTTTGAGTATTTCGTTTCCTTTTTAAAACTCCACATATTTTCATTTTTCGCAACTTGTGTTCTTTTCACATAGAGATAAGTCATGGCACGCTCAAAATCTCAGCTTCTCTGCGTGAAGAACGTGGTAAAAATGGGCAGCATCTAGAGATCCAAGCGGGCGAGCGTCAAATCGATGACCAGTGCACGTACGATGGATCAAGGATTTGGTAGGCCATGGACTACGGTCAATCAATGTCGGCCGGCCGGAGGACATCAGCTTGATTGGGTGAATGACAACCGGCTAGATTGATTGGTTGAATGAGAACCGGCTACCCTCAAAACTTGCATGTGGCAAGATGGTTAAGAGAGTGGTTGTACATCTAACCCATCAGAGTTCAAATCTTAGATTTGACATTGGTGTTTCTTATTTAGACGGAATTATTCTTCAGTGGGAGGCGACGTTCCCGTCGACAGCGAGTCGGACTTCGTCAATCTCAAGACCCGACCGTCGGCTCAGTCTTTCGGAGGTGCTCATAAGGGTAGGGTGTGCGTGCGTGTGTTCATAGGGGTGAGTGTGTGCACGTGTATGTGAGCGTCTGTGTTGTACTGTGTTTCGCAAAAAAAAAACAACCGGCTACCCTCGGGCTGATCTTTTCATGTTTTTTTTTTGGAGAAGATTTTCCGCACGATCAATGAGAGGACGTACTGGACAAAATCTCTTTTTTTTTTTAAAACAGATCTGGATGTGGGCTTCGTGAGTTACCTTGTTCGTTACACGTCAATCGTGTTATGAAATTATATTCGGTAAGCCCCTGGTTAAATCATAGACATCAATTATATATCTGATGGTCTATATAATTTGAATGATGTGGATTAACCTGGGGGCTCGAAAAACTAACTCATTTTGCTTTTAGTATATAATAGATGGGAATGTTTATCAAAAGAGTAGAATGCCCTATTTACTACAGCCTGTTGAGGCATTTGCATTGCTTCATTTGTTTCCTACCTTGTTTGTATTCCATCTAGAAAATTAAAGCTTGGATTTTGTGTGATGTAATCATTATATTCTGAATATCTGATGTTGGTAGCCTATTCATCTTTTTACTGTTGTATGATCTAAGAATGGTTTGGATTTTTTCTACTTTCAGTTCTGCACTTAGCACTGCAGCGGATTGTTGGTTAGTATATATGGACCGACTCATAACTGATGATCTTGATGAAAGCGAAAGGAAAGTATTAGAGAAAAAGATGGAGACGTTAGTTGATCTTTATTATTTGGCTCTGGATGCTCCAAAGACCGGGATGAAGGTAAATTATGTTTCTGAGTATATACACAGCTTGTAGTTTCAAATCCCGTTTATATAATCATTTGTACCTGCCCTTCATGTTATTAGTTATTTTAATATTTTGAATTTGAACTGCTAAATTTCCAGATAGCATCTGGTATTTGGCAAAAAGTCTAAAATAGGGAACTAAATGAACTATTCCCTTGTGATTAGGTGTATTGTTCCAAAATAGAAAGTGAATAGAAGAAATGTGCAATTGCATCTTGGTTATTTATTGACAGCATATGCTATGTAATTAACCTTTCTGGTAAACTCATGCAATCAACTTCTGGTTGGGCGCCAACTCAACATTTAATATGCTGAAATGAATTATGTAGTATGCAGTGTGTTCCAGTACCTTCAGAATCGAACCACTAATTCAAAATGTATTACAAGAAGCAAAAAAAAAAAGTTTTCTGCTGGACAGTGGCATTTGTCCTTTTTTCTCTTCTTTTGTCCTTTCCCTTTTGAGGATTCATCATCTGTAGATTCTGCTCATTTTTTGTTACTCTTAACATCGCATCAGTTCAAATTTTACATAGCCAGAGACCAGAGTAAACTGCTAGAGTTTTTTATTGAAGTCTACATGTTAATTTGGTTCTCGAACTAAACACAATTGCATGAGTGCACCACAGAGGGCGATCCATATTTCGGTAACATATGCTGCGTTACTTATTTGATACTCAAGGCAATAGTTCATTACATGTGAAGCATATTATACTTAAACAGTTTAAGCTTTTTCTGATCATCTTTCTTCCCTCACAACAGATCAATGTCCCTTCTGACCTGATAGTAAAAAAATATCCACACTTCATGGATCGGAACCAATGCTACCATTCCAAATCCATACTGGGAAGAATCTACGATGAAGCAGTGAAATTGCAATCTGAGAATGTTGGACCAATCGGTTAGCTACTTCGATGATCTCTTTCTTGTCGCCTTTTTCACTTCGATGTTTTTATTCAGTTTAGTCACAGTAGCCAGTATGTTTTCTTTTTGGGATATTTTGCACTGTACTGAATCATAGGGACCTCTGTGTCGATGGTAAACAATATGTAGCCTCATGATAGTTCAGAGTATTGCTATAGTTAAGATCATAAAGCACATTTGGAATAGTTGGCTTTTGGGGATAGTCACATTAGCATATTTCCATTCAAAATGTGACATGGCACTGCTTAAAATAGCTGTTTTTTCTGTTTTCTTTTTTTATAACCAGAAATATCGTTGGACCCTCGTTTCAAGGAAAGGGAAACTTCAGAATGCAAGCCCTTCTGGGCACATCATTACGGCGAGTACTTAAGAGACAGTGGGCCACTCATTCACTTAGATGATAAGAAAGAAGCTGACTTGAAGTTTAAGGAACTCTACCACAAGTACAAGCATGTAAGTTCGCAATCTTCTGCTGAATAACAGAATTATACCTGAGGCTCCTACGAACATTCTGAAATGGCATAATTGTCCTCCAGATGCTCTACCATGCTGCTGAATTTGAGCAAACCCCAAGGGATCTGAAAGATGTGTTTGATGAGGCCTGCGCGATTTATCAAATCGTCTATGAGAGGGCAAGGGCTAATAAAACGGCCGGGACATGCAGCTTCGTGTGGAATGTCGCGGGCCGTGCACTATGCCATTTCTATGCGCTTGAGACCGAGGGCGACAAGGTGCTTGTCCCGCTGTCAGTCGCTAAGAATCTCCTGAAGAAGGGTCGCAAGTAGCAGCAACGGGGCTGTGAATTTTACTGCATGTTGTACAAAGTAGGTATCTGTTGTAGCAGTAATATTAGGGTGGACTTTTTAAGCTGATGTGTTAACTGTAGGCTGTATTTATACCTGCTCAAGCAGGTATGTGTTGTGCTCTCGAGGTACATCTATGTAGTGCTACCATGAACCACGCACTTGCAATCAGACAGGACATCTAGTATCCCTGTTCTTTGCATATCCCCTGTATTTCTGTCAAGAACAATAGTTGTAAGTGTATCCAGATACAGTGTCGCAGTGCAAATTACCCATGCTTGTTCTGGTTGCTGTTTACAACTTCTTTATGGAAGATTGCTCTATTTTTACTTGGTGTTTGGTTTAACAATGTCGTCAACTTTGTTCTGTAAAAATGACCTAAACCAGCTCTCAGCCCCGTATTCGCAAAAGAAAAAAAAATTCGGTCACTGTTATTTATGAAGCTGGGCAAGTACTGAGCCCAGTCTGCTTTGCACGTTTCACTTCCAAACCCACTAGACCAGAAAAAGAAGAAGATCAGAGGTAGTCAAAGTCTTACAAACTAACCAGTTTGTATTGCACTAGCGTGACGCAAGTCTTGGCACACGTCACCGTAGCTCCTGCAAAGAAAAGAAACACATGGAGCACCGATGATGGCGACCGATGGGTCAACTCCTGGAGAAGAAGAGCAAGAGCGATCCTGCCTGATCTGCTACAGATCTCCAAGGATCTTCAAGGAATCGATGGAACCGGTCGCCATGGCCATCTTTAGACACATGCATCCTCTGTAGCGCGTCAATTCTACTTGGTTAGTAGTTATGGCTAGACAAGGAAAGCTCACTATCGTCATGGATATCTTTCCGGGAGATTCACACGGCCGGCCGAGGAAAGGAACGTATTGAGAGTGGATGCATGTTTCGTCTTCGCACCCACGTGCCATGTCTCCTCGTGTAACTATGGTGCCATGAGTCCATGGCTGGCAAGTCTTTGTTAAGTCAATTCTTACGTAGTAGGACTATTTGTGCAACACAAAATGAACCCTATCTGCACGTCATGTGACGGTACATTTGCCTTTTAAAGGAGATTTCACCTCATCAGGACATATATGATCTTCATGAGATCTGAGGAGATTTGACTTGATTGATGGATTGCCTTCGCTAGGTTGATTGAAAGCAGATCTGATTCATCTATTGTACGTATCAACTTTAGACCAAGACTGCTGGTGTGTCGTACGTGTTAAATACAATGGAAATATATGTGATCCTTCGGTCTGTCTACATTCTCAAAATCCTACAAGGTCTACTTGGTATTTCACAGGCCTAAACACGAGTACTTATCATGGACTCATGGGGCCCTAGTCACACGTGGGTGCGAAGACGAAACATGCATCCACTTTCAATATATATGTTCCTTTCCTCCGCCGGCCGTGTCCATGTGGTGAATCTAGCTCTGTCGACCTGACGTGTTCTCGGTCGCCAGCAGCGATCTCAGGTGAATCTCCGGGACGACACTGAGCTTTCCTTGTCTAACCATAACTAACCAAGTTGAATTGACGTGCTACAGTCTGTGTGTAACATGCATGTGTCTGAATATGCATGGCAACGGCGACCGGTTCCATCGATTGATTCGCTCCGTGCGTGCGTGTCATTCGTTCCCAGGAGATGGATCGATCGATGCCGTGAGGATCCTGGGAGATCTGTAGCAGATCACGCAGGATCTATCTATCGTGTTCTTCTTCTCCGGGAGTCGATTGGGTCGCCATCTCCGGCGATCGACGTACGCGAGTTTCTTTTCCTTGCTAAAAGAAACTACTCCGCAGACCGCGGCATCTGTCAAAAGATCGATGAGCAGTGCAAGGTATAGCAGGATTCGACATGCACTGGACCTGCATGCTTAGATTTCAGTGTTGTGTCGCAAGCCAGGAAACTTCGAGCATTGCTGCACTATTGACGTTGACGTGTAGAGTTGGTGTGCAAAATCTAGACGAAAGACGTGTGACGATACAAGATGTGTTTGAATTCTTCCGTGAGATCTTGATGAGATCATATGGATCTTTGATATGAATGTAGACCAGCATCTTGAGGATCCTGATCCTATGCTCTTTACACGCAGAGCATCAACTTTACATGTAGCTGGTCAAACAAGAAGTCTCTCAAAAGTCTGGATTGCATCAACTTTTTTTTTCCGCAAAAAAAAAGGCCTGTGCGCGCGGAACGTAATTTCATGGTAAAAGTTTCAATTTTGGCAGAATTTCAAGCACTAGTCTTTGTTAAGTTATTAATACTGACGTCGTAGGATTATTTGTGCAATACAAAATGAACCCTACCTGCAGGTGATGTGACGGTACCTATTCCTTTTGGAGGGAAATTTCATTTCATCGGGACATATATGATCTTCATGAGATCTCACGAGACTTGACTTGATTGATGGATTCCCTTCGCTAGATTAAGATCTTGACACAGATCTGGTTCCATCTACTGCATAAGCTTTAGACCAAGACTAGTGATGCATGTTGTCGTATGTGTAAAATACGATGAAAAAAAAAAGTACTCCTTTGGTCTACATTCTCAAGATGCTCCAAGATCAAAATTTGTTTCTATGTGCATAATCCAACACTTGATATTTAATTGGACTTTTGTCACACTTCTTGTTTGAGCAGTTACATGTAAATTTGATGCTCTGCGTCTCAAGATGCTGGTCCACAGTCATATCAAAGATCCATGATCTCATGAGGATTACATGGAAAAATTCAAACACATCTTGTTCTTCAGTCGACCCGTCCGCATCTTTCGTCTAGATCTTGCACAACAACTTTGCATGTGATTAAACATGCTCGACAGCGACCGTGTTGGTCGACTGATCTGACATGAGCAAACCTAGAAAAGGACCGACCTACGTATAAACTTGAATTGACTATACGCATCGGGTACATTTCATATCTAAGCTGAATATACATCACGTAGGTAGCATATTACGAGTGCTATTGTTCCTGGTGAAAGTAGGATACACCACACGTCAGCGCCTAGTGCATTGAATATACGAATATTGTACACCTTCATCATTCCTAAAAATGCATTCCATCGTTCTTCAACACATCCCCAAAATTGTACACCTTCATACCTCTAGCTTTTGTCACCAATAAAAATTTGATCTATCCCCTTTGCATTGTTAATTTCAACCACACTTTTCTGATGCCGATGCTCTCAAACTATATGAAAGTCCGCAAAATTCCATTGTATTAACAACTTGTTCAATCTCTAATGTTCAAGGTTTGCATGTGTCCCTCCAATTGTAGGAAATAAGAGTGTAACTTTGGGTTGTTTGTTTGAAAATATATTATTTGTTGCAATAGTTCCATACGTGAACATTCGTACAACAAACGATCAAGTATATCACTCACAAACGTAAAATCAATGGTTAACTACTAAAGAGCGAGGACGGGGCACTCTGCCCCCCTCCCGCCCCTTCTTATTTTCATTATCATTTCTCTCTCACACACACATTCTCATTTTTGTCATTATCATTTATCTCTCAAAAAAGACTCATTTCTCTTAGTATCATATCATCTCTCTCCCTCTCTCGTTTCAGCTAACAGAGGACCCGCGCAAAGCAGCGGTGGCGGCGAACGAACTGAGGTGGAGGTGGATTCTAAAGGGTTCAAGAGGGGATAATAGAGAAGAAGGATTATTTGTGTGTGTTTACGTTGTGGTTGCTTAGTGGGTTGGATGTGTTTACGTTGTGGTTACTAACTGTATTTTGGGTGTATAATTTTGTAGGGCTATTTATGTTTTGCTAACCATGTTTCCTAATAAAGGTACGTGTGCACACGGTGAAGAAATAGGGTGACATCTATAGCAAGGAGGATGAGCACGACATAATCGACATGGTTGTAGATTTGCGGTGGAAGGTTTGGAAAGAAAGCCTCAATGGCAAGAGTTTGCCACATGAGACAGATCCAGATTTACTTTCTATATAAGAAGTAAGAACCGACATGCTGAGGAATATGGTTGCTGGTAGCAAAAGTGAATAAATAGGAATACTATTATAGAAGCATGATGACCATGAAGGAATTTAACATCGATATGGATTTGAGAGTGTTTTAAACGTAACCTTGATGTAAAGAGCACGCTAGACAAAAACTATCTGGATCTACCTTTCTTTTAAGAACATATATATTTTTTTATGCTGGGGTTGGTAGTTATCACTTTGCTTTGAACAAGTTCGAAAAAACGATTGGAGTTGCTCTATCAATTTTTTGGCCAGTTTTCTTTGTAGCCACACTTGGCCAAACTGTGGATATTCGAAATCCAGAAAGTGTTTAGCACTCATTCTTAGTCACTAACCACACATGTCATAGACTCAATTGCTAGTCAACTTTTGCCACAAGTATGGCGTAATTTACCACCACAACAAGTCACATTTGGCCAAACGTTAGACACACAAGTGTGGCGAGTGTTTGAGACACTTTCCGAGTCACTCACTCTATGTATAAGGCTCAACTACTTGGCAACTTTTTCCACAAGTGTGGAAACCAATTTGTATGCCATAAAAACTAAGGCTTGCTTATTTCTTGTGCGACTATTCCATCTTACGGCGTGCTCATACTGTATTCTAAGTCACACACATATCTCCTTATGCACTTGTGGAATCATTGGTTTTCATGATTGAGGTGCTAAGGAATAAATAGTTTTGTCAGGGGCAGATCAGGTGAAGAAATAGGGTGACACATATAGCAAGGAGGATGAGCATGACATACTCAAAATTAAAACATTTGCATCCAGATCATTAACAAAATCATGCAAAAGAGAAAGTTCAGAGCTACAGAATCATGTTTTAGATGAGGGGTCAATATTGCTTGCTTTATGCTACTGGTTATGGGCTTATTTGCACCTAGCTAGTCAGGGGTGTTTCAAGTAGAAAATCCACACAATAGTTAAACAATATAAGGGAAATAGTTAATCCTCTGCCTTATATGTGGCACTAAACACCTTAAATTCTCACGAATCACTAACAAATGCACTCTACTATGCCCCGCTCGAACTACACAACAACTCCAAACTGGTGCACAGTTTAGCATCATAATTCCTTACAGAACCACCAAAAATGCATTTTCCTTTTTTGCATTATCCAAATATCAGAATCACACCAACCTCCCAACTAAAATCAAAGTAAAATCAATGGAACTAAAGATGCATAATAGAACCTAGAGGGGAATCATATCAACATGGTCAAAGCTGACACTCTTAGCATGACAAAACCACTAAAAATACTGCTCGGTGACAGTAATCCTTTGTTTCAGTGCACCGCTCAACCAGGAGAGAGGATAACATGGTTTTTCCGGACCCTTTTTCTCCTAAACAACCACTACCTTGTCTCTACCGTTCAAGGCCTTCTGCTTTTACCTCGCATTTCTTCTCCTGTTCCCACTACTGCCACCAAGTGGCGTCAATGGTTGGGATGATTGAAGAGGTGCTAAGGAATTGGGATACTGGTGGCGGGGCGGAAGTAACATGATGGCACTAATAGCATGGAGGAGGATCAGAGCGACGGAAATCTCCATGGTTGTAGATATGCGGTAGAAGGTTTGGAACGAAAGCCTCGAATTCAATAGTTTGCCACACGAGCCAGATCCAGATTTACTTTCTTTCTAACAAGTAAGAACCGACATGCTGAGGAATACAGTTGAACGTGGCAAAGGTGAATAAATAGGATGAAGAGCATGAAGAAATTCGACATTGATATGGATTCGTGACATAATGTTTTGAAAGTAACGTTGATGTAAAGAGCACGATAGACAAACACTATCTGGATCTACCTTTCTTTTAAGAACATATTTTTTATGCGGGGTTGGTAGTTATCACTTTGCTTTGAACATGTTCGAAAAAACGATTGGAGTTGCTCTATCAAACATTTTTAGCCGGTTTTTCTTTGTAGCCACACTTGGCCAAACTGTGGATATTCAAAGTCCGGAAAGTGTTTAGCACTCATTATTAGTCACTTACCACACATGTCATAGACTCAATTGCTGGTCAACTTTTGCCACAAGTATGGCGTAATTTACCACCACAACAAGTCACACTTGGCCAAACGTTAGACACACAAGTGTGGCGAGTGTTTGAGACACTTTTCGTGTCACCCACGCCATGTATCAGACTCAACTACTTGGCAACTTTTTCCGCAAGTGTGGAAACCAATTTGTATGCCATAAAAACGAAGGCTTGCTTATTTCTTGTGCGACTTTTCCATCTTACGGTGTGCTCATGTAGCTGCCCCGTCGGATCTTAGCTGGTGCATCATACTGTCTTCTAAGTTACGCACATATCTCCTTATGCACTTGTGGAATCATTGGTTTTCATGATTGGGGTGCTAAGGAATTAATAGTTTTGCCGGCGGCAGATCAGGTGAAGAAATAGGGTGACACCTATAGCAAGGAGGATGAGCACGACATAATCAATAATTCAAACATTTGCATCCAGATCATTAACAAAATCATGCAAAAGAGAAAGTTCAGAGCTATAGAATCATGTTTTAGATGAGGGGTCAATACTGCTTGCTTTATGCTACTGGTTATGGGTTTATTCTGCACCTAGCTGGTCAGGGGTGTTTCAAGTAGAAAATCCACGCAACAATTAAACAATATAAGGGAAATAGTTAATCCTCTTCCTATAAATGAAGCACTAAACAAATTAAATTCTCATGAATCACTCACAAATGCACTCTACTATGCACCGCTCGAACTACACAATAACTCCAACCTGGTGCGCAGTTTAGCATCATAATTCCTTACAGAACCACCAAAAATGCATTTTCCTTTTTTGCATTATCCAAATACTAAAATCACACCAACCTTCAAACTAAAATCAAATTAAAATCAATCGCACTAAAGATGCATAATAGAACCTAGAGGAGAATCATATCAACCTCGTCAAAGCTGACACTCTTAGGATGACAAAACCACTCAAAATACTGCTCGGTGACGGTGATCCTTTGTTTTAGTGCACCGCTCAACCGGGAGAGAGGATAAACTGGTTTTTCTGGACCCTTTTTCTCCTAAACAGCCACTACCTTGTGAAAGGACATATTTTATGTCCCCCTGATTTTGTGTGTTAGGCAACAACACTAGGAATTATTTAATATGATGTTAAATGGTGCAGGAATGAAAAGAAATAATTACACTTTGCATCGAAACAATTGTCGAAGAAAAAGGAGTTTGCAGTTTGTCTGCCCAGGCCGGAGTCTCCAACCTGAGGGGGCTTAGGGGCCGGAGTCTCCGGCCCATCAGGAATTGATGCGAAGAGAGCAGCGTGACGGCGCTCTCTGTACTGCCCCCGGAGTGACCCCGGAGTTTCCCCGGAGTCTGCGGACCGAGGCCGGAGTTTCCGCCCTCGGGGTCCGGAGTCTCCGCCCGGGCCGGAGTCTCCGGCCCTCCTGGACCGGAAACTCCGGTCTAAGTGGACTTCAACGGCTTGATTTCTGGGAGGGGTATAAATACCCCTCCACCTACCTCCAGCCAACTAGCTTGTCCAGAATCGAAGTCCACCATTATTGCAAGCTCAAGATTTGCTAGATCTCCCAATCCCTCCATCCAAACTCGTTGATCTTTGGAGGATTGAAGGATAAAGCCCCGATCTACATCTTCACCGAGCCGTTTTTCATTTCCCCCTCATTCACTTGAGGGACCCTTTGCTAGGATTTCCATTGGGAAAACCTAGCTCATTGTTGTACTTACTTGATTGTCTTTGTGACAGATTGTAGCTGTTCGGGAGCCCCCAACCCTTTTGTGGGTTGTGCCCCGGATCGTTGTTGTAAAGGCTCCGGAATCCGCCTTGAAGGTTTCGATAGTGGAAGGTGAACCAAACCTTTGTGGTGCGGTTCATCGGAGAATAGGGTGAGCCTTTGTGGCGTTGAGATCGACCTTTGTGGTGCCTCACACCCCTCCAACGAGACGTACTCCCCTAAAAGGGAGGAACTCGGGATTACATCCGTGTCTCCGCGTGCTTACACTTTCGGTTACCTCTATCCTTATTTACCGTCTTTACTTCGTGTATCTTGCTTAGTTGCTAGCTTGTCATATAGGTAAATTCACCATAGTCGCATATCTAGAGAATTTACCTTTTTGTGTCAAGCCTAATTCGAAAAAGTACTAAAATTGAAGTAGCACCTATTCACCACCCCCTCTAGGTGTCATACGATCCTTTCACCTTGTCTCTACCGTTCAAGCCCTTCTGCTTTTTCATCGCCTTTCTTCTCTTCTTCCCACTGCGGCCACCAAGTGGCGTCCATAGTTGGGATGATTGAGGAGGTGCTGATGAATTGGGCTGTTGGTGGAGGAGCGGAAGTAACAGGATGGCACTAATTGCAAGGAGGAGGATCAGAGCGACGGAAATCTCCATGGTCGTATTTATGCGGCGGAAGGTTGGAACAAAACCTCGATTTCAAGAGTTTGGCACACGAGCCAGATCCAGATTTATTTTCTTTCTATCAAGAAGAACCGACATGCTGAGGAATATAGTTGCGGGTGGCAAAGGTGAATAAATAGGAAGATTATTATGAAAGCATGATGAACATGAAGGAATTCGACATTGATATGGATTCGTGGCATAATGTTTCGAAAGTAACTTTGATGTAAAGAGCACGATAGACAAACACTATCTGGATCTAGATTTCTTTTAAGAACATTTTTTATGCTGGGGTTGGTCGTTATCACTTCGCTTTGAACACGTTCGAAAAAACTATTGGAGTTGCTCTATCAAACATTTTTGGCCGGTTTTCTTTGTAGCCAGACTTGGCCAAACTGTGGATATTCGAAGTCCGAAAAGTGTTTAGCACTCATTCTTAGTCACTTACTACACATGTCATAGACTCAATTGCTGGTCAACTTTTGCCACAAGTATGGCCTAATTTACCACCACAACAAGTCACACTTGGCCAAACGTTAGACACACAAGTGTGGCGAGTGTTTGAGACACTTTTCGAGTCATTCACCCTACGTATAAGACTCAACTACTTGGCAACTTTTTCCACAAGTGTGCAAACCAATTTGTATGCCATAAAAACTAAGGCTTGCTTATTTCTTGTGCGACTTTTCCATCTTACAGCGTGCTCATGTAGCTGCTCCGCCGAATCTTAGCTGGTGCATCATACTGTCTTCTAAGTCACGCACATATCTCCTTCTAGACTTGTGAAATCATTGGTTTTCTTGTTTGAGGTGCTAAGGAATTAATAGTATCGGCTGCAGACAGGTTAAGAAATAGGGTGACACCTATAGCAAGGAGGAGGAGCACGACATAATCAACAATTCAAGCATTTGCATCTAGATCATTAACAAAATCATGCAAAAGAGAAAGTTCAGAGCTACAGAATCATGTTTTAGATGAGGGTGAATACTGCTTGCTTTATGCTACTGGTTATGGGTTTATTCTGCACCTAGCTGGTCAGGGGTGTTTCAAGTCGAAAATCCACGCAAAAATTAAACAATATAAGGGAAATAGTTAATCCTCTTCCTATAAATGAAGCACTAAACAGTTTAAATTCTCATGAATCACTCACAAATGCACTCTACTATGCATCGCTCGAACTACACAATAACTCCAACCTGGTGCGCAGTTTAACATCATAATTCCTTACAGAACCACCAAAATGCATTTTCCTTTTTTGCATTATCCAAATACTAAAATCACACCAACCTTCCAACTAAAATCTAATTAAAATCAATCGCACTAAAGATGCATAATAGAACCTAGAGGAGAATCATATCAACCTCGTCAAAGCTGACACTCTTAGCATGCCAAAACCACTCAAAATACTGCTCGGTGACCGTGATCCTTTGTTTTAGTGCACCGCTCAACCGGGAGAGAAGATAACCTGGTTTTTCTGGACCCTTTTTCTCCTAAAAAGCCACTACCTTGTCTCTACCGTTCAAGCCCTTCTGCTTTTTCATCGCCTTTCTTCTCTTCTTCCCATTGCGGCCACCAAGTGGCGTCAATAGTTGGGATGATTGAGGAGGTGCTGAGGAATTGGGCTGCTGGTGGAGGAGCGGAAGTAACAGGATGGCACTAATTGCAAGGAGGAGGATCAGAGCGACGGAAATCTCCATGGTCGTAGATATGCGGCGGAAGGTTGGAACGAAAGCCTCGATTTCAAGAGTTCGCCACACGAGCCAGATCCAGATTTATTTTCTTTCTAACAAGTAAGAACCGACATGCTGAGGAATATAGTTGCGGGTGGCAAAGGTGAATAAATAGGAAGATTATAATGAAAGGATGATGAGCATGAAGGAATTCGACATTGATATGGATTCGTGGCATAATGTTTCGAAAGTAACCTTGATGTAAAGAGCTTGTCAGACAGACACTATCTGGATCTACCTTTCTTTTAAGAACATATTTTTTTATCCTGGGTTGGTAGTTATCACTTTGCTTTGAACACGTTCGGAAAAACGATTGGAGTTGCTCTATCAAACATTTTTGGCTGGCTTTCTTTGGCGCCACACTTGGCCAAACTGTGGATATTCGATGTCCGGAAAGTGTTTAGCGCTCATTCTTAGTCACTTACTACACATGACATAGACTCAATTGCTGGTCAACTTTTGCCATAAGTATGGCGTAATTTACCACCACAAAAAGCCACACTTGGCCAAAAGTTAGACACACAAGTGTGGCGAGTGTTTGAGACACTTTTCGAGTCACTCACCCTACCTATAAGACTCAACTACTTGGCAACTTTTTCCACAAGTGTGGAAACCAATTTGTATGTCATTAAAACTATGGCTTGCTTATTTCTTGTATGACTTTTCCATCTTACAGCGTGCTCATGTAGCTGCTTCGTCGGATCTTAGCTAGTGCATCATACTACCTTCTAGGTCACGAACATATCTCCTTCTAGACTTGTGGAATCATTGGTTTTCTTGTTTGAGGTGCTAAGGAATTAACAGTGTTGCCGGCTGCAGATCAGGTTAAGAAATAGGGTGACACCTATAGCAAGGAGGAGGAGCACGACATAATCAACAATTCAAACATTTGCATCCAGATCATTAACAAAATCATGCAAAAGAGAAAGTTCAGAGCTACAGAATCATGTTTTAGATGAGGGTGAATACTGCTTGCTTTATGCTACTGGTTATGGGTTTATTCTGCACCTAGCTGGTCAGGGGTGTTTCAAGTAGAAAATCCACGCAACAATTAAACAATATAAGGGAAATAGTTAATCCTCTTCCTATAAATTTAGCACTAAACAAATTAAATTCTCATGAATCACTCACAAATGCACTCTACTATGCCCCGCTTGAACTACACAACAACTCCAACCTGGTGCACAGTTTAGCATCATAATGCTTTATAGAACCCCAAAAAATGGACCTTTTTTGCATTATCCAAATACTAAAATCACACCAACCTTCCAACTAAAATCAAAGTAAAATCAATGGAACTAAAGATGCATAATCGAACCTAGAGGAGAATCATATCAACTTGGTCAAAGCTGACACTCTTAGCATGACAAAACCACTCAAAATACTGCTCGTGTGGTGATCCTTTGTTTCAGTGCACCGCTCAACCGGGAGAGAGGATAACCTGGTTTTTTCGGACCCTTTTTCTCCTAAACAGCCACTACCTTGTCTCTACCGTTCAAGCCCTTTGCTTTTTCCTCACCTTTCTTCTCTTCTTGCCACTGCCGCCACCAAGTGCGTCAATGGTTGGGATGATTTAGGAGGTGCTGAGGAATTGGGCTGCTAGTGGAGGAGCGAAAGAGTAACATGATGACACTAATAGCAAGGAGGAGGATCAGGGCGACGGAAATCTCCATGGTTGTAGATGTGCGGTGGCAGGTTTGGAATGAAAGCCTTGATTTCAAGAGTTTGCCACACGAGCCCGATCCAGATTTACTTTCTTTCTAAAAAGCAAGAACCAACATGCCGAGAAATATAGTTGAGGGTGGCAAAGGTGAATAAATAGGAAGATTATTATGAAAGGGTGATGAGCATGAAGAAATTCTACATTGATATGGATTCGTGGCATAATGTTTCGAAAGTAACCTTGATGTAAAGAGCACGTCAGAAAACACTATCTGGACCAACCTTTCTTTTAAGAACATCCTTCTTATGATGGGTTGGTAGTTATAACTTTGCTTTGAACACGTTCTAAAAAAGATTGGAGTTGCTCTATCAAACATTTTTGGCGGTTTTCTTTGTAGCCACACTTGGCCAAACTGTGGATATTCGAAGCCCGGAAAGTGTTTAATTAACACTCATTCTTAGTCACTTACCACACATGGCATAGACTCAATTGCTGGTCAACTTTTGCCACATGTATGGCGTAATTTACCACCACAACAAGTCACACTTGGTCAAACGTTAGACACACAAGTGTAGCGAGTGTTTGAGACACTTTCCGAGTCACTCACCCTACATATTAGAGTCAACTACTTGGCAAATTTTTCCATAAGTGTGGAAACCAATTTGTATGCCATGAAAACTAAGGCTTGCTTATTTCTTATACGACTTTTCCATCTTACGGCGTGCTCATGTAGCTGCTCCGTCGGATCTTAGCTGGTGCATCATACTGTCTTCTAAGTCATGCACATATCTCCTTCTGCACTTGTGGAATCATTGGTTTTCATGATTGAGGTGCTAAGGAATTAATAGTGTTGCTGGCGGCAGATCAGGTGAAGAAATAGGGTGCCACCTATAGCAAGGAGGATGAGCACGTCATAATCGTCAATTCAAGCATTTGCATCCATATCCTTAACAAAGTCATGCAAAAGAGAAAGTTCAGAGCTACAAAATCATGTTTTAGATGAGGGGTCAATACTGCTTGCTTTATGCTACTGGTTATGGGATTATTCTGCACCTAGCTGGTCAGGGGTGTTTCAAGTAGAAAATCCACGCAACAATTCAAGAATATAAGGGAAATAATTAATTCTCTGCCTATAAATGAAGCACTAAACACCTTAAATTCTCATTAATTAGTGTCAAATGCACTCTACTATGCCCCTCTCCAACTGCACAACAACTCCAACCTGGTGCAAAGTAAAATCACACCAACCTCCCACTAAAATCAAAGTAAAATCAATGGAACTAAATATGCATAATATAACCTAGAGGAGAATCATATCAACCTGGTCAAAGCTGACACTCTTAGCATGAAAAAAGTGATGATGTTTTACATAATAAGTCAAGGAGACATCTCCATAAGTGACGATGTTTCGGCGGTGGCCTGACCCACCATTGACACAAGATCTCATTCCATCAAAGATTTTATGGATGTGCCACAGAGTTTTCTGTAGATATTTTATTGCCGAAATTCCTATTTGAATCTGTGTATCAGAAAAATCCTGTATAATTCGATGTGTGAAAATGCATCTTCTGTGAAAGCATTATAGTGTTGAATCCGTATTTTTTCTCTGTGAATCAATTGTGGATCTGTGTGGATCTGACTTTAGATGTGTTGACTCCATATTTTCTGTGTGAATCAATTGTGGATATGTGTGAATCAATATGTGCAGGTACACCGTAGTATGAAAATTGTGAAAAACTTCTGTGTGAATCAATTGTGGATATGTGTGGATCAATTGTGGATCAATTATATTGTTATATGATAAATTGTTGTTTCTGCGGTGTATGGAATATGTATGCAAAATAATGGATTTCATATGAAACTTTCGTGGATTATGAAACTGGTAAAATGTCTATGAAAAATTTGAAGTGTACTAAAAGTGTCTATCAAAAAGAAAAAATATTCAGTTGTGGATCTTTATACTTGTATGATAAAAATTGTTTAATATTCTCCAACAAAAAATAATATTTTCGGACTAAAATTTATGTGAAAATATCTCTATGAATATAGTGAATATTCTGTAAAAGGTTGAATATTATTGAAAAATTCAGAACTTGTTTTATCTATTTAGTTTCCTAAAAAGTTCAATAAACATTTTCATTAAATTTATTATCCAACGAGTCTTCGAAGGTGTGGAGAAAACAGAAACGAAACAAATACAAACCGTGAAATGTTAAGGGGTGTCGTGGAAGATGCCAAATATCTTGCGCACGCAAAGAACCGCTCTCCGGTAGTGGCGCAGGCTATAGCTGCTCGTACGACACATATTAATTCTTTCCCCCACAGATTGCAAGATTCCTATGATTTATACACGTATCTCGTGTTTTTTGTCAAGGTCCGTGCATTCACTGTACGTACGTACTGCCATGACCACAAAGGTACATGCAGCATAATCAAGCAAGAATCTCCGAGTCTCTGTCCTTTAGATCTCATGCAAATTAAGAACCCTCAAGTCTTCCTTCCTGACAGTTCTACTACCCGGTTCACACTCACACGATTCCATTCCATCCTTATTTATATAGACCACTCCCCGCTCCAAATCAGTCCCCCAAACCAGAGATCAAGCTAAGCAATAGATGATCATGGCTGCTCTCGTCGTGCGCAACTGCGTACTCAAGACAACCCCAGCAGCTGCATCCGCTGATGACGATGACCATGCGCTCGCGTGGACGCCGGCGGCCTCCTCCTTAGCCGACGAGCTCCGCGACCTCGGCCTCGGCGCGCTGATCCGCGACGACCCTGAGGCCACCGAGCGCGCGTCGTCCGACTTCGGCAACGTGTTGGTCGACGCCAACGCGCCGGCGGCGGCCGTGCTCTACCCGTCGTGCCCCGACGACATCGCTGCTCTACTGCGCGCCTCGTGCGCGCGCCCCTCCGGCCCGTTCCCGGTCTCCGCCAGGGGATGCGGCCACTCGCTCCATGGCCAGGCCGCCGCGCCCGGGGGCGTCGTCGTGGACATGCCGTCGCTCGCAGGCGGCGGCTCCCGTCTCTCCGTGTCGGTTGAGGGCTGCTACGTCGACGCCGGGGGCGAGCAGCTGTGGGTGGACGTGCTGCACGCTGCTCTCGCGCACGGCCTCACTCCGAGGTCGTGGACGGACTACCTCCACCTCACCGTCGGAGGCACGCTCTCCAACGCCGGCATCAGCGGCCAGGCCTTCCGGCACGGCCCCCAGATTTCCAACGTCCTCGAGCTCGACGTCATCACAGGTACGTGCGTGCAAACAGCACGTACGTTTGTTTCTTCATGTTCACGTTCGTAGTTCGTACTTGTGACTTGTGAATATGCAGGCCTCGGGGAGATGGTGACTTGCTCGAAGGAGAAGGACCGCGATCTATTCGATGCGGTGCTGGGAGGGCTGGGGCAGTTCGGCGTCGTAACGCGGGCGCGCATCCCGCTCGTGCCGGCGCCGGCGAGGGCGCGCTCGGTGCGGCTCTTCTACACGAGCGCCGCGTCGCTGACGGGCGACCAGGAACGGCTCATCGACGTCGACCACGGAGGCGCTCTGTCCGGGCTCATGGACTACGTCGAGGGCTCCGTCGTCCTCGCGGGCCAGCAGGGCATCAAGGCAAGCTGGCGGTCGCCGCAGTCGTTATCGTCCTTGTTCTCCGACGCCGACGTCGCCAAGCGCACAGAGGATGCCGATGGCGTCCTCTACTGCCTCGAGGGAGCGCTCTACTACGGCGGCGCGGCCGGCGGCGGCGAGGCTGACCGCTGACGTCGATAAGGTAAAGGACGTAAGTCGTAAGTATGTATGAGCTTTGTCGGTGCGGGCCGGTGCGCGTCGCATCATATAGATGCTAGATGGACCCACCGGGTGACGCGGATACATGCATTCGTGCATGGCTCCAACGATGCAAGCGTCAACGTCGTACTTGACTACCTGTCCTAGTTTTGTCTGCACCTGAAAGGATAAGTCCACCTCCCTGTCGTACACCTAGTTGCAACCTTTTTTCTTCGCTACCTATTTTGCTAGTAGTCCTACGAGTGCATTGGCGTTTCTGCTAATCCTAAGGCATCTTAGATTTTCTTATGTCCGTCGGCAAAATAAAAAGATTTTGTTATGTACGAATGAATATTTTATTGCAACTTCGGTTCAAGGAAAAGTATAGCTTGCATCTATTTTAGTAAAATGCTTCTTTGATTCATTGAAAGTGCTTCTTGAATTGAGTGAAAATTTTAGATTGCATTTTTTCTAGAAAATGCAAACTAGTGAAATAGTGCAACTTTTTTCAGGATCAACTTAACACAACAAAGTCTTGGTCGATTGAGAATTATAGACATATTTTATATTAAATTAGAATTTTAAGCCTATCCTGTGATTATTGCAAGTAGGCATGCAGGCGGACGGTCCGTCGGTCGTGGCAGACGGTCCGGCTCCGCATGCGTTACGTGGGTCGCGAGCCTGCACATGCGGACGTATCTACAGTACATCCATGTACATACGTACTGACATTCGCAAAATGAATTGGGCGTGGCGGACGTGCGCCAACATGCTTAATTGCATGTCAGATACGTGCAAAATCAGACTTTTTAAGCATATTATTACAAAAAAATGATAAGACTTTAAGGCTCTCAACTATGATATAACCAAATCTCTGAAAACCATATTTTCCCTTTGATATACTTTATTCTTATATGCTATTTTTGTTGAGCCAAAACAGGAGAAGTGATGAAATGAAGTTAAACTAATAGTCTAGGAACTATTAAGGACAATTTCTTCTAGGATAGTAAAAACATATCCACAATATGAAAAAGATAAGGAAAATTCACATAATTTCACTTAGTTAAGTGAGCGGTAGAGATTATGAAGTACGTATGTAGATAGGCGAATAAACCAAAATTTGACTTTACACAAAAAAAAACTTTTTGGTAAAATAGCAACTACTAGAATTAAGTCACCTTTTTGAGCTAGCAACTATTAGCATCGATCAACAGCTAGTCGATAAATTATCTGCTAGCCAGTGCACGCCCTGTGCTAGTAACAGCATCTCCACTCGCGGCATCCAAATGGGCGTCCAAAGGCCGTTCGGACGTGTCATTTGGGCGTTGTCCGGACAAGGTGCGTCATTTGGGCGCCCGCGTTCCCCACTCGCGGCGTCCAAAGGGGCGCCTCAAAAGGGTTTTTTACATGAATTTCAATATTTTGTGAAAGGAAAAATCAAACATACATAAATATGTAATAGTTCAAATACAATATTTAATAGTTCAAATATATAAAATAAAGTTCAAACGTCTTCCTCTTCCTCCTCTGCCGCTGCCATGCCCCGGCGTGCCCACAAATGCTCCGCTAGATCAGCTTGGAGTGCATTATGAGTATTTTCATCACGAATTTCCAAATGCATTGAGATATAATCAGCGAAATCTGCCGGCACGTTGTGATCAACCTGTGCATGAGGACCCTCAAAGTCATATGGCATATGATCATGCACTGGATTATAGCGCTCACTCTCGATGATCATGTTGTGCAGGATGACACAACAATTCATCACCTCCCACATTTGATCATTCGACCATGTCAGAGCAGGATACCGAACGATAGCAAACCTTTGCTGCAGCACTCCAAATGCCCGCTCGACATCCTTCCTGGCGCTCTCTTGTTCAGCGGCAAAATGACAAGCTTTGTTCCCGCGAGGGTTGGGGGCGCTCTTCACAAATGTTGCCCACTTTGGATAGATGCCATCGGCTAGGTAGTACCCTTTGTTGTACTCGTGGCCATTGACCACATAATTGACAGGTGGGGCATGGCCTTCAACTAGCTTCGCGAACACAGGAGAGCGCTGCAACACATTGATGTCGTTGTGTGATCCTGCCATACCGAAGAATGCGTGCCAAATCCATAGTTCATGATCGGCCACATCTTCAAGAACCACAGTGCAATATCCTTTGTGGGCTCCTTTGTACAATCCTTTCCAACCAAATGGACAGTTCTTCCAGCTCCAATGCATGCAGTCTATGCTTTCAAGCATCACAGAAAATCCTCTAGCTGCATTCTGTTTCAGGATCCGAGCTGTTTCTTCTGCATTTGGTCCTCTCAAATAGTTTGGGCCAAACACACCAATCACCGCCCTGCAGAACCTGTACATCGACTTGATGATTGTGGACTCTGACATCCGTAGGTAGTCATCTACAGAATCAGCAGGTGCTCCATATGCAAGCATTCTCATGGCTGCAGTGCACTTCTGGATTGACGAGAAACCAACAGTTCTCACGGCGTCCTTCTTCAACTTGAACCATGGATCATACGCCCTCACAGGTTGCACGATCTGGTTGAACAATCCACGGTTCATCCGAAAGCGTCGACGGAAATCCTTGGCGGTGGCGACAGGAACTTCGGCAAAGTAGTCAGAGACTAACATGCAATGGCCTTCCATTCTCTGCCTCGGCTTGCTCTTCTTCCTTCCGAACGACGAGCCTCCCCGTTTTGGGGCGGCATTGGCTTCCTCGTCGGCTTGAAGTTGGAGAAGACAACTGAGAATTGCTATATTCTCATCTTCCTCCGCGGCGATGGCGTCTTCTTCTTCCAACAGCATCGCGGCCATCATCTCGTCGTCGCTATCCATCTGCAATACAACGCGGCCATTGATCAACGATCGGTCGCCGGCTAGCATCAATAATTCAGTCAAAAACCAGGTGAACCTTCCGCCGAACACCTTGCAGGCAGGGCGGGTCGCGGAAAGACCGTCGGGGACGGCTGTATCGAATACAGCGGCGGAGAGATCGCCGGTGCCCGGAACCGAAGGCCGTCGAGGAGAGGAAGCAAACGGCGGCGCCGGCGTCAAGGCTTGGGTGGAGCCGGCGGGCGGGGGGCGGCGGCGTCGAGCAAAGTGGGTCGACTGGGGCGACGATGAAAGACGGGGGATAAAATCAGGCGAGAAAACGACAAGAGATTGTCCGTGTCTCGCTGCCAGGCGTGGCCCGCGCGTCGGGAGCCGACGTGGCGTCGCGTTTCCTTCCGTCCGGGGCCGCCCCAAGCCTCCCCAAGTTGAGAGCGTGGGCTGGGCGTGCCGGACACAAAACTGGACCGCACCGGACCCAATTCGCGTTTGGGCGCCGTGAGTGGGGCCGATTTTGTGTCCGGCACGCCCCAAACGTGTTTGGGCGACCGTTTGGACGCCGCGAGTGGACATGCAGTACTCCGTACCTAGGATTCATGGAGCTAGCACACGGGAACAAGATCCGATACAGGGGACAGCGACGGTCCATGCAAGCCGCCAAAACGCCTTTCCCTGCCTGGCCTACATGTTGTACTAATTCCATGCAAACACGTACTCACACTGTGCCAGCCACATGTACAGAAAGTAATTAACTCCGCTCTCCATCACCTTTTGATGATTTGCATGGAAAGATTTGTACTACTCTTTCCACGATATAATATGTTTTAGCCTTTTGCCACATTCACATATACACATGTGTATGTAGACATGTTTTAGTGCATATGTCCACTCTTTTTTGTATGAATTTAGTCAACATGTGTAACAACTAAAACATCTTATATTATAGAACGGAGGGAGTAATTCTTTGTCGTTATCGATCTCTCGTGGTCTGTATATTTTTTGTGGGGTGCCTTTAAAGATAACTAGGCAACTTAGCGCGGCATACGCCGCGTATGTGTGGTAAAAATTCAAATTTTGAAATGACGACATTTAAAAATTGTGAAGAGTTGAAATTGTTGGAATGCAAAGAAAGTTTACGTTTAAAAATTGCTTAGATTTTGAAAATTGTTCAAACTGGGAAGTTATTTAGTTTTTTTTTTACATTTACAAAATGGTTAGATTTGAGAGGCATTTAAAATTTTAAAATATTCAACTTTGTGTGTCGCGCATGTGTGGTAAAATTCAAATTTTAAAATGTGCACATGTAAAAATCGTGTAGACTTGAAATTTTTTGAAATGCAAAGAAAGTTTATGGTTAAAAATTGTGCATATTTTAGAAATAGTTTAGAAGAAGAAATACCGTGGTGTGGAAAATTCAAATTTGAAAATGTCCGCACTCTAAAGTTGTTCAGTCTTAGATCTGTTGGAACTGGAAAAAAGTTTACATTTATAAATTGATCGAATTTGAAAAATTGTTAAAATTGGCAAGTTATCCATATTTGAATTGTATTTACGTTTATGAAATGCTTAGTTTTGAAAGGCATTCAAAATTTTGAAGTATTCAATTTTGAAATTTGATAATATGCCATAAGTAGTGAGCATTTTTTCTTTTTGTGTTCATTTTGATATATTTGTCACATTTGTAAATATCATGGTGTGAAAATTTTAAATTTGAAAATGTCCACATTTAAAAGTTGTTTCTTCTTTACGTTTTTTGAATGCTAAGATTTAAAATGCATCTAAAATTTTAAAATATTCAAATTTTGGAATTTGATCATATGCCATAAATAGGCAACGTTTATTTTAGTGTTCGTGTTGATATGTTTGTTATATTTTCCCCGACCGGGTGGTAAAATTTAAATTTGAAATTGTCCACATTTAAAAATTACGCAGATTTGGAAATTATTGAAATGCGAAGAAATCTTACGTTTCGAGATTGTTCAGTGTTCGAAAATTGTTCAATTTGGGAAGTTATTCAGCTCTGAATTTTGTTAACATTTACAAAATATTCATATATGAAGGGCATTTGTAAATTTGAAATGTGCATCATTTAGTAGTTTTTGAAAAATTGTTTAAATACCCTAAAACAATATCTATAAAGTGTTTTAAATTATTTGAAGCATGTACTATTTTGAATTTTGTTTTTTTGATTCGATTATATTTATTTGGAAAGTAAGTTGAAAAAATCTATTTGTTAATATTTGCATTTGTAGTTGCAGCATCTAGTAGTTTTTGAAATTGTTTAAAAATTGTAAAATAATGTTTGTAAAGTATTTTATATTATTTAAATCATGTTTTATTGTAAAATTTGTTTTTTGATTCAATTATATTTATTTGGAAAATAAGTTTTGGAACAGCTATTTCTGAGTATTTACAGTTGTGGTATTCTTATTTTGATATTTTGAAGCATGTGATATAAATGGGTAATTGTATTTATATGATTTACCGAACTCTATTTAAATAAGATGTTTTGTACCAAATTATTTTGTTTGGTTTATCATATTGAATGATATTATTGATATTTTTTTCTGGAATTTATTTGAGTTCAAAAGGAGATTATGAATTCCATATTTTATCAAATGGGCCTTTATGCATTATTTAAAATTATTAAAATTTGAAATAATTTTGAGAAGGTCCCAAAGTATTTAAAATGTGTATTTTGATTTTTACATTTTTTTTTGGAAATTGGGCTGAATTAATTTGGAGCTGTATTTGAAAAGTTTCAAAAGTTTTGGTAAATAGAAAAACAAAAATAGAAAGAGAGGGAAAAAAGGGCCGAGCCAGCCACCCAGCAATCAGCCCAGCGGCCCATCTCGCCAGCCCAGGCCCACCGTGACGTGACGATGACGTCACCAGTGGGCGGAGCTGCCGCGGCGGCGACGACAACGCCGGCGTCGAATCACGGCGAGCCAGGACGCGCGGCTGGGCGCGCTCGACGCGCCTCGACGCGGGCTACCCGGAAGTGGTGGCGCCGCCGCTTCTAGGTCGCCGGAGCGTCGCCGGCGGCGTGTGGACGCGGCCGTGGATGCCGAGCGCGGCGTGGACGATTCCGGCGCGGACGCGGCGTCCCGGTAGGCGGCGCTCGGTGAGGATGGAGGTGAGGCGACGGCGAAGCTCGCCGGGACCTTCGATCTAGACGGGGAGGAGCGGAGCGGCGTGGGCGCGCGTCGTCGGCGGCGACCTCCGGCGTCGCGCGGGAGAGAGAGGGGGAGGGGGGGGGGGGGATTCGTGGACGATTTTCCAGCGGGGTCCCTGGATTTTTTCGAAATTGCGCTTAGGTGCCTCTCTTCGAGAAAGTGAGAGTTGCGGGTAAATTTCTGGGTTCACGAGTTGTTTTTTGCAAAATTACACGGCGACCGGTGTGCGGGAGCCGTTGGATTTGTGATCGACGGTGCGGCTCTTCAAGCTTTTATATATAGTAGTGATGATCTCTTTTTTTTGCGAGAAAGATAATGATCTCTTAAAAGTACTACCTCCTTAGTAAAATATAAGATGTTGTAGTATTTTTTTGATACAGACGTATTTAGTGTGAAGATTCACTTATTTCGTCGTATTAAAATGTCTAAAACATATTATATTTTATTATGGACAAAGTAGTAATCACCAAACTCACCATGCATGATTCCTGTGCATGTACCGATCGCTGAAAAATATGCCTACAAAATTTAGGTGTTTGGTTAGTATCTATCGATCGCTAACTGTTTCCATGCACAATTAATCAGAGGTTGGAGGTGGTGCTGCGGGAGCTACGTTACGCGCGCGGGTTCGCGTTCGTGCAGGACGTGTCGTACACGGGGTTCCTGGACCGAGTCCGCGACGGCGAGCTGAGGCTCCGCGCCGCCGGTCTATGGGACGTGCCGCACCCCTGGCTCAACCTCTTCCTCCCGCGCTCACGCGTCCTCGACTTCGCCGCCGGCGTCTTCCACGACATACTCCGACGCAGCGACAACGCCGGCGCCATGGGCCCCGTCCTCATCTACCCCATGAACCGAAACAAGTTATAGCACACTGTCGAAATTTATCATTTCATTGCTAGGCAAGTAGGCAGGTAGCTTGCTTCATATACATGTATGCTCATGCGCGCGCGTATATGCAGGTGGGACGACGAGATGTCGGCCGTGTTTCCGGAAGAGGAAGAGGTGTTCTACACGGTCGGAATCCTGCGGTCGTCGACAGACGGCGGCCAGATGCTGAGGCGCCTCGAGGAGCAGAACAAGGAGATCCTGCGGTTCTGCGAGGAGACCGGCATAGCGTGCGTGCAGTACCTGCCGTACTACGCCGGCCAGGACGGGTGGGAGAAGAAGCACTTCGGCCCAGCAAAGTGGGCCAGGTTCGTGAAGCGGAAGGAGAAATACGACCCCAAGGCGATCCTGTCCCGTGGCCAGAGAATTTTCACGTCCCCACTGGCTTGATCGCGAATTAAGCTAATCGATAGATTCATATCGTGCACACATATATGTCATCTTGTCCAGCAGTGACAGGTTACGAAGTCTACGACATGTTATATGTTAGTAACTTGGTATGACTAGTTTAGTACAGTGATGCTCTTGCATGTTACGTTGAAGTTAATTAGTTGGTCATGTTATCATGAATGTGAGTATGCATGTGATAAAACACGAACGTGAGTAGTTTGCTTTATTTGAATAGGCGGAGGCCGGTCATTTAATCATGGATGGAGTATGTGATAAAACACGAGTGTGAGATAGTTTCGTTATTTGATCATGCGGAAGCTAATCAAGAAAGGTAAAACTTTGATATTTTGTTAAAAAAATATTACGACAATTCTCTTTTTGGCAAGTCTTATTTTTTTTGCTAATGTGAGAAAAGACATCACCGGACTTTCAAAAATATCTTCTCCAATTAACTATCATAATTCAAACTTTTGAAATTTAAACTCCAAAAATTTCACATCTCTTAGAAATTTCAACTTTCTGAATTCCGAACTGTCAAAGTTAGGAACTTTTAGAGTTCTAAAACTTTGAACTATCAATATTTCAATCCTTAAAAAATTGAAAAATCATAAATATTAAACTATTGGAATTCTAAAGTTTTAGAAATTTCAAAATTTTAGAGATAAAAAATTGTGGAAGTTCAAACTTCTCTGAATTTCTGTAGCTTTTTAGAAATTTAACAAGTACGTAGGAGATAGAAGATAAATAGAGAGAGTAACGAAAAGGGGGACGGCGTGTGGAATCACATGGATCGATGGAAAGAGAAAAGGAGAAATTAAGGTGAGGAATCACCAGGGGAAGGGAGACCATCTATACTCTCTTATAAAGCAAAACCCCACAATTTCAATTTATGTTTTAATCTCAACATGCAAGTTATCCACATCACCTACTCTTTGAGCCAATCAATTGTCCACGTCATCTCACTAACATTCATTACTTATTGTCTATTCTTATATGCAAGTATCCACATCATATTTTTTTCGTTAGGCATTAAATTGTCCAAGTTATTCTTTTTTTGCCGTTCTAATGATAAGATCACACCATCTCGCTATGTAAAAAGACTTAGGGGAACACCGGAATTAGTTTCGCCGGGTATCGTTCTAGTTTGCCTATAAACGCTACTACTCCACTAGATACATGCATGCACTCATAGCAGTTGCAGCCATGCTCCCGCCATAAAGTTTCAGGACCAAACCATCTCAGTTTTCTAGTTCCGCCAAGAGTGATATCGCCTAGAGCCTCACGCCGCGCTAGGGCGGAGGTCCCTGCTGCGGGAGGGGATAGCCCGTCACCGCTGTCTGCCAAACGATCTTTAAACTTTGGGTTCCTCCGGTGGCGGCGGGGTGCGCGGAGGAGGAGGGGAAACGCCCGTCACCGCCGTCTGCCAAACGATCTTTAAACTTTGGGTTCCTCCGGTGGCGGCGGGGTGCGCGGAGGAGGAGGGGAAACGTGGCGGCTTGGGTTTCTCCTGTGCCACCTCCATAGAAGCAGAGTGGATGTTTCTTTGGAACCCACGAAATGAAGAGATTTCAATCTGAAAGCGAAAGGGATTTCCATCACACTTTGAACTTAAGAAAATCTAAGTAACTATTTAAACTTGGGGTTCCAGCTTGATTTCGGTTGGCAACAAAGTTTTACAGTAATTTCAGCTGCCCGCCAAAAGAACTAATAGAAAAAAAAATACTAGGTTGTAGTTTATTACAGCCAAATTTCTTCACAAATATCACAGGTGTCAACTTAAGGGAACACAAGTAATTAGCAAAAGATTGGGTGTCAACTTGATTTTAGTTTGTAAACATAGTTTTACGGAAAATTTCTAATCTACCCGCCAAAAGAACAGAAAAAAAAACTGGATTGTAATTTTTTGTTAGGGGTGATTGTACTTAATGTGCAACCAAATTTCTTCACAGATATCACAGGTTTCAACTCGCTCTACACACAACATTCAATTCAAGAGCGGAGAGCTTTCAATTTCAACAGAAAGAAATTACTGTTACCGTGGGGTGTATCGTAATTGTAACAGTCATTAACGCGTAGTATTTCCCTACTTTACGTTGGACCATTACATTTTCCACGCTATGATATGATGTCAACATCAAATGAAGCACCGCTCCAAGTTCCCTTGCAGCTTCCCACCTTTCGCGTAGGTTTCTTGCATGTCGAATCCTGCTCGATGTAACTGCACTGCACTGTGCTCAGAATCTCATATCGGTGCACAAACAAAAGAAACTCATCGATCGCCGAAGATGGCGACCGATCATCGAACGCGAGGGATCCTGCGTGATCTACTACAGATCTCCTAGGATCCTCACCGAATCTCTCAAGACCGAGTGACACGCACGGATGGAATTGACTGAAGCGGTCGTTGTGGCCATGCACCTTTAGACAAGCGTACGTGTAATACACATGTGTCTCGTACGTCAACTCGATCGGCATAGTTCGTTATGGTTTAGACAAGTCGCGCGCGATGGCTATCTTTTTCCGAAGATTCTTTCACCTGCTGGCGATGGCCGATGGACCTAGCTAGATTCACAAGGATTCGGCCGATGGAAAGGAACGAACGTATATATCGAGAGTGGATATGATCAATGCTGCCGGTCTCCACGCCCACGTGCCATGTCTCCTAGTGTTGGTCTCGTCCACAAAGCAGGAATTTCACATGAACCTTCTGTGTCTATGATTTTTTTGGGCAGCCAGCAGGATTATACGATAAAAGAAAATCCTCGCTCCAAATTGGGGGCTAGATTTTCTTGTCCGAAACGGAACGGGAGCATAATTATGTTCTTCTAGGAAACATGAACAATTTCAGCTAGTTTTAGAACTCAATTATAGTCTAAACATAGGAAATTAGCAACTTCTTCTAAGCAGTGGTTTTGCCTTTTTGATGAAGATTCAATCTCATCGTGGGGCAGTTCGTCAGATATTATGAGACTTGAATCTTGATTGACGTGGATGGATTAACTCAGCTTTTGATTAAGGATTGCTCAAGTCCAATGGAAACATATTCTCATAGGTCTACATTCCGAAATATCTTTCAAGATCGTATCTACGCGCATGTGGATGGATCAAATAATTAGTGTTCTACTGAGACTTCTTCTGTTTGACGTGTTACATGTAAGGTTTATGATCCGAGTACAAAGAACCATACATATCTACGTTCTCATATAGTATCAAGATTTTTCTTATATGTCTAGATCATGCATGATATCATCAAGATATCACGAAAGAATATACCACTAAACATGTTCTCTGGATATGCAGCTTTCTTCCAGATCTTGCACACCAACTCCATGTAGAAATCTGATCTAGACAATACATACATTTAGAGAGACTACATGAACAACTTCAGTTAATAGTTTCGGAACTCGGTTATTTGTCTAAGCATAGGATATTAGGAGCTCTGTGTGAGGAGTGGTTTTTTCCTTTTGGCGGCATTCCATCTCATCGTGCCGCTTCATCAGATAGCACAAGACTTGACTCTTGATATGGATGGATTAGCTTAGCTTTCGTTTGAGGATCCTCGCACATCTAATCTTGGATCTACTCCAGGAGCTAATATAGACTAGGATTCGTCAATATCCTCATAGGTCTACATTTGAAAGATCCTTCAAGATCGTATCTACTCGACCGACATGTGCATGCATGATCCAAGAAATAGTGTTTGATCGAGACTTCTGAGAGACTAAATGTTTGACGTATTAATGTTTATGCTCCAAGTACAAAAACCAAACATATTAATGTTTTATATAGTTTCAAGATTCTTCTCATGTGTCTAGATTCATGCATGTGATGTCATCAAGATCTCACAAAAAAGGATAACTCTAAACATCTTCTCACGTGATGGATCGATCTGCAACTTTCTTCCAGCTCTTGCACACCAACAAAGCATACATGAACAACTTCAGTTGATAGTTTCATAACTTGATTATTTGTCTAAACCTAGGAAATTATTAGCAGCTCCGTGTGAGGAGTGGTTTTGCCTTTTGACGGAGATTCCATCTCATCGTGTCACTTCATCAGATATTACGAGACTTGACTCTTGATGTGGACGGATTAATTCAGCTTTGATCGAGGATATTCACACATCTAATCTTGATCTACTTCAGTAGCTAATATAGACCATGATTCCTCAAGTCCAATGAAAATGTATCTTCTTAGGTCTATTTTCACAGGATCCTTTAAAATTGTATCTCCTCGAGTAGTATGTGCATGCATGGATCCAAGAAATTGTGTTTGGCCGAGACTTCTGAGAGACTAAATATTTGACGTTTGACGTCTAAATTTATGCTCCAAGTACAAAGGACCATATACATATCTATGTCCTCATATAGTACCAAGATTCTTTCTCACATGTCTAGATTCATGCATGATCTCATCAAGATCTCACCGAAGAAATCTTCCCACGTCGATGGATCTTCATCTTTCTTCTAGATCTTGCAGACCAACTCGATGTAGAAATCTATCGACACAGCACATGCATATAGAAAGACTACATGCAATGGCGGAGTTAGAGAACTGAACATAGGGGTGCACGGTGGTACCCGGCTGCAAAATAACTTGTTTTACCGGTAGCACACATGGTGAAAAAAAAAACTATTTTCAAAGAAATTGATTTTTACCTGGTGTCATGTGCACCTTGGAGGCTCCACTTAGCTCCGCCATTGACTACATGAATAACTTTAATTGATAGTTTTAAAACTCGATTATTTGTGTAAACATAGGAAATTAGTAGCTGCTTGTGAGATTAGTGGTTTTGCCTTTTGATGAACATTCCATCTCATCGTGTCACTTCGTCAGAAAATCACGAGACTTACTTGATCTTGATTTGGATGGATTAGCTCAGCTTTTGATTGAGGATCCCGACACATCTAATTTTCGATCTAATGCATGAGCTAATATAGACGAGGATATCTCAAGTCGAATAGAAAAATCTGCTCATAGGCCTACATTCCGAAGACCCTTCAAGATCATATCTACTCGAGCAACATGTGCATGCATGGATCGAAGAAATAGCGATTGATCGAGACTTCCGAGAGACAACTCTTTGACGTGTTACATGTAGGGTATATGCTCGTACAAAGAACCAAACATATCTACGTTCATATAGTATCAAGATTCTTTCTCATATGTCTAGATTCATGCATGCTGTCATCAAGATCTCGCAAACAAATATACCACTATGTATCAACATCGATCTCACGTCATGGATCTGCAGCTTTCTTCCAGATCTTGCAAACCACCTCTATATACAGATCTGATCGAGACAGTTCATTCATCTAGAAAGACTACAGGCCGGGCCATTTGGTTCATGACTTGACGCGTACATATTGAGATCCCTCTCGAGCGATGACTGACTTTGCTGGATAGATAGGCTCATCAGAAACGAAGATGACTAGTATGTGTCCAAATTGTCAAGGCGACAAGATTCTGAAGAGATATACCGATCGATGCATGTGATCGCATATTCTTGACAGAGATACGTAATCGTCGTATATTGGCATTTGGTAGACAAAGCTGGATTTGTCTGACACGAGCGAACCTGGGAAAAGGACTAGCTGCTTCATCACTTGACTGTAAGAGATACATTTGGTGTGTAAAAACATCCCCCCCCCCCAACACCCCACCCCAAAACCCGTCCGGCAGAAGACGCTATTGAGATCGTCCGAACGTGCCGCGGCCTATAAGGGACGCCGCTCCCCATTTGGGGCGTCAATAGCTTTTTAAAAAAACAAGGTTGAAACACGCAATTCAACGAAAATTATTCAAAATTTAGGAATTTTTACAAGTTTGAATAAATTTTAGGTAAACTAAAAAACAAAAGCTAATCTAGCGTCACCGGAAGGGGCTCTAGTCCTCCAAGTCAGGCTCGTTCTTGCCTCCGCCGCTGGGCACTGCGTCGCCGCCGAGTTCGTCGTCCTTCGGCTTGACACGGCTGGGTCCTGTGTCGTCGTCGTCACTGGTGAGGTCGAAATAGGGGCGGCCCGTCTTCCTGCCGTGCTCCCGCAGCGACCACGCGTAGGCCCAAGGAGAGCATCGGGATGACATTGCGTGACTCCTCCATCGCCGCAAGCGGCCCTGGGATCTCCTCCGGGTCGGCATCCGGGTCACACAGGTTCTCCTGCACCCGGATGATGGCGAGGCTGAGTGGCGTCATCTTCGGCGATAGCTCCTGCTTGACCTTATTCGGTGGAGGAGGCGCCTGCCCGCTGATGGAGATGCTGTCGCATGTGCTACGGCGCGACGCAGTGGTGTGCTTGTCCTTGGGGACGAGCAGCAGCACCGATGGCGTGCGTGGTGCCGAGCGTGAGGAGGAGGCAGAGCGTGACGAGGAGGCCGAGAAGCAGCGTCCGTGGCCCGAAGCCATTGGGCGCGGACACAAAATATGTTTGCATAGAAGGCATTATCGGAAACGGAGGACCGAAAATTCCGTTTGCCATATATTGGCAACGGTTTCATAAAAACTTCCGTTGCTAATGAATGTCTGGTTGCAGGCCGCCTAGGCAGGTAGGCCTGATTTGCCACATGCAATTTCTTTTAACCGTGGGATTTCTCGCTGACGCTTCCATAAAAGGTGTACTTAGTATCGTCTGTTACTATTGATAACTATTAACTGCAAGGAAGACCAAGTACGACGGCATTGTATATCCTTGGCAATTAGAAGTAGATGTGCACTTAATTAATGACAATGCATCACTTTACTTGCATCCAAGAGCCCTAGCAACGAACCCCATTTGATTATGAAAAGCTTGTGCAAGATCAATTTTTCACATGAAAGTTTTATTATTCCAATTGGACAGCTAGAAACTATGAGTGATCTTGAGATATAGTAGCATTATTGATCCTACGACCTAACACAAAAGCCTATTGAGTTTCGTGAATTTAATTTTTCATGGATCTTCTAAGTCTATTAGCTAATTTTTAATGGTAATTTTCTAAATAACATTGCAGGCAATAATGTGATTAAATCTTGTGAAACCATATAATCATCTTTCTCGCGACTCAAACCTATAAGAGTTTCATCTAGCTTTGGATGGACACGTTACCTTCTCTATAAGATTTTTGCACAATGTACATTCCGAGTCGCAAAATTTTAGAAAGCCACATGTTACTGATAAGATTTTGGGAAGGCCTTCCTTTTTATTCATTCATGTATTTTTGCATGATGTCTGTAATACTGTGTGAACTTGGTCATAGCTTGTTCATATTGTACTATTATGTTTATCTCTTGAGCATGATCAAGCATTTGGATTGGTGAGATTTGAGTAGACTCTATATCACCATATATTACATCAAGTTGTTGTTGTAAAGGCTTATTTTTTAAGTTATTTGCAGATTAGCATTTCTAATACGACAAGGTGGTCTATTACACAATCAATCGAAACTAGATGAGCAGTTTTCTGGAAGTCATTCCCAAGCAACCACCAGTTCTCAAACTTAATTTTTGTTCTAAATTTAGCGGCTAAAGATTGATATATGGTGATAATGGAGCAAGATCACTCTTAATATAATTTTCAAGTTATAAACCATCGTATTCGGATAAGCAACACACCACTCGATAAGCAACACACCACTCGGTATTATCCAAATAGCGATCAAAGCGGTCATAGGTAGGACAAAAGTGACTTAATTGTTGAACGAAATATAAGCGGGGAACCCATATCTATTAAACCACATCATTTAACATTTTACAAGATACATAATGTTTTGCATATGGTGATGTTTGGCATTCCAAAGGTTGTTGTTCTCGTAGGTAAACGTGTTATTGTTTAGATCACCGATGCAATACACTTGTTTCTTGAAGTAACAAAAGTTTATCTGACTCAACACATTCTTAGTTAGACAAGGGGTGAGGGCCCCGATAAACAGAAACTAAGGAAAACTCAAAGATAATAGTAGTATTATTTACAACAGACGCTAACTCTACATTTTGATTGGCTGGACAGTACTACTCCCTCCGTTCCAAATTAGATGACTTCCATTTGTACACATGCGGATGTATCTATACTTGTAACATGTGTAGATACATCCGTATGTGGACAAATGGAAGTCATCTAATTTGGAACGGAGGGAGTACCAGTTTACCCCATGACCCAAAGTTGACCATAACAAAACTAAAATGGATAGGTAAAAAATACAAGTCCTTAATACATAGCATTACTATTGAGGTTCTTGCCCACGCCCAGCAGTCCTAGGGTAGGAGTAAGGCTAGTGCCGCTGCCTGTAGAAAAGAGCTCGAAGTAAAACGCATACCCCCCTAAGCAGGAACTGAACCAGAACGAAGATCTGCGTCAACTTAAGCGACAAATGGTCCATGAGCTGTATTCCAGGGATGCACAACACCACTAGCACCATCCACACCCACGCCGGAGATGCCGCAAAACGAAGAAGCATAGATGCCCCGATACAAAGAACCCGGGACACTTGGAGTGTGCTGAAAGCGAACATGTTTGAGCTAAGTTGCGCGCTCGAGAGGATCAGCTGGCGGCTGAGGAGCCATTCGTCGGCCTCCTGGAACAGAGGGGAGCAAAGCTTCTCCCAGAGGGCCGCCCCAACTGAAGCGGCCAAGAAAGCCACTGCCGTCATTGCCGGTTGGTGTAGCAACTCCTCAACCGGCACCGATAGCTCCAAGAGCAGCAGCCCGTGGAGGAGCGGCGCGCTGAATTCCATCTCCGTTGTGAAGGGGAATAACCCGGCGGCCAGTTCGTCTTCTGGAATCATCCCAACAAGGAACCTAAGCAATGGCACTACCCGACGCCTGAAGATCCGCCTCTGCCACACTTCTTCCACCTCCAGTCCCTCCATCAGCCCTCTTTGCTCCTACAGCCGCACGGAAAGAATGCTGACAGACTCCCGTTGCAGAATGCCAACCTTGGTGTTCAGGTGGCATAACACGTGGTGCTACTACTACTACTACTACTACTAGGAGCTAGGTAGATGACGCCATATCGCCAATGGAATCCACCTCTTTATAGATCGATATATCACCAGTGCATGTCATGCACAGTGGCAAAAAATGGCAGCTTGCATACGTTCCATTTTGGTGACTGGCGTCGTCGGCCGGCCACTTCCTTCCTCGTGTACAGTCGCGCGCCCGCCACGACGTGCAATGTTGGTCAAGATCGAAGTTCCAGTAGCCACGCATGCACCGTAAAGAACATGTACCGAGGAGCACTTCGCCATAGAATATAATATATAGTACTGAAGAGTTTAATTATATCAATTCAGAACCTATCCATATTTAAGTATAGACGACACATACTCAATAGTACTCCATCTCGCACACACACACGAAGATGAAACTGGATTACGGTCGAACATTTCTTACCTTTGTTGAGTATGAAAAGAACTCCTTATATGGTATCAATCTGATACAATCTAAATACGTGAAACTTCGATTGGTGCAAGACAGTACATGAAAATTCTCCCTTTTCTTACATAAAATTCACCTCTTTCGGTGAGTACACCTATTTCTAACTATACCTCGTATCAATTCTTTTAGTAGTTAGTCTATGTTCTAATCACTTCTGAAAGAGCTAAAGCTTGTCGCATACTCTGATCTCACATCGCATCTTGGTTCTTAGACTTTGGTATATTATTTTTTCAGTGTTCTATGAGCGTAAATGGAGACACTTCCCCGACAGTCATCATATCGAGTCGGATTATCGCTAAACCCAATACTCGATTCTCCGAAGTCCAAACCTCATCGATTCTCCTGTTGCCAGCTCCTCGATGACATCGATTAGACTAGGACGTCGGCGGCTGCGGCGACGGAAAGATCAGAAAGTTATACTGTAATTTGTAAATTTTCCTCTAATTTTTGTATTTTATATCCTCTAATTTGAGACGTTTCTTCCTTTTAGCTTTTTTTCCGAAAAAGGGGCGTACCCCAGCCTATCTACAAAAACAAGGCATTCATCCTTTATTATTAAGTATTAAAATTATTACAATTCACTGATTTCAAGTTGAACAATTGGTAATTATATATGTTGAACAGTTTCAAGTTGTGATATGTTATAGTAATCTATGATATTTATCATCTAATTAGGTTATATTTTCTACAATTATACACTTGGAACTATATGATCCTGTTATCAATTATACATGCCAAAAGCTAGGCTCTAGACCGTAAAAAATTATACCATTTGAAATTTTGAATACACAATCTCAAAATCCTGGGCCCGCCATCACGTGACGGTCGAAGGGGAATGAATAAGAGGATTATCTCTTGTTTGTTGTACATGCTAAAAATTTAAGGGAACTGTCCCCTAATAATTTTGTGTCTAACCTAGTGATTTTTGTTGTCTATTTTAGCTACCCGTGGTGGCTTGTGGCTATATGTTAGATCCAGGTTACATGTATTCAAGTTAAACACCAACATTCGCACTGCTCGTACACGTATTCTGATGTACTCCCTCCGTTCCAAATTAGATGTCTTCCATACATCCGCATGTGGACAAATGAAAGACATCTAATTTGGAACGGAGGGAGTACGTGCGTGTGCGTCATGTGACAGCAGATCATTAGCTAGCTAGCCGGCCATCCGGCTACTGTCTGAATGCGTCGACTAAGAGCCTGATTGCGATTCTTTTTCGATCTGTATCACCTGCAGCTGTGTCCCGTTGCTTTCAGTGGCAGCACACTCCCGAGGTCTTTTGCTTGGATCCGGCTATATCTATCAGGCAACTCATCAGCGATGATTATATGGAGTAGCTGGCACCAGTGTCACCTCGCCTACGTACGTACCATCAATTCTTGTGTGCTCACGAACCTTTTCTTGAAACAGGATTTCGCCCCCGTTTATAAATAAACGCATACAACCGAACCAATACAAAGTGATGCGGAACCTGTCACAAAGCAGATCACAGATTACGGAGATAAATAAAAAAGTACAGTAGCATCCACACACCGACGAAACACCCAAAGTGAATAACTAGTGGCACCACCATGCCTCCTTGTGAAGCCACCGGACTAAGTCGTACTACATCCACCAAGATGTCACCGGAGAAGGCCACCTGCCCTCTTGCTCCGGTGGGACACCGATCCTGCCACATAGCCACGTCTATGAGATAGAAGGCCGCCGATAATGCCCCATGCCAGCGCAAGAAGGGCCTCGAGATAGGATCCGAAAGTGCCCACCGATGACACCGGAACGAGACTGAGTGGTTTCGAAGCTCCACGACGACGCCCCCAAGTGGGTGACGACGTTGCACGCCGCTGTCGAGACCAAGGCGGTCAAGGGTTTTCACCGGGATCACTGATGCGGGGAAGGTGACCACAATGGTGTCCCCGTGAGGGTTACGACACCCGCGGGCATCGCCGCCACGGGAGCGATGAGCTTTCGCCCGGAAAACCTTCACATTACAACCCGGTATCTCAGACCGTCCGGTATCCCAAGCCAGGCGTCCGAGACGTGATCTTGGAGTCGCCTTTGCCGAAGCAATCCAAAATCAGCATCCCCCACTGCCCGCTCCTCGCCATCCACACATCCAAGTATAGAACCATCATCGCCGCAACGCCGCAAGCCGGAGAGCTGGCCGTGCGGTCTACCCTTCCGAAAGCTCGCACCCGTGGAGCAACAAAACACCACCATCATACATTTACCAGAACGGACGGGGAGGCCGGGGCTAGAACCAGGCCTAGATCCATCCGAGACGCGGGAGCAAGGGCACACTTAGCAAGACGAACACGGCAAGTGCCATCCAAGTTGCAACCCACATAACCTGTCACCTATGTAATGATGTGTTCTTTTCCTCCCAATAGTTATTCTATACCCATTTATTTTTTCACATCCCCGCATATTTTATGTGTTGCATATTTTTGTCTTACGGGGAAAACTTTTTTACGTGAAGTTAAGAAATACAACATGAGATACAATATCTATGCAATTCTTGTGATTTTTTTATGCTATTAGGACTTGTATCTTGTGTTTCTCATGACGATTTGTGTCAACATGGACGCAAATATTTACCTACCAAAGTAAATTATGAATGTGAAAATGTAAAAAAAAACTATGTGCAAAATAACGCGCCCTGGCCACAGGGTGCTATCATGTCTAAATATATGCTCTATTATTCAAACTAATTGCGTTCCCGTTTCATCAGATACGTATTAATCCATCCATGCATGATTGCATGACCTAGTATTAAACTTCGACATGACAATCATTTCCCTTGCCAAGAGATAATACTACTCCAATATGTATCCTTTTTTTAAATCTCCCGCCCTTCGGCGCTTTATTCATTAGGCAAGAGCTTCTCCGATTGAACTATGCACTAGTAGGAAAAAGCCATTCTGTGGCGCACCCCTAAAGCTATTCTGTGGCGCATGGGGGGTGCGTCACAGAATACTCGCCACTAAATTGTAAATTCTGTGGCGCACCACCCCGTGCGCCACAGAATTGTCACAATTCTGTGGCGCATCCCACCTAGTGCGCCACAGAATAACTATCTGTGGCGCACCCCCTAAGCGTGCGCCACAGAATAGGGTGCGCCACAGAAATATTTTGGATGCGCCACAGAATTCCTATGCAGTATTGTACCGTACAATACTAGAATACAAATACCCGTATAATACCAGAATACATGTATATTTCATATTTACACAGATATAACAGAAACAGAGATATATTTTCACAGGTATATAAAAACAAACACATTACTAATGTCATCGCAAGTTGATACAAAAGTGCGGAAGTTTTACACAAGTGTTGAGATATATACAAAAGTTCATCGATCGTTGCACACGTTACAAATGAAGTGTTCACCGCCTACACTAGGATCAAATAGATTACACATCTCGGCGTGTTGATGGTGAGCAAGAGCGGGAGCACGACGATCTCATTTAGCCTTCTTCTTCGGGAGCGGCGCCGGGAACGGTTTGCACGCGTCTTTCGTCATCCACGCCCTGTCGTCCTTCTGCAACTCTAGGCGTTTTCGATTTCCCTCTGATGCAACCCTGTAGATGGAGGTAGATATATATATTGGTTAATAATATCAATAGAGTATGCATGCATGATTTATTCATCTAAGTGGATAAATAGAGTATGTATGTATGCATGTGTAAGGCTTTCTTTTATAATACATCCTAGATACCTCGGCGGCAATTGAAGGTCCCCCCTACTTTGATGACATCTTCGAGGATGACTTCCGATAACCTGGTCTTGATGCGTTGGAAGTCTTTTCTAAGATCCTTATCGGAGTGGCCTTTGTCATATTCGACCCATGTTTGCAAAGCAGATGGCAAAATCAATTGTGCTGCATCTCGGATTAACATGTTAATATGACGGAGGGCGTAGAAGGCATCCATCACGCTGCCCGGCTGCTCCTTGAGGCAAGAGAACTGGGTGACATGCTTGAAATGGTGCAACTTGTTTTGAGGATTGACAAAAATGCTCGCTTTCTTGTCGAAGACGCCTCCCTTTTGGGCGTAGCCCTGAAGAGCTTGATTGAGGACAGCAATTATGTTGGCATAGCGTTTCTTAGTACTACTACCTGAGTCAAAATAAGTGGCATAGGAATAGCTCGGGTTTAGGATGATGAGGACGCAGTACTTGTCCCTGCTCAACACAATTTAAATGATGATGATCAGAAACAGGCATTGAACTCAGAAAGGCACAAGACGGTGGCGAGCGGATGTGTACTTACTCGGGAAAGAAAGGCACAAGAAGGCTATTCTTTTGCTGGTTTTGCAGCATGAACCTCTCGAGGTACTCAACTGCCCTGGTCCGTGTCACTGATCCTTCCACGAGCTGGCTGTCACACATGTAGTAGGGATCCGCTACCGCGACGTGCGGGATATTATCTCTGTGGATAGTCATTGCCTCATTGAGCGCGTGTAGGCGGACCAAGTTATAGTTGAGCTGCTTCTGGTGAAATAGATTGAACAAGTCCTCGTATGCTATGAAGAACAGATCCGCGGGGTCTTCACGGACGACTACCAACCCGCCATCTTCCATTGGCACTTGGGCAGTGCACACCGGGTAATTTGGATCCCTGTCTTTAAGAAGAAGGCCCTCTAGCATAAGGATAGACTGGTTCAAAGAGATCATTGGCGGAGTTGCGAGGCGGACCATCTCCGGAGGCAATATCGGTTTTCCAGCTTCATGAACCATGTGCGCCGATTTGTCCGGACGGGGTGGTATGGTGTCTTCACGACCCTGGATAATCATAGGAGGTGGCTGGCTCGCAGAGGCGCCCTTTGATCCCTTTGATATCTTGTTGGGGGGCTTCCTGGGCTTACTGCTCCGTGGCTGCCCTACAAGCCCCTCTGCAACCGATTTCGCAATCGTGCCAGGGGAGAAAACGCCGGTAGCCGGTTTGTCTTGAGCTGCAGCGCCGGCTGCTGGAGGTGTCTCTTGAGATAAACCCTGGAAGTCCAGGCGCTGCGTGACTGCATTGAGACGAGCAGGTTGATCGGCGTGGGCACGGAAGGGTGGTTCGTGATCCACAGAGGCATGAATGCGTCGTGGTCTTCGGCGCCAGTGTTGATGAAGGCATTGATGTCCATAGGATCATCATCGTCGTCGTCGTTGCCATCAATAAGTTGAGGTGCAGAGGCGTTGCCTAATTGCACCGGTTGTGGTTCAGAGCCTAATTGCAAAGGTTGTGGTTCAGAGCCTACCAACAGTTGCTTCTGGCGGTTGGTGGTAGTGGCGACGGCTGCAGGCTTCCTCGGGGGCTTCGTGGGACGGATCGGGGCGTCCCGCCGGAACTTTGAGGTGGCGCCGGTGTTGCGTCTTGGGCCCTCATCAATAATACCCCCCCCCCCCCCAAGACGAATCTGGGTCTTCGGCCATGGCGTGATCCATTCGGAGCACTTTCCAAGGACCAAGTGTTTGTCGGATCCCGGAGGTTGAACGGGGGGGTCAATGTTGTAATACGCCCTCGGTACCGTGACTACCTTGACCTTCATAAAAGCCTTGTCCATTGGAGCGTGGTGCATTTGTGTGCTGCATGTTTGTAGGACAAGGCCCGAAGCAACTTCCTTCAACTCGCCGCCGGCCTCTACCCTATGCAGGAGTATGCAAGGCGTTTCCTAGAGTGAAATTAAGCACCATATGCATTTGTGATTAATCATGCATGAGATGGCAGTCATCGATCGAAGCAGGCATAGTTATAGAGAAGACGACGCGGACTAACTAATTAGTTACCTTGGTGACGGCGTCCAGCTCGGCTTCCGTCGAGACAAGGGCGCCGGTGCCGGCGGCGGCTGGAGTATTCTTCTCGGGTACCGGTACCGTACGCAGCGCCGGTGTGACCAAAGGGGCCATGGGCGGCGGGGTCACCATGTCGTCCGGCGACCGGTGCTGCTGGTTCATGGTGGAGTTGCTGCCGGAGAAGCTGGGCACGTGTATCGACCCCTGATGACCTCCCGCAGCCCAGGCAGCTATCCCCTCCATTAACTGCGGGGGAAGGATCTGTTGGAGCCTATCTTGGACTAGCTTTTCCACCGTGCCGACATCCACGGTGTTCTTCTTCAGTTCCTCCAGCTCCGCCCTTAGCTGCTGAACCTCGGCTTTATCCTGCTTGGACGTCCTCCTCCTCTTTTTCGTCTCGCCGGCGCCGTCCGAGCTGTAGTACTCTGTGAACTTCATGCTAGTACCATAGCCCGTCACACGGCCAGCTGATTGCGATTCTTTTTCGATCTGTATCACCTGCAGCTGTGTCCCGTTGCATTCAGTGGCAGCACACTCCCGAGATCTTTTGCTTGGATCCGGCTATATCTATCAGGCAACTCATCAGCGATGATTATATGGAGTAGCTGGCACCAGTGTCACCTCGCCTACGTACGTACCATCAATTCTTGTGTGCTCACGAACCTTTTCTTGAAACAGGATTTCGCCCCCGTTTATAAATAAACGCATACAACCGAACCAATACAAAGTGATGCGGAACCTGTCACAAAGCAGATCACAGATTACGGAGATAAATAAAAAAGTACAGTAGCATCCACACACCGACGAAACACCCAAAGTGAATAACTAGTGGCACCACCATGCCTCCTTGTGAAGCCACCGGACTAAGTCGTACTACATCCACCAAGATGTCACCGGAGAAGGCCACCTGCCCTCTTGCTCCGGTGGGACACCGATCCTGCCAATAGACAACGAGGATGTAGACATAGCCACGTCTATGAGATAGAAGGCCGCCGATAATGCCCCATGCCAGCGCAAGAAGGGCCTCGAGATAGGATCCGAAAGTGCCCACCGATGACACCGGAACGAGACTGAGTGGTTCCGAAGCTCCACGACGACGCCCCCAAGTGGGTGACGACGTTGCACGCCGCTGTCGAGACCAAGGCGGTCAAGGGTTTTCACCGGGATCACTGATGCGGGGAAGGTGACCACAATGGTGTCCCCGTGAGGTTTACGACACCCGCAGGCATCGCCGCCACGGGAGCGATGAGCTTTCGCCCGGAAAACCTTCCCATTACATCCCGGTATCTCAGACCGTCCGGTATCCCAAGCCAGGCGTCCGAGACGTGATCTTGGAGTCGCCTTTGCCGAAGCAATCCAAAATCAGCATCCCCACTGTCCGCTCCTCGCCATCCACACATCCAAGTATAGAACCATCATCGCCGCAACGCCGCAAGCCGGAGAGCTGGCCGTGCGGTCTACCCTTCCGAAAGCTCGCACCCGTGGAGCAACAAAACACCACCATCATACATTTACCAGAACGGACGGGGGAGGCCGGGGCTAGAACCAGGCCTAGATCCATCCGAGACGCGGGAGCAAGGGCACACTTAGCAAGACGAACACGGCAAGTGCCATCCAAGTTGCAACCCACATAACCTGTCACCTATGTCATGATGTGTTCTTTTCCTCCCAATAGTTATTCTATACCCATTTATTTTTTCACATCCCCGCATATTTTATGTGTTGCATATTTTTGTCTTACGGGGAAAACTTTTTTACGTGAAGTTAAGAAATACAACATGAGAAACAATATCTATGCAATTCTTGTGATTTTTTTATGCTATTAGGACTTGTATCTTGTGTTTCTCATGACGATTTGTGTCAACATGGACGCAAATATTTACCTACCAAAGTAAATTATGAATGTGAAAATGTAAAAAAAAACTATGTGCAAAATAACGCGCCCTGGCCACAGGGTGCGTAATATCATGTCTAAATATATGCTCTATTATTCAAACTAATTGCGTTCCCGTTTCATCAGATACGTATTAATCCATCCATGCATGATTGCATGACCTAGTATTAAACTTCGACATGACAATCATTTCCCTTGCCAAGAGATAATACTACTCCAATATGTATCTTTTTTTTTAAATCTCCCGCCCTTCGGCGCTTTATTCATTAGGCAAGAGCTTCTCTGATTGAACTATGCACTAGTAGGAAAAAGCCATTCTGTGGCGCACCCCTAAAGCTATTCTGTGGCGCATGGGGGGTGCGCCACAGAATACTCGCCACTAAATTGTAAATTCTGTGGCGCACCACCCGTGCGCCACAATTCTGTGGCGCATCCCACCTAGTGCGCCACAGAATAACTATCTGTGGCGCACCCCCTAAGCGTGCGCCACAGAATAGGGTGCGCCACAGAAATATTTTGGATGCGCCACAGAATTCCTATGCAGTATTGTACCGTACAATACCAGAATACAAATACCCGTATAATACCAGAATACATGTATATTTCATATTTACACAGATATAACAGAAACAGAGATATATTTTCACAGGTATATAAAAACAAACACATTACTAATGTCATCGCAAGTTGATACAAAAGTGCGGAAGTTTTACACAAGTGTTGAGATATATACAAAAGTTCATCGATCGTTGCACACGTTACAAATGAAGTGTTCACCGCCTACACTAGGATCAAATAGATTACACATCTCGGCGTGTTGATGGTGAGCAAGAGCGGGAGCACGACGATCTCATTTAGCCTTCTTCTTCGGGAGCGGCGCCGGGAACGGTTTGCACGCGTCTTTCGTCATCCACGCCCTGTCGTCCTTCTGCAACTCTAGGCGTTCTTCGATTTCCCTCTGATGCAACCCTGTAGATGGAGGTAGATATATATATTGGTTAATAATATCAATAGAGTATGCATGCATGATTTATTCATCTAAGTGGATAAATAGAGTATGTATGTATGCATGTGTAAGGCTTTCTTTTATAATACATCCTAGATACCTCGGCGGCAATTGAAGGTCCCCCCTACTTTGATGACATCTTCGAGGATGACTTCCGATAACCTGGTCTTGATGCGTTGGAAGTCTTTTCTAAGATCCTTATCGGAGTGGCCTTTGTCATATTCGACCCATGTTTGCAAAGCAGATGGCAAAATCAATTGTGCTGCATCTCGGATTAACATGTTAATATGACGGAGGGCGTAGAAGGCATCCATCACGCTGCCCGGCTGCTCCTTGAGGCAAGAGAACTGGGTGACATGCTTGAAATGGTGCAACTTGTTTTGAGGATTGACAAAAATGCTCGCTTTCTTGTCGAAGACGCCTCCCTTTTGGGCGTAGCCCTGAAGAGCTTGATTGAGGACAGCAATTATGTTGGCATAGCGTTTCTTAGTACTACTACCTGAGTCAAAATAAGTGGCATAGGAATAGCTCGGGTTTAGGATGATGAGGACGCAGTACTTGTCCCTGCTCAACACAATTTAAATGATGATGATCAGAAACAGGCATTGAACTCAGAAAGGCACAAGACGGTGGCGAGCGGATGTGTACTTACTCGGGAAAGAAAGGCACAAGAAGGCTATTCTTTTGCTGGTTTTGCAGCATGAACCTCTCGAGGTACTCAACTGCCCTGGTCCGTGTCACTGATCCTTCCACGAGCTGGCTGTCACGCATGTAGTAGGGATCCGCTACCGCGACGTGCGGGATATTATCTCTGTGGATAGTCATTGCCTCATTGAGCGCGTATAGGCGGACCAAGTTATAGTTGAGCCGCTTCTGGTGAAATAGATTGAACAAGTCCTCGTATGCTATGAAGAACAGATCCGCGGGGTCTTCACGGACGACTACCAACCCGCCATCTTCCATTGGCACTTGGGCAGTGCACACCGGGTAATTTGGATCCCTGTCTTTAAGAAGAAGGCCCTCTAGCATAAGGATAGACTGGTTCAAAGAGATCATTGGCGGAGTTGCGAGGCGGACCATCTCCGGAGGCAATATCGGTTTTCCAGCTTCATGAACCATGTGCGCCGATTTGTCCGGACGGGGTGGTATGGTGTCTTCACGACCCTGGATAATCATAGGAGGTGGCTGGCTCGCAGAGGCGCCCTTTGATCCCTTTGATATCTTGTTGGGGGGCTTCCTGGGCTTACTGCTCCGTGGCTGCCCTACAAGCCCCTCTGCAACCGATTTCGCAATCGTGCCAGGGGAGAAAACGCCGGTAGCCGGTTTGTCTTGAGCTGCAGCGCCGGCTGCTGGAGGTGTCTCTTGAGATAAACCCTGGAAGTCCAGGCGCTGCGTGACTGCATTGAGACGAGCAGGTTGATCGGCGTGGGCACGGAAGGGTGGTTCGTGATCCACAGGAGGCATGAATGCGTCGTGGTCTTCGGCGCCAGTGTTGATGAAGGCATTGATGTCCATAGGATCATCATCGTCGTCGTCGTTGCCATCAATAAGTTGAGGTGCAGAGGCGTTGCCTAATTGCACCGGTTGTGGTTCAGAGCCTAATTGCAAAGGTTGTGGTTCAGAGCCTACCAACAGTTGCTTCTGGCGGTTGGTGGTAGTGGCGACGGCTGCAGGCTTCCTCGGGGGCTTCGTGGGACGGATCGGGGCGTCCCGCCGGAACTTTGAGGTGGCGCCGGTGTTGCGTCTTGGGCCCTCATCAATAATACCCCCCCCCCCCCCAAGACGAATCTGGGTCTTCGGCCATGGCGTGATCCATTCGGAGCACTTTCCAAGGACCAAGTGTTTGTCGGATCCCGGAGGTTGAACGGGGGGGTCAATGTTGTAATACGCCCTCGGTACCGTGACTACCTTGACCTTCATAAAAGCCTTGTCCATTGGAGCGTGGTGCATTTGTGTGCTGCCTGTTTGTAGGACAAGGCCCGAAGCAACTTCCTTCAACTCGCCGCCGGCCTCTACCCTATGCAGGAGTATGCAAGGCGTTTCCTAGAGTGAAATTAAGCACCATATGCATTTGTGATTAATCATGCATGAGATGGCAGTCATCGATCGAAGCAGGCATAGTTATAGAGAAGACGACGCGGACTAACTAATTAGTTACCTTGGTGACGGCGTCCAGCTCGGCTTCCGTCGAGACAAGGGCGCCGGTGCCGGCGGCGGCTGGAGTATTCTTCTCGGGTGCCGGTACCGTACGCAGCGCCGGTGTGACCAAAGGGGCCATGGGCGGCGGGGTCACCATGTCGTCCGGCGACCGGTGCTGCTGGTTCATGGTGGAGTTGCTGCCGGAGAAGCTGGGCACGTGTATCGACCCCTGATGACCTCCCGCAGCCCAGGCAGCTATCCCCTCCATTAACTGCGGGGGAAGGATCTGTTGGAGCCTATCTTGGACTAGCTTTTCCACCGTGCCGGCATCCACGGTGTTCTTCTTCAGTTCCTCCAGCTCCGCCCTTAGCTGCTGAACCTCGGCTTTATCCTGCTTGGACGTCCTCCTCCTCTTTTTCGTCTCGCCGGCGCCGTCCGAGCTGTAGTACTCTGTGAACTTCATGCTCGTACCATAGCCCGTCACACGGCCAGCTGATGTCGGCGGCGCCGACTTGTCCCTTTCCCTGAAAGAGTTCATCGCCCGGTTGAAAGTAGTGTCCCACACTTCCCTCGAACCCTGGGACGACGGGCCGGCCTCAGCCTCAGCCTTCAACTCTTCCTCCTGCACACAAAGGTGAACACACTTAGAAATTTGAGATCAACGCAATGGACTTTGAGATATCTGTGGTATTTAAATTCCCTTACCAGCTTTTCCTGGAATTTCTTCACATCGTCGTACTTGGTAACGAACTCCCCAGTCGCCCAGTCGAGATAGTAGCGGGACCGGACAAAGTTCCTGGTCTGCTCGTCTAAGATTTTATCCCATGGGTTTTCCAGATTACGACGTGCTATTTCCCTATCCTCCTTTTCCCAAGTGGGTTGTTTCCCTTTGTAACCGCCGCTTCCCAAATGGTGGTTACCTAAGTTCAGCGCCCGCATTTCCTTCCCCCACTTGGTCCATTTTGCACACACCTCAGATTTTAAAAACTCCTTAAATTCCTCGAACTCTTCTAAGGTGATGTGAGGCTCTTGTATACTAATATCCTCCCAGCTCTTTTTCTTCTGAATCTTCGCCTTCACCCGGCTTTTCCAGCTGCTCAAGGCGGTGCTCATCTTCGTGATGGCGTAATTATCCACATTTTTGGGGAGCGGGTTCGGGAACGTGTATCGTTTGTGAACCCTCCTGAGGAGGTGTTCGACCAAAGCCGCATTATCGTCGCTTCTGAGGTCAGTCGTGTTGATCGACACGCCTTCTCGGAGGATGCACCCTAGTTGCATGCTGTACCCTCGTGCAACTTTCTTAGGCATCAATGGTGCGCCACTTAAACTGACCTCCGTGATCACGTCCGTGACATTGTCCACCGACTGCACTTTCCGCGGTTTGGTCCTTGGCCTCCGCTTCTTCTTGTTCTGAGCGGCCGGGTTGCTGCAGCCGGGTTCCGTTTGGTCGCCGCCATCGGTGGGACCATCCGTGCGGTCATCGCCAGTGGTGGGGCCATCCGTGTGGTCGCCACCATCTCCTGAGGTGTCATCCTCACCACCTTCTTCGTTGTATTCGGGGTCGGACTCCCGTACCTCTTGCTGCTCAGCCTCGGGGCCACTAGTGGCCGCGGCATCCCCCATATGTTCTTCCCAGAAGTCCTTGTTGTGTTCTCTTGCTTGCTCTTCGACGCTCATGCGCTTAGAAGCGTCGCCCGACATGTTTGAACTGCATTAAAAAGAGGCAAAAAGTTAGTATAACAAATATAAGAGAAAAAAAATCACCTAACTAAGTACTAAGATACCCCGGCCCATGCATTAGTCGCAATACCCCATATGTCCTATTTTTAGCAAAGTCATGCCAAATTTCACGAAAAAATTCGGCATGACCTTTGCTAAAAAAGGGACATATGGAGTACCCGAATTGCCGGAACGGAAGTTAATCGACGTTCCGGCAATCTCAAGGGCCTCTCGGGGGTACCTGCAAGCATTTCCAAATTAAAAAAAACACAACTCCGGCCGGCATCTCCGGCCGGCATCTCCACGACACGATGGTCGGAGCACAAGCACAATACCCCATATGTCCTATTTTTAGCAAAGTCATGCCAAATTTCACGAAAAAATTCGGCATGACCTTTGCTAAAAAAGGGACATATGGAGTACCCGAAATTGCCGGAACGGAAGTTAATCGACGTTCCGGCAATCTCAAGGGTCTCGGGGTACCTGCAAGCATTTCCAAAAGAAAACAAATCTCCGGCCGGCATCTCCGGCCGGCATCTCAACGACACGATGGTCGGAGCCACATCCACATCTCAAAAAAAAAAACACCACCACCATCACCAACACAAAAATACCACCACCATCACCAACACAGTCACATCTCACCTAAAAAAGAAAGAGAACAAAGTTGAGCTAGGTCCTTCCCAACTTCCTGCATATATACGGAAAAACAATATATTAGTTTACAAATGAAGTGCATTTCAAAAATACAAGTAAAACTAACCTAGCAACTAACCTAGCAGCAAGCACTAACCTAGCTAGTAGCAACTAAAGAGCAGCAAGCACTAACCTAGCTAGTAGCAACTAACCTAGCAACTAACCTAACACTAACCTAACAGCAAGCAGCAACTAACAGGAACACACCTAACAGCAACTAAACTAACCTAAACTAACAACTAAAATTATCAACTTATGTCCCTGGATCCTGGATTAGAAGCCTGACCATGTTAAAATGGTGTCTGAGCAACTTAAGTAACAACATTCACAACCAAGTTATGCTACACCAGTATATTATATTGCAGCATTGTAACCCAGAAACTAATATAACATAATGTACAAAGTTGTATGGCAATGAGCCATCGACCATTTTTTTTTGCAAACTGTTATAATACTTAATCATGTGTGCAGACTTGTGCTGATGGCCAGATCATATACCAACCCAGAAAAATAACCTTCCTATCACATACCAACTTGACAGCCACCACCCAATGTAACAATGTAATCCAGACTAGTTTGTCTAATTCAATTTCACGCTTGTTACTGCTTGCTGGAATTCTTGCACTAGTAGGCAAATAAAAAACAAAACTTGCATTGGACTTCAGTTTAAGTTTGGCATTTGACCAAACAGTTTGTGTGCAGGTGTGGAGGGGAGGGACAGGGAAGAGGAGCACACCTCGGGCAGGGAATGGAGAGGGCAGCGGCGTCGAGGTGGCGACGTCGAGTTGGGGCGGCGGCGTCGAGGAGTCGAGGTGGTGGCGGTCGGCGTCGAGGCGTCGAGGTGGGGGCGGTCGGCGTCGAGGAGTCCGAGGGCGGCGTCGAGGTGGGGGCGGTCGGTGTCGAGGAGTCCGAGGGCGGCGTCGAGGCGTCGAGGTGGGGGCGGTCGGCGGCGAGTTGGGGCGGCGGTGGGGCGGCCGGCGAGAGAGCACGGGGGAGAGAGGCGGCGGCGCGGTCGTTGTGTTTGCAGAGAGAGAGAGAGGAGGAAGAAAGAAGAAAAGGGCGCCGTTTCGAAAATATGGCTAAGTGCCACAATTCTGTGGCGCATCCTCTAGGGGGTGCGCCACAGAATTCGGTGATTCTGTGGCGCATCCACTAGGTGGTGCGCCACAGAATTATTTGGCTACATTAAGTCAAAAGCTATTTCTGCCTGTTACCTGACAAGTCCAACTTCATAGCATAGTGGTTAGTGTGTTAGTTTAAAACCTGGGGCAGCCAGGTTCGAATCCTGCTGTCCCACATTTTTTCTTTTATTTTTTCTTATATTTAAAGAATTAAAGAATAGACACACATTTTAAAGAAAAGAAGAATACACACATTTTTACTTTGTGCCATGCGCTTAGAACAATTTAAAAAAACAGCTGAAAACGACGGAACGTGTCCCGCGCGTCAACGGGCAGCACGTCCGTAACGGTGGAAACAGCTGAAAACTCGGCGACAACGTGGCGCGAAACGCGAAAACGGTGAACGCGCCGGAAGTCCGACGGAACGTGTCCCGTCAACGGGCAGCACGTCCGTAACGGTGGAAACAGCTGAAAACTCGGCGAAAACGTGGCGCGAAACGCGAAAACGGTGAACGCGCCGGAAGTCCGACGGAACGTGTCCCGTCAACGGGCAGCACGTCCGTAATGGTGGAAACAGCTGAAAACTAGTGCCATCTCAAAATATTTAACTTGTGCCATCTCAAAATATTTTACTTGTGCCATATATCAACAATATACATAGATATGCTTGTGTCACATACACAAAACAAATTATATATAGTACACAAACATTCTGTGGCGCACCTATGCCCATGCGCCACAGAATGTGATAATACTGTGGCGCACATGCACTGATGCGCCACAGAATGTCACTATTCTGTGGCGCACCACAGCTAGTGCGCCACAGAACGTCTCTCCCCCAATTATTGGTGGGGCCAGCGCAAGGAATTCTGTGGCGCATGGGCAGGGGTGCGCCATAGAATATACTAATTCTGTGGCGCATGGGCAGGGGTGCGCCACAGAATTTTCTCAAAAGTGGTTGACCCGTGGGGTGGGTGTGGGGCCCGCACACTTTCTGTGGCGCACCCCTATTGATGCGCCACAGAATAGAACATTCTGTGGCGCACCATGCTTGCAGTGCGCCACAGAATTGCTCCATTTCTGTGGCGCACTGAGACAGATGCGCCACATAACTAATTTTGTGGCGCTCGGCTTGTTTGGTGCGCCACAGAATAGGGATCCATAGAAAGACTTTTTCCTACTAGTGATGTCAACCTGAAAGCCAGGGATAGTCTCAAAGCCAGGGATACTCCAATATGTATCTAGCCATCGGTATGCATGCTCCGGCAGGGAGCAATGGAGCATGCACGCAGGACACATCATGATGACATGCATCGATCAATCGATCAAGCCAGTGGGGACGTGAAAATTCTCTGGCCACGGGACAGGATCGCCTTGGGATCATACTTATGCTTCCTCTCCACGAACTTGGCCCACTTGGTTGAACCCAAGTGCTTCTTTTCCCACCCGTCCTGGCCGGCGTAGTACGGCAGGTACTGCACGCACGCTATGCCGGCCTGCTCGCAGAACCGCAGGATCTCCTCGTTTTGCTCCTCGAGGCGCCTCAACAGCTGCTGGCCACCGTCCGACGACGCCGGCACACACGACCGCAGGATCCCCACCGTGTAGAACACCTCCTCTTCCTCCGGAAACACCGCCGACGCCTCGCCGTCCCACATGTTCCGGTTCATGGGGTAGATTAGCACGGGGCCCATGGCGCCCGTGTCGCCGCGGCGGAGGATGCCGTGGAAGACGCCCGCAGCGAAGGCGAGGACACCGGACCGTGGGAGGAAGAGGTTGAGCCAGGGGTGGGGGACGTTCTAGAGACCAGCGGCGCGGAGCTTGAGCTCGCCGTCGCGCACCCGGTCCAGGAACCCCACGTACGAGACATCATGCACGTCTACGTTTATCTCTCTAATTCTAGTTTCAATACCATTATCATTCTCTTGATTATTATTTGATTGAATTCTATTCTCGTATAGTGGTGCCTGCGACAACCACAGGGGACGGATTTATGTGGATACTACGTTTGCAAGTACATTCACATGAAGGTCAATGAGACAGTCAATAGTCGAAGAAATCAAGAGGTACGTAAACATCATTCACAAATTTATTTTGCTACCATCAATTGTATTTAGTTTCCTTCATAATTGATTTGATCTCCTTCTTTTAAAGATGGCAAGGAAGCGGAACCAGCTCCTACCAGAAAACCGCGTAAAAGCAATTGCGGAGGAATTGGCGAGATTTTTCCTTACGCAGGTCATACCTAATTCCGGAGAATTCCACTATATCAAAAAATAGACTCCCTCCATGTACTAGCAGTGATCTCCATGTAATGAGTACTTTATATGTGTACATATATACCAAGTTGTATGTGTGTTATGTGATCTTCACGTGTGTGAAAACTTTTTTTTTGTGCATCGACGTGATCTCCTCCGAAAGCCTAAACCCTGAAAAATAAGCGAAAAGAAAAAAAAAAGCAGAAACCCTAAACTCTGAAAAATAAGCAAAAAGAAAAAAAAGCAGAAACCTTTAGTCCCGGTTGGTGTTACCAACCGGGACCAAAGGTCCTGCGCCCCACGCGCGCGAAGCTCCGCCCACGTGGAGGCCTTAAACACCGGTTCGTGGACTACCGGGACTAAGGGGGGGGGGGGGGGGGGGGGGGGAGGGCTTTAGTCCCGATTTAATTGTCCCGGTTGCACAACTGGTATTAAAGGCCCTCTGGAACCGGTATTGAACCCCTTTTTTCTACTAGTGCTCACACATGTTGATTCATTTCTCTTGCTAGTGGAAGATGAATCCGAATGGTTGCACTGTGCCGCTGTTCATCTTCATCTCCATACTAGGTCAACTCTCACTTGCCTATCCATATCTACAGACAAGAGACGAGACACACAGATGCACATGACATGAGAATGAGATTGCCTCTCGGTTCCATAAACAAGACACACTACTTCCTTTTCCTTCAACTCCACCGCCGCTGACTACTTCCCTAACGGTAACAGCTTCTTCGTCAACATACTCACTCCGTTCCATTTTAATTGACTCACATATACTCCCTCCGTTTCACAATATATGACGTTTTAGCATGTGTGCATGTTCACATATATGTAGATGTATGTAGACATGTTTTAATGTACATGTTCACTCATTGTAGCATGTATTTAGACAATATATGTGAGAGCTAAAACGTCTTATATTATGGAACGGAGGGAGTATCTACATATGGATACATCTAGACACATTTTAGTGTTTGGTACATCCATATCTAGATATATGTGAGTCAATTAAAATGGAACGGATCTAGATATATATGTTAGATATATGTGAGTCAATTAAAATGAAAACGTCTTCTTTCTCTGCACTGTATGTGAAAGATATCCCTTCTATTAGGAATTAAGTTTTCATTACTACTACCGCAGATAGATTTGAAGATGTCCATCATATTTACTTCTATAGTTTTGTGACTAGTTATGCCTATCCAATTGTCATGACTACTATTATCATGTTTTATCTTTGATAGTTCTAGAATAAATCAAATAAAATTCTCTAATGTATTTAACAATCCAAAAACCTAATGATATGCAATTTTCTCCAATTAGTTTGGTTGGTGCTATGAGGCTTCAATTCCTCCATTCAACGGTGTGCACTCTAAGAGATAGCGTACGAGAGCAATTCTTTGGCTAACAACCATGAGATATTGTGACGCCTCTAAATGCAAGTCTAAAGGATCGCTTATTCCTCAAGAGGAGAAAGCTTCCGCGTAAGTGGATACCATTTTTATGCGTGTTGTTGTCAGTGTTCTTTGTGAGAACATTGTTGACTTGTACATGTCTATTTCTACTGGCAAGAATATGTGGGATGTGCTTGAGGCCACGGGGGTCTCGGACACGGGCAATGAGTTTTGCGTCAGGCGGTAATTCTATGACAACGAGGTGACTGATGAGAGCTGTGTAAACATTCAATTGGTAAGAAACTTGAGTTCTTAACATGTGTTCTACCAAACTATTTTGTTATCGAGGCATCATTGCCAACTTTCCTCTCGTGTGGAGAAATTTTGATACTTCTCTGAAACATAAGAGTGAAGATTTTCCGTTGCGGATCTCATTTGACATGTGGAAGAAAAGGCACGTGTGTTGTTCTACGTGAATGAGCCGAGTATAGCTAGGACATATGCCACGTTTACGAGATGTCTATATGTTTGCCACACAGACATGAAGACAATATGAACTCTCTCTCAGAAGCTTAAACATTTTCCGGCTCTTCATCTCCATAGTGGTTCGGTTCTTACTTTCCTATCGATTAGGGGTTGCTCCTCTATAGACGGGAGACGAGACAAACGGACGCACAATATTGTTTCTCTATTCCAGAGATAAGACACACTACTTCCTTCTGCGACTCCGCCGCTGCCACCGACTACTCCTACAACGATGATATCTTCTTCGTCAATATGATTGCTAACAACGACGACGTTGCAAATGGGTCTTGTCGCTCTGCACCATATGTGTTCTTATACCTTATATTAGGGATTAGGTTTTTGGACACGGCGTTCCGAGTCACGGGTGCAGATGAATCCGTTGTGTAAAATATTTTAAAAACTTTTCAAACTGTCAAAAAGTTACAAAAAAATCGCATATACATCAGAACATTTTGTGTTAGCACAAAAGATTTCGCGGATAAAAGAAATTTTTTGTAACCTGCGCAAAAAAGATAAAAAAATGTCTCGTACAAACTTATTTTGGAGCGCCCGGATTTGTCTTTTTTGCACAGGTCACAAAAATTGTCTTGTCTTCCCGAAACTTTTTGTGTTAAAATAAAATGTCTTGAAGTATATCCGAATTTTTTATTTTTATTTTTTGACATTTTAAAAATTGTTTTTTGAGCAGTGGGTGCATCTGCACACATGACCCGATATGAATTTCCGTTAGGTTTTCGTTATATATTACAGTAAAAGGCTGATTTGGACTTGTCGTGTCTATGATATTTACTAGGTAGTTTCCGCAGTTTCATGACTAGTTGGATGATCCAGTTATCATGATTGTTGTTAGTAGGCTCTTTTATCTTTCACATTTTCGGATTAAATCAAATGAAAAATTGCTACTATATTCAAAGTCTTTGCATGAGATCTAGTATAAGGCAGAGACCCAAAGATTCTTTTCTTTGACTGCGTCGTACGTACTTTGTGATCATGGCATGCACAGGTACAGTGAGTGACAAAAAGATGAAGATACGTGTACTCCATGCATGTGGAGTACTCCGTATATCACAAGGATCTTGCAATATGCGGGGAAATAATATGTGTCGTAGGCGGCTACCGGCTAGTTACACGTATACTTAGGGCGGAGATGATCTATATGTGGAGCTAGCTGATAAGAACACCCAACACTAGTAGAAAAAGGGGATTTAGTCCCGGACCGTAAGGGGCTTTAGTCCCGGCTGGCCAACCGGGACTAACCCCCCCTAGTCTCGGTTCGTTACAAACCGGCATTAAAAACCCTCCCACGTGGCCGCGGCAGAGCCCGCGGGGCTAGAGATTTTACGAACCGGGACTAAAAGTATGTATATTTTTCTTTTCAATTAATTTTTAGGGTTTACGATTTAGGGGGGTTAGGATTTAGGAGGGGTTTCCATCATACACGTCGATGCTCCATAAACGCGTACAATTACATGATCACGTTGATGCATATATATATAACACATACAATTACATGAAGATCACGTTGATGCATATATAACACATATAAAGTATTACATGAAGATCACGTTTTCGTATAAAGTACTTAATTACATGGAGATCACTAGTACATGAAGATCACGTTTTCGTATAAAGTACTTAATTACATGGAGATCACTAGTATATAACACATATAAAGTACTTAATTACATGGAGATCACTAGTACTTAATTACATGGAGAAATCCCGCCAATTACTCCGCAATTGCTTTTATGCGTTCCTCTGGTAGGAGCGCGTTACGCTTCCTTGCCAACTGTAAAAGAAGGAGATCAAAATAAATACATGAGTTGTGTGTATATATATCAAATCATCATAAAAAAATATGAATGAAACTCAACACAATTGATGGTAACAAAATAAAATTGTGAAAAATGTTTACGTACATCTTTATTTCTTTCATTATTGAATCTCTCATTGGTCCTTATGTGAATGTATTCGCAAACGTAGTATCCACACAAATTAGTCCCTTGTGGCTGTTGCAGACACCACGGTACGAGAATAGAATTCAATTAAATAATAATCAAGCATGATAATGGTATTGAAACTAGAATTAAAGAGATGATTGCGGATCCTAGATAGTACTACTTACTTGGTTCACTCAAAAAGTCAGATTCGGTTTCCATTCACCGACTTCTTCCTTGATAAACTGTTGCCAAACGCTGCCCGACAATGAAAATGAACAAAGGAGAGTTATTAATTACTTGATATCAGGAAATGAACGAAAGAGGCCGATATAGTGCGATAAGAATTGAAATTACTCTTGGAGCATATCAAAGCAGCTCTTGAATTGTTTAGGATATTTCCTTAATGAGAATAGAATTTAAACTTCTCCAGCGTAAATTTTAATGACCATAAGAATAAAGTGGAACATGCGCACGTTTATATACGCAGTCATGCATAACTCATCAATTACACTTAACATCGGGTGAGCAAAATAGAATGTGTATAAGACAGTAACATTCACTTGAAGTCGTAAGGAAAAAGTATTTCTGTTTTGGTACTTTGTCGCTTAAAAAACCTTAGCAATGTCCTCTTTGTGTCCTTGGCACACATGTCTATGGTGACTTCATGAACTTTATCCGGGTCAATGAACCCAATGTCCTAGATTATTTCCCTTTTGCATTCGAGAATCTCATTCTGCATAATTACGTACAAAAGATTATAGTGAGGATAATTGCAGACAATGAACGAGCTGAGCAAAAGACTTAAATTACATAAATAAATCACTTACAGACAATAGCAACTGATGATAGATTTGTCGAGGCGTCTTGATTGTATAACTGAAAAAGTTCGCTAAACTCAACATGCACACCATATTCTTGGAAGTAGTGCTCACGCTTAACTGCCGCCATGATACCGATTTTCCCTTTCTTTGCGGCATTCAAGTACCAGGTATGCAACTTACGCATTTTTGTTGTTAGATTCTCGACCTGCTCAGGTCTGACCAAAGATTGCCTGAGAACATATTTCCATGCTAGTTGTTGACCAAAGACGTCCTTGTCGGAAAACACCTTGAGTGAGGGGATCGATTGTACTTCTTGTTCTCCGAGCTGGGGAACTTGTTTCCTGCTTTGATCACTCTTCTGTTGCATCGAGCTATATGACTTATCAATAGAGCGCTCATAGTCTGATAGCGACTTTGGTGGAGGGTTATATAAGTTATTGATGGTGCGCTCAACGACCTCCGAAGGTAGTTTCTCCCTTGGCTTGGGCTTTAGTCCATCAAAGAAGGCTTTCACCTCGGCAGCCGAGACCGCGCAGTTTTCCTCGTAAGTCCTTTCGCAAGGTAACTTCTCAGGAGTCTTGTCTCTTGCCTTCCTTCTCTGTGGCTTCTTAGGAGGCGGAGACCGCTTCCGCTTACTCCACTTAACGGGCGGAGACGGCTGCGGCTCCGGAGATCGAGTTGGACTCACGCTGGGGTCCCTATCAGGGAGGGGTGAACTGTTACAGGGAGGAGTCGGTGGAGGGGTGGAGTCTGGAAACACGATGTATTTCTTTTTCCATAGAATGAAACGACCAGTGGCTTCTCCTAGTGTCTTCTCTCCTTCACCTCCTTCAATGTCAAGCTCTAGTGACACATATCCCTTCAGAACTTCATCCACCCCGACACGAGCATGGCCAGCTGGAATCAGATCGCCATGGTAGCGTGCTTTAGGTTCATTAGGTAAAGCATAGCCGACCGCCACCTTGAAGGATATGTTCTTCATTGACTGATGTAGATCACACGGCGTCTTCTCCGTGATATCATTCACAGGGCACGGTTCATCATCCAGGAACGCCGTGGAACCCACGCTGCTTTTCCCACGTGATGGGGGGACGATATATACTATCGAATGCAGGATCTTCTTGCTGCCACTCAGATGCCCTTTGGTGGCTAAGTACTGTGTCCAGTTGCTCCTGCTGCCGAATGACAATGCGTTGCAATTCCTCCGTATGTGCTTCTATCCGTTGGATCCGGTCTGCTTCCACCTTCGTTTTCCTCTCACGGCTTCTATAACTGCCAATGCACTCCGGAAACCCTTTGTTCCATGGATAATCGGCGCCATAGCCTCGTGTTCGTCCTTTTTTTTCAGGATTCCGAGGTCGAGTGTCAGCTCGTCATTCTCTCTGTCGGGCTTGAAAGTTCCATCTTGACTTTTTATATTGCTTTAACAATCTCTTTGGTGACATGCTGAATTTTCTCCTTATTTTTTTCCCTTGCAGCAATAAGCTTCCCTGTCTCTGGGTCCAACGATGACCCATGCGCGAACAACCAGCGCTTGGACCTCACGGGAAATTTCTCTGTTTCTGGATTGATCCCTTTAGCAATCAGGTCGGCGTCTCTTTTTTCCCACTTAGGAGCGGCAGTCACGTAGCCACCTGGCCCCAGAACATGGTGATATTCCTTCTTCGAAGCATTTACCTTATTTTTTGCCGACCTTTCCTTGAATTCAGACGATTCCTTGTACTCCTTGAATTCGGCCCAGTGATAATTGTGCTTCTCTAGTGTTTCGGTGAAAGTTGGAGCTTCTTTATTCTTCTTATAAGCATTCCATATATTTTTCTTGAAGGTCTGGAATTGTGTGGCCATCTTCTTAAGAGCCCACTGCTTGACTTTCTCTTTCTCAAGTTCTGACAGAGGTGGTGGTAGGCTGAAATATACCATGAGCTTATTCCAAAGATCATCTTTGGATCTATTGTCGACATAACTAACTGATCCATTGTCTCCCTTTGGCTTATTCCATTCTCGAGTGCTGATCATGATATTGTCCCTAACAATAACTCCACATTGATTTATAAATTTTGTTCTGTTCTCTTTGGGCTCAAGCGGTTCGCCATCTACACCAATTTTCTCTATCACTAAATTTGCATGATCGCCCAACTTTTTGCTCGGGCCTCGTGGCCTTCAAGATGATTGGCTCGATCCCGAGGGCTAAAAGAAGAAAGATTCGTTAATAAGTGCAACAGAAATCAATTAATGCATCCCGTGATCAACCGAGTCTTAATATATATACCGCACCGGAATTTGTTACAAATTCTTTGTCTACTGATTGGGAGGGCCCTTCGTCTCTTGGTTCTTCAGCTCAATCACCATAGTCGTTCAAGAATTGTGAGCTAAAATCTTCTTCAGCTTCTCCACGGCCAGCATCTTCTACACCTTCACGAATTATATTAAAAATTTGCTCTTCACCGTCGTCTCCGCCGTGGGCGTCCATAGCTTAACTACAAACCGGATGTAAAAAAGGTTGAAAACATGAGCACTTCAATAGATTCATCTTCACATACACAATATTCATCAACAATATTTGTTATACACAATATTCCCTAAGTCTCAACAAATTTTCCCTAAGTCTCAACATTGCCTAAAATTCCTAAAATTGGACATTACTAACATTTGCTAGCAAATTATGCTAACAAATTGCTAAATTTCCTATAAAATTGCTAACATTTGCTAACACTAACATTTCTAAAATATCTAACATTTGCTAACAAATTATAAAAATTGCCTAAAACTAACATTGCCTAAAACTAACAAAATTTCCTCTAAAAATTCCCTAAAACTAACATTGCCTAAAACTAAAATTGACTAACACTAACAAAATTGACTAAACTAACAAAATTTTGCTTAGACGGCGGCGTCGGGTGGCAGGAGACGGCGGCGTCGGGTCGATCTCCCACGACGGCGTTGGGTGGTGGCGTCGGGGGTCGAACTCCGGCTCGAGGTGGGCGCATCGATCTCCACACGGCGGCGTCGGGTGGCGCGGGCGCGGGTGGCGGCGAACTCCGGCTCGAGGTGGGTGGCGGCGTGCGAACTCTGGCTCGAGGCGGCGCGGGTGGCGGCGTCGGCGGCGCTTCGACCGGAGAAGGGAGGAGGGCTGCGTCGGCGGCGTCGTGGACCTCGGGCGCGGCGAGCACGGACGGGCACGGGCGACAGCGAGCACGGACGGGCGGCGGCAGGGCTTTGCCGACGAGAGGAAGCAAGCGCCCGGGAGAGGAGATTGGGGATTTTGGGGTCGATTTGGTGCGGAACTAGACTAAGTGCCGCGAAACGGAGCTTTAGTCCCGGTTCCAGCCACGAACCGGGACTAAAGACCCTTTAGTCTCGGGTCGTAATTGGAACTGGGACTAAAGGTCAAAATTTGGGCCGCCGCTGAAATTCGCGCGCGAAGCCCATCTTCAGTCCCGGTTCCATCCCCAAACCGGGACTAATGGGCTTTTCGTATTTTTTCTGTAGTTCCTGTTTATTTTTTATTTTTTCTTCTATAGCTATTTGATTTACATGTTTTAATTGTCAATTTTTATAGAAATTATATCTTTATTTGTAAAACTCATATCTATATTTGATATACTTGTTTATTTGTAAAAATCAAATATCTTTAGTTCCTTTTTCTTTTTTCTTTTATATCTATTTGATTTACATGTTTAATTGTCTATATTTTTAAAAATCATATATTTATTTGTAAAACTCATTGATATATTTGATATACTTGTTTATTTGCAAAAATCAAATATCTTTAGTTCCTTTTTCTTTTTTCTTTTATATCTATTTGATTTACATGTTTAATTATCTATATTTTTAAAAATCATATCTTTATTTGTAAAACTCATTGATATATTTGATATACTTGTTTATTTGTAAAAATCAAATATCTTTAGTTCCTTTTTCTTTTTTCTTTTATATCTATTTGATTTACATGTTTAATTGTCTATGTTTTAAAAATCATATCTTTACTTGTAAAACTCATTGCTATAATTGTTTATTTGTAAAACTCATATCTATATTGTGTTGGGTATAAAACTTTTTAGAACACAGTTAAATAAAATGTTTAATACATTATTACACATCACCAAACAGTTTTCAGAACATAGTTATATAAAAGGTTTAATACATTATTACACATCACCAACATCCCTATCTAGTGTTGGGGTGCGGTATTTTTTCTTCGCATGTGTCCCTTTCTTCGGATTGCGTCGTAACCATGGAGAATCTTAATTATTTAACGGGATGCTTGAGTCAGTGTTCACTTTGAAGGGCGGAATTTCATGAAAATTATTGTAATCTTCTGACATGTCTGTCTTGTCCTCCACTCACACGATGTTTCTTTTCCCTGAAAGAACTATTTGACGCTTTGGCTCACCGTATGATGTATTCGCTTGCTTATCTTTTCTTTTTTTTGGTTTGGTAGACATGTCCTTCACATAGAAAACATGAGCCACGTCATTGGCGAGGACGAATGGTTCGGTGTCGTATTGAAGATTGTTGAGATCCACTGTTGTCATTCCGTATTGCGGGTCTACCTTTACCCCGCCTTTCAGGTTGAACCATTTGCACTGAAACAAAGATATCTTAAAAGAAGGTCCATAGTCAAGTTCTCATATATCCTCTATGTAACCATAATATGTGTCCTTTTGTCCATTGTTGTTTGTTGCATCAAAGCGGACACCACTGTTTTGGTTTGTGCTCTTCATATCTTGGGCGGTCGTGTAAAATGTATTTCCATTTATCTCGTACTCTTGGAAAGTCGATATAGTCGAAGATGGTGACCTGGCCAACAAGTACAGCTGCTCTGTAATAGTGGAGTTGTTATTCATGAGATGTGTTTGCAACCAACCGCCGAAAGTCTCCATGTGTTTATCTTTAATCCAGGAGTAAGTCTGCTCCAGATTTTGGGAGCGTACAAAATTCATGTGTTCCTCAACATACGGAGCCACCAAGGTGGAATTTTGTAGAACGGTGTAGTGTGCTTGAGTGTAAGAATGTCCGTCCATACATATTATTGCTTTCTTTCCTAGCGTGTCTTTTTCACTTAGTCTCCCCTCATGTCGTGATTGAGGTACACCAATCGACTTAAGGTCAGGAATAAAGTCAACACAAAATTCAATGACCTCCTCTGTTCCATAGCCCTTGGATATGCTTCCTTCAGGCCTAGCACGATTATGAACATATTTCTTTAAGACTCCAATGAATCTCTCAAAGGGGAACATATTGTGTAGAAATACATGATCGAGAATCCTAATCTCTTCAACTAGGTGAACTATTAGGTGCGTCATAATATTGAAAAAGATTGGTGGGAATACCAACTCGAAGCTGACAAGACATTGTACCACATCCTTCTGTAAACTTTGTAGAGTTTCTGGATTGACTACCTTCTAAGAAATTGCATTGAGAAATGCACATAGCTTCACAATGGGTACTCGAACATTTTCCTTTAGAAGACCCCTCAATGCAACCAGAAGTAATTGTGTCATAATCACGTGGCAGTCATGAGACTTTAGGTTTTGGAACTTTTTCTCTGCCATATTTATTATTCCCTTTATATTCGGCGAGAAGCCAGACGGGACCTTGATACTGCTCAGAACTTTAAAAAAGATTTCCTTCTCTTCTTTGGTAAGGATCTTGATACTTCTTTGGTTAAGAGCGTAGCTGGCAGGACCTTGATACTTCTCTGGATGCAGGTCGTCTCGTTCGTGCATACGTTGGTGGTCCTGCCGTGATTCCGGTGTATCTTTTGTCTTCCCATACACGCCCAATAAGTTTAGCAGGTTCACGCAAAGATTTTTCGTCACGTGCATCACGTCGATTGCAGAGCGAACCTATATGATTTTCCAATATGGTAGCTCCCAAAATATAGATTTCTTCTTCCACATGGGTACGTGTCCGTCAGCGTCATTCGGAACAGATTGTCTGCTAGGACCCTTTCCAAAGATTACTTTTAAATCCTTAACCATGTCATATATATCATCACCAGTAGGGCAGGTAGGCTTCGTCCGGTGATCTGCCTCACATTTGAAATGCTTGCCTTTCTTTCTTAAAGGATGCTTGTTTGGAAGAAATCGATGATGCCCCAGGTACACATTCTTGTTTGCCAAATATATACTTTCAGTCTCACCTAAACAGTGCGTGCATGCATTGTATCCCTTGTTGATTGTCCTGAAATGTTACTAAGAGCAGGCCAATCATTGATGGTTACAAACAACAACGCTCGTAGGTCAAATTACTGCTGTTTGTGCTCATCCCACACACGTACACCTTCTTCACGTCACAACTGTAAAAGTTTTTCAACCAATGGCCTCAGGTACACACCAATATCGTTGCTGGGTTGCTTTGGGATTTGGATAAGCACTGGCATCATAATGAACTTCCGCTTCATGCACAACATTTTAAAATTGTTTTTTGAGCAGTGGGTGCATCTGCACACTTGACCCGATATGAATTTCCGTTAGGTTTTCGTTATATATTACTGCAAAAGGCTGATTTGGACTCGTCGTGTCTATCATATTTACTAGACAGTTTCCGTAGTTTCATGACTAGTTGGATGATCCAGTTGTCATGATTGTTATTAGTAGCCTCTTTTATCTTTCACATTTTCGGAGTGACAAAAAGATGAAGATACGTGTACTCCATGTGGAGTATGTATATCACAAGGATCTTGCAATATGCGGGGAAATAACATGTGTCGTACAAGCCAGCATTGGCGGCTACCGGCTAGTTACACGTATACTTAGGGCGGAGATGATCTATATGTGGAGCTAGCTGATAAGAACACCCAAGGACAAAGTTCAAGCATCATGATGAGGCTGAGAGAGCAACAGAGTCATCATGCATGATGAGGTAGTGGTACACTGCAGGTACGATCGACCTGCGTGTGGTTGGTTGGGCTTGTTGGTGTATGCCTCACGACACAATTGCATTAATGTGTAATCCGTACTAGTAGTACTACCAACGACTTTTCGTGGAGAATCATATAAATAATGAAATTGATGTGAAGAGCCACACTGAGCCAACCAAAATAGTTATTTCTAGTGTCATCATAATAAGTTTGGCTATGTGTGCATTTTACACCGTGTGATCGAGCGATGTGTTTGTTGTTGGGTGCATAGGTTGTTTCTCTAGCAAAGTTTTTTTTGTGTGGCCTAGTTTGCTACGGCAAAAATGGTGCGTCATCAAAGCTCAAGCATCTCCGGTAAGTTTTGCTAACTATATCTAAGTACAGACGCTAAGAACGATTCAGGAAAGTGCAACTTGCAATCTTCTACAAAACTCAGCTGGGTGAAAAGAGTGTGACCACGGATTAACAAAAACGTGGAATTGGACTATAATAAAAAGTGTGATTTCTAAATTGCAGTTTAAAACGTTTAGAGCTTGTTTGGTAGCCATCATTTCATGCCAGAATCATAGAATAGAATTGAGATTCCATATCAAAGTTTTTGGTGTCATGGAATTGGAAATGTAATTTCAATTGGAATTTCATCGAGTGTCTTAGTATCTTAAGTCAATTCCTGTCCCTAAATCTGTTATTTCATTTATGCGAAATAAAATAAAATGAAATGATGTCATCAATGTCTTTTTATTTTATTTCTCACAAATGAAATCAAATGAGTGGTGACAAACGAGCTCTTAAGAAATTGAAGACAGACCCGTAATATTACTTGTAGACGAGAAATATCCATAATAAAAACTATTCCTCGGAGAAATAGTCACACTCACTAAAACAAAGGGGGTTTAATTTTGTTCCGGTGACGTGAGCGATATCCATGCGACTGGCCAAAATAGACAAATACTTCCCCCGTTCCTACAAATTAGTGAACATACACACTAAAACATGTCTAACTATATATAGATATATGTGAATATGACCAATACAAAAACATCTTATGTTTGGAATGGAGGGAGTACTAGATACATGCATGCGACATACGCGCACGTGATGAAATGTATGAGGTAGTAGTATTTTTTTTTGTGAAACTATGAGAGTCTATGAGGCAGTAGTAGCTAGGCAGCTACCGACACTTATTTGTGAAAATGTTCTGGAATGGACGGCGCCTCACGGGCTATCCGGCGCAGTGATCGCGTTGAACTACGGCGGGATCCGGTCCAGTGGAGACGTACGTACGGCAGATACAAGTGGCCCCATCGACGCCGGTGACCGAAACGGCGAAATAGAAGGAGCTGTCGGCGCCTGCTGAGGCCGGCAGATGTGACGGGATCCCCGTCGCGTCGCGTCGCGTCGCGTCGCATCAAATCGTCCCCAGAGGTCGCCACTTTTACCTCTGCTACACCGCAACAGTTGAGAGCGATTTTTTTACAAATATAGCCCCCTACTCAACGTAATTAGCAAAAGTAGTCCCCTTCCAATTTTTTTTGTCAAAAATGGCCTTGACGAGAAGACAGGAAAGCAACACGTGTTCTCCCACCATGTGGAGACTACCTCTGCTACGCCGCAACAGTTGAGAGCAATATTTTTACAAATATAGCCCCCTACTCAACGTAATTGGCAAAAGTAGTCCCCTTCCAATTTTTTTGTCAAAAATGGCCTTGACGGGAAGACAGGAAAGCGACACGTGTTCTCCCGCCATGTGGAATGGCGGGAAGTCTCTTCCCGCCATACCAAGTGGTGGAAACTCTCCTTCCGCCATACCAAGTGGCAGGAAGTCCCTTGACATGGAGTACTAGTCTGCGCCTCGTCTTGCTGACCCCACCACCTCCCGCCACCCCAGCTGGCGGAAAGTGACACGTGTCGCTGTAGGAGACTTCCCGCCATCCCACATGGCGGGAGGACACGTGTCGCTTTCATGTCTTCCCGGCAGGACAATTTTTGACCAAAAAATAGAAGGGGGCTACTTTTGACAATTACATTGAGTAGGGGGCTATATCTGTAAAAAAAAATCAGTTGAGAGCAAGTGCGCGCGGCAGTTGAGGACGGAATCGGCCTCGGCCCGATCGACGATCGACGGCAGTCACTGAAATGGAACGCGTGCAAGCTATGTTTCCCCGTCGCATCGCTTCAAATCGTCACACAGTTCATGCATCCTTTCGTACGAGCACGGGCACTGCCTACTTGGCTTTGCGACTTTGTATCGATCGATCGAGCTGCACAACGCTTCAAGGACTCCACACAGAGAGATGAAATTTGGTGGTACGACGCCATGATGCATGATCGGGCATGCTGTGGGCGTGGTCCATCGGAACCCGGTGGTATGCCGTCATGCATGTGCAGGAAACCAAATCTTTGCTGAGTACAAAATATACACGGCGAAGATCAAAATATACCCGACAAAATTAGCTTCAAATTCGAAAAGACCAAAAAATACCCGGAAAAATTAACTGGTGTATCGTCCTTGTCAGGGGCGTAGACAGGGCCTGGGCCTGGGATGTGAGACTACATCGTAATCTTGTTCACCGCAACAGTAGCGTACTGTAGACACTGTAGCTACAGTGCCTTGAATCTGGCCCTGGGCGTGCCAATATCCTGGCTACGCTACTGGTCCTCGTCCATCTACAGATCGGTCGATCCCATTGGCGAAATGGGAACATCTATGGTAAACGGAATATCTAGTTCTCCCAACACTCTAGGTACTATCTCTTCGTATTCCTATTAAAAAACTATTTAAATGTTTAAAAAAATTAGGAAAAGGTTTGAGTGTTCTTAATGTATGTGTCTATAACTTAAAAAAAAATAGCTTCAAATTCAAAAAGAAAATTGGAAAACAATACAAAAAAAGAACATTGGAGTATGAATAGTGTCATTACTGTCACAAAAAGATATATAAGCTCAGCTAGATTTTTCTTTTTTTTCAGCGTTAATTTTTAATTTTGAACTGGAAAATTTTAAGGTTGTAGACACAAAATTTGTGAACACTCGCATAGTCACACTTTTTCCTATTTAAAATTGTAATTTTAATGGGGCCCGAGAAGCATCTAAAGTGATGGGAGCACTACATATTCCGTCGAGTAGTCTTAAGAGTGAGACAAACTTTCCCTTTCTCTCATCTCTCCTAAAACCTTCCTTGAGAGTCTCCTCCGCCACCCCGGGGCCTCTCCCCTTCTCCTCCGGCGACCTCGCCGCTCAGAGTGTGAGGGGGAGAAACTATCGGTCTCCTGTAGTTGCTAGGTTACTATGTATATTAGCTAGTTTGATGCATGTATGGTGGTTTGGCGAGATGCCGCTTCTGCGTCGCATGACTAGGTCGCGTTCAGGCTGCGATCTAGGCATGGTAATGCCCTCCGAGGGTTGCCTACCATGGTTGTAGGCGGGCCTTCATGGCAGTTCCGGTGGCGCCCCTTTTAATAAGCTCGGCAACGCTTCATTTTGCTAGCTCGGTCGGTATAGCATTATTCAAAAAAAATGATCAAGTAGCTAGCTCGGTCGGGACACGGTGTTTTGGCTCCAGGAGCATCTAGTCTCATTATGGAAAGTGCATTTTAAAAATATTTAAAATGTCAAAAAATCAGAAATAAAATTTTGGGTGTACGCCATAACATTTTATGTTGGAACATCAAGTTTCACAAAAAAATAATGTTTTTCGTGTTCTGTATAAAAAGACAAATTCGGTACTCAAAAATAACTTTTTACTAGATATTTTATTTGTGTTTTTACACAGGGCACAAAAAATGTATTTTAGACAAAAATTTGTGTGCCTATATAAAATGTCTTTATATACATCCAATTTCTTTTGAAACTTTTGCAAATTGTGAAATATGTTTTATCATAATTAATAGAAGCATCTAGTCTTACAAGTCAAAATAGATTTCCGGCTCGGTAGTCCTTTCCCCAATTCGCTAGTGTCAGACCAATCAGCTTTGTCTACCATATAAATTACGATCAGCCACTGGTCATCCTCGTTTCCGATCAGGCGCCAGCCTCTAGATAGCTATCTGTCGAGCAAACCCAGTGAGATCGATCGAGAGATCTTCATGTATATACGTACCTGTCAAGTCAAGAACAAAATGGCTCTCATGTCTTTCTATATGCATGTATGTCTCGATCAGAGATATCGATCGATATGCAAGATCATCTTGAAGAAAAAAGCTGCAGATCCATCGAACGGGAACAAGATGCTAGTAGTATCTTTTATTTCGTGAGATCTTGATGACATCATGCATGAATCTTGACATATGATAATGTAGAGGTATATATTGTTCTTTCTTTTCTTTTTCTTTTTTTTTTGTGAAAATTCATGGGAGTTTTATTGCATAAACTTTAGATGCATGGAACTGGTGAAACAGCAAGTCTATGGAGAGTCTCCCGATCAAATACTAATTCCTAGATCCATGCATATGCCGATTGAGGATATGGATATGATCTTGAAGGATCTTCCGAACATTGACTGGTGAACAATATATATTTGGGAGCGACTAGATCTAACTCGAATGAGAATTAAGTTAGCTCTCACTGAGATGACCCCATTCAGTTACATGTGCAATTGAGAATATTTTAATTGTAACTCACGAATCACGATACAAATCTGATGGGATTAGAGTTGAGTGAGGTATAACTTAATTCTCACTCGAGTGAGGAATAGCAAAACCGTATATATTTCCACCGGATTTACACGACAGCAGTAGTCTTCGTCTATGTTAGCTCATGCAGTAGATCGTCGGACCAGATATGTCAGAATCTTCAAGCTAAAGCTCACCGCTAATCCGTGGACATCACATCAGTCAAGTCAATTCTCATGATATCTGATGAAGAAGAGATCTACGTCTCGATGAGACATGGCACGTGGGTGTGGACGCCTGCAAGACGTATCGTGTCCACTCTCGATACATACGTATAAGTTCATTTGATCCTTTCGTTGGCCGTCCGTCCGTATCCACGTGAATCTAGCTCTGTCGCCGGCGGGTGAAAGAATAATCTCCCGGAAAGGTATGGCCACAACGGGACGCCCGAGCTCCACATGTGAAATACATGCATGAGTCTAGAGATGGTCACGGCGGCCGGTACTATCAATTCGATCTCTTTCCTACATCAGGATCCTGTGAGATCTGTAGTAGATCACGCAGGATCTCTTGCGTCAGATGGTCAACTGATCTGAGCAGTGCACTGCAGTTATAATATGATATCGACATCATGGATTCATGGCGTAGAGAATAAAATCGTCTACGGTGAAATACTAGAACATATTGGTGACTTTTACACGCATGAAACATCCCGCAGTAAAAGTTGTTTTTCTTGTTGAAGTTGAAAGCTCTCGTCTTCTCTGCAGTTGAAAGTTGTAGAGCATGGAGTTGAAACCATTTTGTGAAGATTTTTTCGTTGAAATTAGAGTACAATATACTCCCTCCGTATCAAAATATAAAATGTTTGTGCATGTTTGGGCTCAAATGCACCTAGACATATTTTGGGTCCAAGCATGCACAAACATCTTATATTTTGATACGTAGGGAGTAGTTCTTTTTTCCCTTGTTCGGCGGGAGAGAATACTGTCTAGCTCAAATTTTGGTTGGAAATTGAGTACGATCTAGTTCAAATTTGGTTGGATACTGATTACAATATAGTTGAAAGTTTACAATTCGAGTTGAAACCCAATGTTTTTATAGTTCAAACTTGGATTTTATTTAAGTTGAAAATGGTCAAGAGCATAATGATTACAATCTAGAAGAAAATAAATAAACTTGTGAAAAGCTAGAAAGGTGAGGGGCATTGTGCAAGATCGAAATGGGCTTAGCAATCTGGTGGGAGGTGTGTTTTGCAAAGTATGTAGCACGAATGTCAACCAATTGGACAACGCGATAGTACGTGGGGACCAATATAGGAGTGGTTATGCATTTCTCTAGGAAAGTGGGGCGCGCGCGGAGTTGGGGATTGAGCAGCGCTGTGAGATGGGAGTCAAACGGGCCGCGTGGGTGGTGCACGAGTTGGACGCGTTGGAGGGAATCAGTTGTAGCTACATACAAGTAGTTGTTTAGACCAGATAAGCGTCAATAGATTATAATTTATTAGCTTTACCTACTGTTCGCGAGTCATCTAGTTAATTTGTCACAAAAAGCTACTCCCTCCATTAACTTTTATAAGGAACACTAGTTAGTCTTTCCATTTTGACCGCATACATACTAAAATGAGTGAATCTTTGTATAAAATAAGTCTAGATTCACTTATTTTGGTATGTATGTGAGGATAGCTAGTGTCCTTATAAAAAAAGTGAACGGAGGGAGTATCCAGTCTCGTGTCCCGCGCGTGGCTGGAGTGTGACCTAGTCAGCCGTGATTAGCTCATAACTTAGTCGATCTGAGGTATCAAATTAAGTGTGTGTGCCATGGAAGATATCCTATTTAGCCGATAGAAAACCAAACAAAAAACATAAAGGGTTAAGTTTCCTGCATATATATATGTCTCAAGTGACTTTGTCAAATACAAGACTTTTTTTTTACAAAAGTAACAAAAAAAACTAAAGGTTCAAAATAAAAATAAAAAACTACATATTTGTTAGGAAAAGGGCGTCCTCCCTACAAGTGTGGTTTTTAGCCCCTCCACGCGTGACAAGTGGCGCGCTGAGAGAGAGGTTCTCCCACCCACCGGTGAACTACAACGCGCCACTTTTTGCGTGGGGAGAGAGTAGCTTGATGGGAGAGGGCAAAATGGGTTTTTTCGTATATTCAAATAATAAAAGTAAAATATCTTTTGAATCAATCCATTTTCGCAGATGTGCTAGTCGCATCGAGATTTTCAAAACTAGATCTCATATTGATATCTTTTCGACGATTTTTTTTCACTAACTTCGGGTTCACATTGTAATGAATATTTCCTGTGTTGTGTTCGGTTGCACCGTCTTGAGTGCATGTTATGTCATGCCTCGAGTGCATGCTATGTATTATCTTGATGTGTTTTGTTGTCCTATCCGAGCTGTTGTTTTGCACTGCGTTTTATTGCACTGATATCCTACCCTGAGTATATATTTGCACCGCCTTCGATCTCCAGCTCTGAGTGCAAGTTCTGCAATGTCTTCTATGTCATGTCATGAGTGCATGTTTTCCACTGCCTTCTATATCCTGCTCTAAGTGCATGTTTTGCACCGCCTTCCGGTGCACTGGTATACTTTCTTAGGATGAATTGCATTTGATGTCCTACTCTGAGCACCTATCTTGCATTGCATTCCGGTTCACTGTTGTCCTGCCTTACAAGGAGTTTGTTTTTATACTGGGTAAAGTACTAGTACTGCATTGTGTATTAAAAAACAAAACAAAAAAAGAGAAGAAGTAAGTCCGTGCGCCTGTGGGATGCGGGGTCGTTTGAACGCAAAAAATTGAAACAAAAACTTTGTGCGCCATCCATTCCCGCAAGTCCCGTGAAGCGCCCTTACCTGCCCGCCACGTGTCACGCAGTGGGTGCGTCGCACGTGCACCACGCCCTCCCACGGCTGCATGAAGGGCATGCTTAACACTAGTAAAAAAGAGGCATTTAGTCCCGGCTGGAAAGGGCCTATAGTCCCTGTTTTCCAACCAGGACTACCCAATCGGGACTAAAGGTCCCGTCCTTTAGTCCTGGTTAGTTACGAACCGGGACTAAAGCCTCTCCACGTGGGCGAAGCAGTGCGCTAGGGGCTGGAGACCTTTAGTCCCGGTTGGTTCGTCCCGGTTGGTGTACTCTTAATTCCTCTTAATTCCTTAATTCCTCTTAGTCCCGGCTGGAAAGGGCCTATGGTTATGAACCGGTACCAATGGGTTGCTCCAAAAATCGGGAATTAATTTTTTTAATTCTATTTTCAATTGTACTCTTAATTCCTTAATTCTATTCTTAATTCTATTCCCAAATTTCCCACTTAGCCACACACTTAATCTCTAATTATACACTTAATCTCAGGTCAAAGTACTTACCCTGGTCAAACTTTCCATTGGGTCACCCATCCTCAAATTGCTCCAGCCCAAGCACGCTTAAGTTTTGAGTTCCTTCCAAATTAGATTCCAAATGAAATTAGAACTTACTGATATTAGTATCCTATCAATCATATTAACCCCTGGGTCATGATGTTACACTTTTTTATTGTTTAAATTTTCAAAATTTATTTGAATAAATAACAATGATTATGTAATAATATTTTTTGAATAAATAACAATGATTATGGAATAATATTTTTTGAATAAATAATAGTGATTATGTAATAATATTTAATATGGAATAATTCATATCTTTAAATCCGTAAATCAAAATTTGACAAATAAAATGTCTAAATCAATTAGAAAAATAAGAAGAATTCAAATATTCCATCCATATCATCTTTTGCATCGCAGAAATATCGATAAACTTGCTATGAAAAACAAAACCTCTAGCATGAAGGCAAATGATCAAGTTATGGCAATTCCCACGGCATAGTTTGGGATAAAGTTCTCATATTCGACAAATAGGTGTATCTTGGTATAGGAATCAATGGTTCCGAAGGGATTTTTCAAATTATTTTTATAAATATCATTTTCCTTTTTCTAAGTGGCAAAAATGACTTTTTTGTGAACCAACTACAAAAAAATATGGTGGAAAATGGCACCCATCTAATTCTCACAAAGAGTAATCCACATTTGATGGATAATCCCCAAGTATTAGGAATTTTCTTGATTTCTATCTAATTTCGCCTAGTTAAATGAGTTTATGCAGATTTTTCGAAAGTAATCCAAATTTGAACTACAAGTGTTTGATAGTTTGGTCAGAAATTTTAAAAAATATCATTTTAATGTACACAACTAGTGGTTATGTCACAGAAATATCGATATTTTTAGAGAATTTGACCTCTTTCGATGAATAGTCATGGTGGCCATTTTGACTTTTTTTGAAAGAAATCAAATAAAGTGAAAAAACCTCAAAAAAAGATATCCTCTGGCACGGAGTCCTTTTATGTGTACTAGTTGCAATAAAAAATGATAAACTTGATTTTTTGACAAATTGTTCAAAAACAATCTTCACAAAAAGGTCTATCATGTATAAACATCTATAAGTTTCAAGCCAAATGACGAAGTTATAACCATTCCCACGGCATAGTTTGTGATATAGTTCTCATATTCGACAAATAGGTGTATTTTGGTATAGGAAGCAATGTTCTGAAGGGATTTTTCAAATTATTTTTATAAATATCATTTTCCTTTTTCTAAGTGGCAAAAATGACTTTTTTTGTGAACCACCTACAACAAATATGGTGCAAAATGGCACCCATCTAATTCTCACAAAGAGTAGTCACATTTGATGGATAATCCCCAAGTATTAGTTATTTTCTTGATTTCCATTTCATTTCGCCTAGTTAAATGAGTTTATGCTGATTTTCCGAAAGTAATCCAAATTTGAACTACAAGTGTTTGATAGTTTGGTCTGAATTTGTTTTTAAATTATTTTAAGATACACAACTAGTGGTTATATCACAGAAACATCGATAGTTTTAGAAAATTTGACCTCTTTCGATGAGAGTCATGGTGGCCATTTTGACCGCTTTTTGAAAAAAAATCAAATAAAGTAAAAAAAAACCTCCAAAAAAGATATGGTGCAAAATGTCACCCATATAATTTCACAAAGAGTAATCCACATTTTCTGAATAATCCCCAAGTATTAGGAATTTTCTTGATTTCTACCTAATTTCGCCTAGTTAAATGAGTTTATGCCGATTTTTCGAAAGTAATTTCGCCTAGTTAAATGAGTTTTTGTGATGCAAAAGATGATATAGTTGTCATATTTGGATTCCTCTCATTTTTCTAATCGATTTAGATCTTTTATTTGTTAAATTTCGATTTGCGGATTTAAATATATGAATTATTCCATATTAAATGAAAAATAGAAAAAAAAACACGACGACTTTAGTCCGGGTTGGTGATACCAACCGGGACTAAAGGGGTTGGAGATACCAACCGGGACTAAAGGGGCTCACACCGGCCCCACCCTGCCGCAGCCCCTTTAGTCCTGGTTGGTATCACCAACCCAGACTAAAGGTCCCATTTGACCCGGGACTAAAGCCGCGCGGCGTCCTAGCCGGGACTAAAGCTCCGAACGGAAGGCCTATTTTCTACTAGTGTAAGCTAGTTGCCCTAAAAATAACTAACGGTTTTTTGTAAGTTGAGCTTGATGATGCTATTTCAACACCAAGTGAGAAATAAGCATGAGATGTCGACCGATTGATTAGCCGGGAAGGTGAAAGACATACATGGACACAACTGGACCACTAAATGAGCAATACAAAAATCAGATGAAAACCCCCTTATAGATATTTTGTATGTTCAAGAATTTTATATTTAGTATAGTGATTGTTATCTCTTATATTTACTTACTCCCAAAATAGACAGTCATGTATTCGGAAACCTCTTTTAGCTTTAGAGGTTTCTCATGATATTTCAGGAGACTATAATACCCACATGAAAACATACGTATCTTTGAAGTCCATCGAGTGGCAAGAATTTATCTAAAAATACATGCAATTTTTTTATTTGTTCTCTGCTCGAGAAAGACACAATCTAACCAAAGATAAAGTGTCTCAAAAGAAACAACTAACATAAGTTTGACGGTGATATATGCTTCAGATTTTCAATAAGTGAAAATTGCACGCTAAAGATAAAATTACATAACAAAAATGACTTAATATTGATTTGTTTCTTGTGTTATTACATGATAATTTTTCCAAATATAATAAAAACGGTAGTGTTTAATACCATATGTAGAGAGAATGTATTGTAATTGCAAAACAAGTTAAAAAGTTTAGTATAAATAATTAAACAATATTTACACACTGAACATGTACAACATACACACGAACAATAGGTAATCTTGATAAAAAACAATGCATGTTAACCACGAAGAATAGGGCATTTGTGCTCATACCTAGAGCAGATCAGTAGGGTTCTACGAGTTCGGTGAGCCAATTTAACCAGTAAAGTTCTTAGCAGTAAACTATCCAAAGGTGGGAGTACGTGACATGTAGTGAAACCGGCGCTAGCCAGTCAAGCTATACGCGTGACGTGCCGGTGGTCCCCCTAGTAGCTGACTAAAGTAGAACCTAGCCATGCCGCATCGTCATGGTCGGCTCATGGCTCAAGAGTGACTTCTACAATGGGACTGACCAGTAACTTTTCTACGTGACATAAACACTCGTCAAATATTGGGTATTGTAGGAAATCAGCGACTACTCCTCCCCATTTCCCTCCCCGGTCACACACCATCTAGTGAAACTGCTCTTAAATCATACTCGATTCTTCTAAGAACCCACTTCCTATTGCATAGGGATCGTATACAGAAATAAATCATTGAAGCATAAAACAACTAACATAGAAGGGCAAAACAAGTGCAACTTTAAAACTTCCAACATAAAGAGAGAAATTTGATATTTATAACCATGTGTCCTACTCTCATAATAAATTTCAGTAGCATCATTAGCAAATTTAATAATATATCTATAACATAAAGCATTCTTCTCATGATCCACAAGCATACAAATATTATTACTCTCCACATAAGCATAATCATCCTCATTAGTAATAATGGGAGTAAAACTATCATAGCCATCATTGTAATCATCATAAACTAGATTTCAGGGTGCACCTTAGCGCACGCTTCCCTGACCTCTTCGTTGACGACACACAATACACGATGGAATTAATTAACGGCTAAAATTTATAATATCCATGTGTGATATATGCTGACTCAAACACTCCGGGATATACATCTCTCGCATAGAATGAAGAAAACTTAAATATAAACATCAACAACGATTCTGTCTTTAAGCCGCTGTCCCACATGCGCGCTGCAAGATCCACTAAAAAGATTATCTGCAGACTCACCTCGCGCGCCTCGGGAAGGAAAGACCATCATTACTACGGTTTTCCACAAGGCAAGTAGAACCGTCGCCGCTACCCGAACACATTCAGTACAGCCACACATGTCTCCTACCCACAAACCCCCCTTGTCTTTTCCGGTCGTCTTCCTCATCCCAATCCCATTAAACCAAAGGAAGCCGACGATGACATCCACTGCACGAACACAATCAATACAAACACAGGGTAACAAAAGCCGACCCAAACCAGACAAGGGTGAATCAGTTATGTTCACTGCGTTCCTCGACCGGAGTCTCTCCTTTGTCACAGCCCAAAATTTGGTAAGTCTCTCTTAACAATATTCTAAATAGCTAAAAATTGGAACCAACAAAAACTTTTCCTAAGATGGTTGTTTTGCTTATTGTTGTGATTTATGTCTTGATTGATTTTGTGATCTTGTTAATTAGTGACTAAGTTGTGACTTGTTTGCTTGTTTGAAAATTTAGACAAAACAACATTCAACTCAACATTTAAGCAAAAATTCTCAAAATTCAAAACCCTAGACTAAAACCCTAGAAAACCCCTTTCTAGAGTACTTTTTCTGGGGTCTTAATTAATGGACTAATGATGTTCTTTAATTTTGAATTTTGCCATGGTATTGAAGTATTGTGTTTGTACTTCATAGTGAAGCCAATATATTTCATGTTGGGATTGCTTAAGATATTTATATCATGCTCTCAACTTGCTATGAAATATCAGAACAGAAAAACAGTTAAAACATACCTTTTCTCTCTATTTAATTTTCCTATCTAGAATTCTTTTCTGGATGAATTTCTTGTTTTTCATCCATGTTTGTGGTGAGTACTGATTTATAAAAATCATTTCACCCAAATTGGAACTTCCTAAGGCCTTGTTCCCATCTGGTTAACATGGCTATCTGTTAACAGAATTCAGTGAATTTTCTTAGCCTGGCTAACATGGCCAAGTCTGAAACTGAATTTTCTGAAAGTGTCAATTTCGGCCAAACTCAAAATTGGTTCTATTTTGTGGTTTAAACCTCTCCAAAACCCAACCCTAGCCTACACACATGCCAACCTATCTACCCTAGTGCATTGTGTGCACGGGTGCAGTGCCAGGAGGCCGTGCACGGCCATGTCGAGCACGGTGACCACCTTGTGCACACCCCACACCACACACGCACACACGCCGTCTCGTGCACGCTCACCATGTCACACGCACCGCACCACCCCTCTGCACCCCTCCCCGGATTCCTGGGCACGCGAAGAGAGAAGAAATCGCGTGTATTTCCCCTGGCCAACCCGAGCGCGAGGAAGGCGATGATGCCCTCCTGCCGCCTCTCTCTCTCTCGACTGCACCCCTCTCTCGCATTCACTCGCGCCTCGGACACGCAGAGACAAGGACCGCCTCGATACCGCCCACGCCAGCCAACCGGAGCGCGCGGTTGCCACTCGGTCGACACCGCCATCTCCTACCCGTTGCAAACACTGGATAAATCCCTCTCCCGTGCTCTCTAGCTTGACATTCCACCCCCTCTCCCTCTCTTCTCCACCCCCTCGTGTTTGCTATGTTTCTCTTGCTCTCTGTGCGCCGAGAACGACGTGAACTCGCCGCCGGTCGCCGAGAAGTTGCAGGGAAGGTTGCCGTCGCCCCTCTCTTCTTTTCTCCGCCATTGTTGGCTCTGGCTCACGCCTAGGTCGAGGAACACCTCGTTGACACCCTCTCTCGCTCTCGTTTGTTCTCAGGTCGACGACGCCATCCGGGAGCCGAGCAGCGAGAGCACGGCCACCTCGACGAACAAGGGCACACCGTCAAGTCCTGCGACGCCAATCGGCTTCGGCATCTCTCCGCACCTCGTTCCACACCTCTCCACCTTGTTTCGACGCCCCTAGGTGAGATACCTTCCCCGCCATCCCTCGGTGCTCGAATCCCGCCATTGCTAGGGTTTTCGAGTTTTGAACTCGAACCCGAGCGGGAAGAACAGATCTGGGCCATCCATCTCAGATCCGACGGTCGCGCAGCCATTCGCTTAAGTGACCAGGCCACATGGGCCGAATCTCGCTGCTGGGCCGTGCATAGTGAATGTGTTGTTACTGTCTCTAATGAAAAGAAAAGAATTTAATTGCCTTGTTTATAAAATTGTGTTTTATGCTTGTTAATGTTTGTTTTGGTACTGTTGCTTGCATGTTATGGTTTTGTAGCATGTTAGTATATGTTAGTACTGTTAGTGACTTGTGTTAGGCTTGTTTTCAGATTAGCAAATGTGATTAAGTGTTGTTAGAAAATTCCAATTAATTAAATTGCCATGCTTGTGTTGCTTGATAATTAAGATAAGCTAAGTAATCTTTTTAGTTACTGGTTGTTTAGGTTTGTTCATAGTGCTTAGCCTTGCATGTTAATAGTAAACCCTAAAATTGGCTTAATCACCACTTTAGTCCCTAGTGGTATAAAAATGATTAGTGTTGTGATGATCAAAACTTGTTTGTTAAAATTTTTATAGCCTTGTATCTTGTTTGTTGCTTGTTAGTTTTGCTTGATAGTTCCTTTTTGTGTGCCTTGTTGTTTGTTGATTGTGTTCTTTTCATTTTCGCGATGCTAGAAAATCACGAGGAGGAATTATCAGCTGAGGGTTTCTGTGGAGATTGTGTTGATCATCAGAACCAGGGACAAACCACTGAGCAAGGCAAGCCATATCAAAAGCTTGCAACTATTTTACCTATTTTGTTTTACCTACTGCTATATATATTTTATTGCATTATATACCTGCTTATAGATACCCAAATATTCTGGATATATATTCCAGACCCATAGCAAAAATTATAGGATACCCTACCACACACCTATCTACTAGCTTAAGAAAGATAAAAATTCTAGGATGGGCACCCTTGTGTTGTTTTTGGAAAAACAAGTGGATTTATGAGACACCATTGGGAAGGTGGGACCTTGCCCAAGTGGTAGTCTGGATATGGAGGAATGGTGGAAAAGTGTTTTTCTAAAAACGACACATAACCTAGTCTTCGCTGGACAGCCTTACCGTACAACCATATTATCCCAAAATGGGCACGGGGCTTAATGGAAGCTTGTCTGTATTAGTATGTGATTATACCTCAAGTAGCTTTAAGGGTTACGGTCCCTCGAACGAAGTGTCGCCAGGAGAGTGAAACGGGACATACAAAGAGGGGATTAAGTTTACCCCTGGTGGCAACAGTTGGGTCTCCTACCATGGCGGTGTGATGCCTGGGGATAACCGGATCGATACGGCCAGCTCACTCGGTGCCGGGGAGAACAAACCCACTGAAGAGGTAGTCATATACTAGCATAGACATAATGGAAGTTAGGATTGGTCATCTGATATGTGCATGCTGTCCAGGACAGTCCGTGGTTAATTCACGGTGGTTGTGCCTAAGCTTGTGGTGAAAGTGTACACACTCTGCAGAGTCTAAACTATTCGAATAGCCGCGTCCACGGTCAAGGACAGTTGAAAGGCCATGTAGCAAGCATTGTGTTGACTGTTTAAAAATATAAAGTGTGTGTGTTGGAATGAAATTGAGTACATGGAAGCACTGTAAGAATCGGATTAATTTGTACCTTGGAGGTATAGTGGTTGAAAGGAGAAAGACTTTGCAGGGGCCTTAGTCCCAAGAAGTTCTGCAAAGAAAACTATTTTTGGAAGAGTTTCACTAAAACCTCGATGGTACTTGGTATCTACGAGAGATAAACTATACTATATATCTTTTGAAGTATCTTTTTCAACAAAGATATAGAGATGTTACAAAATATTTTTTGAATTATCTTTTTCAACAAAGATATAGAGATGTCAAGCAACCATGGTGAATCTTCCATCCACCATGGGTAGTGAACCCTATTTATAGCCTACCTACCACAGCCTCAAAAGCATTCTTGCATCTATTAGCTTATTTTTGGGTAGAGCTTGCGATTACATTCAAATGTAGTCATATTGGTTTCGTCCCTGGCTATTGTCGTAGCCAGACTACTACCCTGAGGAGTATCAGGAGGAGGCTGCCGAAGAAGAAGGCTTCGTCGACGACTACTCGAACTAGGACGTCTCCCGGTCAGCAGACTGTAGGTGTTAAGGCGTTGACATGGGCTCTATCGCGTTTTGCTTAGTCTTCCGCTATGTTGTGTTGTTCCTGCCCTGCGTGGCAGCTATGTGAGACTTGGTCATGTGACCGTTTATGTAAGACTTAATTAAATTCGTGTAATGGATATTGTATTCTGCAATGCCAATTTGAGTATGTTGTTCACGACTGACTGATCATGGGATCGTGAATGTATGCATACTGGTGTTCCTGGACTGCTAGTTTGGGGGCCCCACATCCTTGCCGTCCTCCCAGATGATCCTCCGAGCTCTTTGCTGATGACACGCTATTCATCGCGATTCTCGAATGGTAACCAGCACAAAAAAACTTTAAAAAAAGTCAACAAATTTTTTTGCCCTTGCGTTGTTTCTTCTTCACACAACGGCTGCTTACCCGATGCACAACTACTGACCATTTTGGCTAATTGGTGTGCGCCAAAAAACCGTCTGTTTTCACATTAGAGTATTAGACTATAAATTCCCCATCGCCAACCTGAATTAACAGACGTACCAGAGATCCATCGTTCCGTTTCAAGACCACGACATACAAGTATCACCGTTCCTCTCCCAGAACTCCTCTTCCAATGGAGAGGGGGTGGAAAACGTTGTTGATTGGTCTGCTTTCCCCGACGACCTCATCTAGAAGATAGGCGACTCCTTCATCCAGTCCGATGAAGGTCGACTATTATTCATCCCTCCGTGTGGTCTACGGCAACTGGAGACGCGCCACGGACACCCCCAAGGTCATCCTTAACAATTGGATAATGCTTTAGAAATACAGCGACCAGAAAGTTAGATTCCTGAATCCCTCTACTTGTCGAATATGTGAGAAATCCATCCCCGATGATGTGTGCAGGTCCACAAAATTTGTTTTTCCCGTCTCACGTTTGTATGTCATTAACATTACAAAAATTGACGTTGTTTCCAATTGACCTGTTATTGCAGAATTTACTTTTTCGTATCGGCTACAACAGGTGGCCTTGTTGTGCTAGGAAAAAGAACATGGCCGTATAAGTTACGCTTGCTTAACCCCTTCACAGGTTCCATGGTCCGTTTTCGGGCACAGATACCAGTCGAGCGACTCGCCTCCATTGTTGTGCTGACTTCCCCATTGATGGTATTTGTATCCAACCTTCCGAACACCAATGTCAGATGGGCCGACCAAAACACCGACGAAGGACAGACTCCTACAGGATTTGGAGAAGGAGAGTTCTCTGCTGTAGAATGGTTTGGACTACTTTCCAGCATGACTGCGTACTCTAACGAAGTGTATGTAACAGACAATTACGGATCCATCATATCTACTATCCAAACAACCAAGGACTCAATCGTTGGTCGGAGCGCTCGAGCAGTCATGATGTCGAGATCCATTGAAGGCCCAATTTTCAATGGACAGAATCATAGAAATAGGTTTTACCTGGTGCCAATAGAAGATGAACTTCTTCTTGTTATCGATCAGCGGGCGTGTTGACAATGGTGACCCTGTGGTGTACCGGGTAGACACGAGCAAAAGGGCCCTAGAGCCTATCAGAGGCATAGGCAACCACGCCCTCTTCGTCGTCATGAACCGTTCTGTTGCAGTTGACAGTAGAAAATTCCCCACCGTCGTACCCGGAAGTATCTACTACGCCGATCTGTCTGAGATCCACTCGTATGATTATGATCACCTCTCGTGGCATCCGAAACCAAACTATGTATTTGGCTATGGAGTAGGTTCACTTGACGACAATGATCGTCCATTCCGTCTTGATCAGCTACTGTCGAGAGTACTGCAGAAAAGTGGCAGAATTTCAGATGGCCCCGCCGAACGATTTCATGGAGGAATACATGTCTGAATAATGCTGTTGTAGTAAAAGTCTGTAATGCTGCAGATGTAATTGCAAATATGTAGGGTCGTCTGAAAATATCTTACACGGTGATTCCTCTCTATTTAACACATCATGTATGGTAGCTTATGTATTATATTAAAAAAGTGACTGACAAAACTACCAACACTAGTAGGAAAAGGTCTACCGCTGGCGGACGGAAATGGCCTACCGCTGGCGGGCGGGCGCCCGCCAGCGATCATTACGCCAGTGGTAATAATTACCGCTGGCGGGCGGCCGTCCGCCAGCGGTAAGGCTGGTTACCGCTGGCGGGCACAAGTTTCGCCCGCCAGCGTTATCTGCCACAGTGCTGGCTGGCAAGCGCCCGCCAGTGGTAAGCCACCACGGCCGCCAGCGGTACTAGTCGCTGGTTTGGGTTCTGTAAGCGCTGTCCGCCAGCGGTACGGCTCTATGTCCGCCAGCGGTATTGTTTTGTGGTATTATTATTTTTTTACAGAAAATCATATTCCAGCAGTATATCAAATATAAATACAGTATATTCAGGTACAGGCGACCAAAATAACAATAATTCCACATACAAATGACCAAATTGTGATACACAAATAGATTAGTTCATTATCACATGCATTACAAACCATAGTAGTACGAAAATAAGTTGTCATACACAAATACATCACATAAAAGATAGAGAACCACAATGTTTAAGAGAGGGCGCGATGAAGTTGGTTTCGATCATCCGGTTGTTGTTGCTCTCTTTCAGTGGCTTCAAGCCTTTATCTCTGCCTCCTCGTGATACTCTCGCACTTCTTCATCTGTACACATAAAAGGCAAATAGAAATGTTAGCTAGGCAACTAAATTGTTCACATGTCGTGCAGAAATAAACAAAGTAGAGAAATAAACTAAGCCAACTCGAAAGAATGCCTCATTTAATAGATCTGACACACAAATTCAGGGATGGTGTGAGTGAGCCAGTATGATGCAGAAGATATGTTTTCTTGCATATTACAGGTCTCACTCACAACACCCCTGAATAACATAGTGTCACCTCATTTTAATCATCGACATTGTAAAAGAATGAAGTATATTGGAAGACTTAGAGAAAACAAGATTCAAAAAATATTATGCCTCATACTTAGAATATTATTGGAAGCACACAAGAGAATCCTGATAACCTTGTTGAACCAAGTAGGAGGCACAGAACTTGTACGTGTGCATAATACAAGGTTCAACAAACTATCAGGATTCATATAGTGCGCCACATCATTTTAATCATCGGCATTGTAAAAGAATGAAGTATTATTGGAAGACTTAGAGAAAACAAGATTCAAAAAAATATTATGCCTCATACTTAGAATATTATTGGAAACACACAAACAATCCTGATAGCTTTGTGGAACCAAGTAGGAGGCACACAACTTGTATGTGTGCATGATACAAGGTTCAACAAACTATCAGGATTCATATAGTGCGCCACATCATTTTAATCATCGGCATTGTAAAAGAATGAAGTATTATTGGAAGACTAGAGCTAGGCAATTTAAGAAAGATGGTGTAAACTAGAGCTAGGCAATTTAATTTAACAAGAGTACTAAATCGTCAACACACCTTCAGTTCTTGATCATCTTGGTCGGCTTTGACATTGGCTTCGGCGGGAACGGTTCAGAACCATTCAAAGAGTTGAATGGCCTGTAGTCACACTGTTGTGCTATGCGATTTTGTAGATCAACATTAGATGGTGTTGCACCTTGGTAGTAGAACAACCCGGGTGGCGTGTCACGACAAACATCCCTGACGATTATTGCAGCAAACGACTTCTGGATTAGAGCAAACTTTTGCGTGATATCAGCATCAGTGGTTTTCGCCAGCTCCTTGCACCATTTATCCATAGCAACTGGAAATTCTAGTCTTCGGTGACTCCGTATGAACTGCTGCATTAGATAGACTGCCATGCGCCTTCTTGATGCAGGTTAGATCCACTTTGTGGGTGAATGTCATCTTGCCTCTCTTATTATTAGTTCTTCTTAGGATGCCTTCATTTAGAAAGCAGTAACCGTTGAGAGCATCATCGAGAACACTACTGATGTGCATGTAGTCTTTCTTCTCATCACTACCCCGCGTCAAGATAGATGGCAAACGACTCTTTAGGGTACAGAACGATGAGTGTGCCGTCTTGGTTACTGCACAAAACAATGAAAAGAGACCATCATTCTCACTTATGCAAAGTTAACGATGAAAATGTACGAATAGATGTTATGGCGGCAAGGTAATGACTTACTTGGGAAAGTAAGGCATGAGAAGGATGTTCTTGGTACTATTCGCCACGAAGATATCTTCGATGAACTTTGTCACGCGTGTCCTACCCGTAGTGGTGTTCACGAAGCAGTCGGACATGTAGTAGGGATCGATTATCATGATGTCCGAGTTTTTATCATTAATGAGCTGGCGCGCCATACTTAGCACAAACAGGCGGACCATGGATCGGCTGAGTGCTTTCATGTGGTACATGTCAAATATGTCATCAAATCTCACAAAGAGCATGTCTCCGGGAGTTTCATGGAAAAAACCCATAAGTTTTGGTACCTTTGCTATGTAAAGAGGGTATACGTTACGTGATTCTCTGAGAAGTTTTGTTCTCAGAATAAAGAACACTTTCATGTAGTATCTTCATGTCCCCAGACAAACAACAGGACCACTTCGGCGGCAGGATCGGTTCAGCCATCACATGAGTAGCATGCCAATCGGGGATGGTTATCCTGTCTTGAACTCTTGTTCATCACCCTGTGAAAAGAGGTGTCCCACAGGGCCTTCGTCACAGACGATGAGTCGCTTTGAGATTGAGCAAGTTGTTCTTCTTCCAGAATTTCCTTCTTAAGTTCCTTGACTGTCGCGTTCAAGAGAAGTTCCCCTTTATTCTTGGATCTTCCATGTAATGGGATCTGATATATCGTTTCGCCAACGGTTCTTTGATCTTGGCATAGGGGCCTTCCCCTTTCCTTTCTCTGTCCTGCTTTGCCCAAACATCTTCCGCCCCCTCGTATCTGATGATCCCGAAGAGCAAGTCTTGATGCCTGCACAAATAAACGGGATTAGGTTGAGACTCCAAGTGCAGAGTGTATAGTAAGTGGAAGACAGTTTTCCCCACGAGGGGTGACTCGAGGGTTTAATATCGAACTCTCGGGGAATCTGAAGTGGTAGATTTATCTTCTTATCCTTCTTTTGGTTACCTACAAAACAAGGTTAGATGTTTTGGTCCTCAACCTCACCTGTGGTTGTCAAGCACAAGGTGTAAGAATGATATCAGGATAGTTATGCAATGCAAACAAGAAATAAATATGCAATGATGGTGGATGCAATGATAAATGATATTTTTGGGTTTTTGAATGATGTATGCAAGATGAAAAGTATTTTTGTATTTTCGGATTTAATGATGGCTGAAAATAGAAAAGTGGTATATGGTGTTGGAAAGGTGTTTCTTATGATTAAAAATGGACTGGGGTTCATGGTTTCACAAATGCACTCTCTCTTTATAAAGTGGTAGACAATGGAACACACACAGTTAACATATGAGATTGCAACACAGGGTTTGATAACAAGTTACTTAGATATATGGGCATCACGTCCTAACATAGAGATCTTTTGGTTATTAACCTCTCTTATACTCCACCAAGATGCGAACTAAATCATAACACCTCAGTAATTAAGATAACTCAGAGTATAGCATTAAGTATCATGACATGAAGTGAAAATAAGAACATGCTAGATCTAGTCATGGAGTAGTGGCAATGGTCACGCCCACATCCCCGGTAGCATGGTATTTTAGTTTATCCCTAGTGAGGCAACAAAGTAAGGTAAAGATACCAAAGTGGATCGCAGAACTTTCTCTCACGTTCACTGCACTAGCCACCCCCCGTTACTCCAACTAATGCACACGTTCCCCCACACACGCTCTCATAAACATGCTTGATCAAAACAAGTAGACAAGAACGGGGTACATAATATGCATCTATACTCATAACTGAAACAAACATTGCAATCTCAAACATATATTAACTCATAAAGATCCACCACAAAGGTATTACAACGGTGACCGTAATCATGTTCAGCAGCTCATACGGTGCTAATTAGTGAAGCTCAAGAGAGGAGAGATACATAAGTTACTTCCACAAACCCATAGTCCAGAGGTGGACTACTCCCTCTTCATCATGGAGACGGTGGAGAAGTCGATGGAGAAGATGGAGACCACGCCGGCAGCGCCCCGCCGGAGTTTTCCCCCTCCAATCTGCAGCTCCTGATCTCCGTTTCGGTGTTTCTGTGTTTGTGCGGCGCTCCTTCCAGAGAACGTCGGGGGACCTTTTTTATAGGCGTTTTTAGGTCAAGACTATGTCGGTGGAGCGAAGATCGACGGCAACGGAGCCACGAGGCCAAACGGTGGGCCCGTGGCCGCGTGGGCCACCCCCGTTTGGCCCTCGGACCTCCGTTTGTTCGCTTCCTTCGCCCACAGGTCTTCTTCCTTCCAAATATTGACGCCCGTAAATTTCCAGGTGATTTCGTTGACGTTTGGGTCCCTGAAACATTAAAATAAGAAAACGGGGTTTTCTGCCTGTGCAGGGTTAATTCCATAAAAATAGGAAATCATGAGATATTCCAAAATCATGATAAAACATTGATATAACCCTTATATGATGCAAATATGATTGGAATATAAGCAATTAAAGTGCAAAGTTCATGTATGCATTTTACATGCATCAACATCCCCAAGCTTAATCCATGCTCGTCCTCGAGTATGAAGATGATAAAACTAACATGGACTTTGCAATTTAATACTTAACAATGGATATCAAAGATGATTACTATTGCTACATATAGTCAAATGATTCATTCTTCAAAGGAGTAGCAATATGCAAATAGTTTATGAAGTGATATCAAGTATTCAAGACAAGGATGTTCATTGATAGTTCACAAAGTGTAACATGTAGCAAGTAATATGGAACACATGTATGCATAATGATAAGTAGAACATCCTACAATGGTCATAGAGTGTAGATGAAAATCTGAATATGATAGGTGTACACTTTGGAAAGATGTATATGTGAGTAGAGGTAAAGCATGCATAAGTTTCATCCAACTTCCAAACTCTTCTACTTAAGTTAATGATTGCAATAAGGTATTCATTGGTGTCAAGCTCTCATTGCCCCTATCATAGCATCTTGAATGATTAAGGTTAAAGTGAAAGCAAATATGAGTAGTGTGCTTGATAAAGAATGGGTTGAATGTCTCATGCCCCTTGAATACAAGTACTTACACCATGTGTTACTCAACTTGGGAAACAAAGCAAGTTCAATTAAATATCATTGTAAGCATAATAGTATCATCAAGAGCGTCAACTGGGGTACCTCTTGTCCCAAGATATGGAACAAGCCCATATCAAAATGACAAGACAAACAAACAAAATGAACAATCTCAACACCCTTTTTATTTACCATTTGGAATAGTTTTTTATTGCAAGGTGTATCACAGAAGGTTCACCATAGTATGTAAGTAAATTTCCACCATGAATGATGCATGGCTTAGATTAGCGGCCCAGGCGTCTCTCTAACCATTTACACAAACTCATTTAAACTCACTCTATTTCCACATTTATTTCAACATGATAAGCATCCATAGACAAAAGCACATGATATCAACTAAATGAGATGAAGAGCGTGTTGAAAGCTTGCCATGTGACAGCACATATGGGCTAACTTCCAACCCAAAACATTCATCAAGCCACAAACATCATAATCTTAATCACAATGGGTCAAGTTTTATTATGCAAATAAAAGAACATTGTGCATCAAGTTCGTGAGAGCTATATAACCAATTTTTTCCATTGCAATCAATAACATAAACATTTTCATTCAGAGGTAAGATAACACAAACAACATGTTAAACATACTCGGAATAGCATAAAGCCAATAGGTAGATATGGTGGACTCACTGGAATAACTTTGGTTGAAGGTGTTGGAAACAAGTTTTTGCTTGTTGGAGTTTTTGGGCTAGCAAAAGGGAGAAAGTTGACCATCTAGATGCATGCATGAGTGTCCATAGAACTAACTAATCCATGTTAAACCAAGTAAAATAACAATCAGCACCAAAACATGAATAAGTGATAGCTCTACAAAAAGAATTTGCAAACTATTACTCATAAACAAGCTCATGAATCATGCAACTATATGTATCATTAAAAATCAAGTCAAACATCCCTTTTCCCAATCTTATAAAAGCATCCAACATATTTCAACCCATATTTCCAGTAGCTCTCTCATATATAATTGATAGTGTGGTGGTCTCTCAAGACTCAAACAAAAACAAAAACGACGCTCCAAGTTTATGCGATAAAGTGTTTCGATCGAAAAACAGAAGTTGGACGTGTGCAAACCGAGAGTGTGTAGGTCCAGTGGGGTTGTCTTCACATCCCCAAGCTTATGGTCTTCACCATCCTTGGATAGCTCTTGGTGCATCTCCTCCAATCCCTGTGAAAAAACTTCAAAACACCGTTTCTCCCATCTCTTTTCTGTGGGGTGCATTAATAGTGATAAACAAATAGGTTCCTTGCTGCATATAATCCTTGAACAAAAATTCATATGAATGTCCAGAAAGTGTATAATGTTGTATGCCTACTCATAAACTCAATTGGATCAAAAAGATTCAACTTAAAAGCTCAAAGCATGCATCAAACAAAATGGGACAGAATCTGTCCAGAAAAACAGCAGCAGCAAAACGTATTTTTCTACCCTACCAAACTTTCTCGAAAAATTCCGAAAAAATTCATGCATACAGAGGATGAAAAGTTGCAACTACAGTTCAAATATGAGCTCATTCGGAGTTACAGAATAAGAATTAAAAATCATACCGTGCACTGACTGTGCAGGAATAAAATCTCCGAACGCTATAAGCAACTTTTTCAAACCAAAAAGGGTAAAACTTGGCACTTTATTAAAAACTCCAGAACCTAACTAGACACAAAATCTCTTGTTACAGCAAGAGGACACAAAGAAAAATCACACACAAAAATAACCGGGTTGCCTCCCGCAAAGCGCTTTCTTTATAGCCATATAGCTAGGCTTCTTACTTGTTGTTTTATTGTGGACGAAGCTCATGAGGGAGCTTGAACTTTGGTGGTTCCCTCTTCTTGGAAGTGTTCCATGCATTATACCAGGGTCCCATGTGCTCTCAAACCGATCAAAATAATAGTCAAGTTGAAACCTATTTGAGAGAAACACAAGACACAAAAGTAATAACAACGAAGTCTAACTTTCTTCCTATGCATTGGTATTTTGTATATGAATGAATCACAATGAATAGAAGTTTTCCAATGCATATTAACAATAGTCACTTGCAGCCCATTATTATTAGTAGCATAAAGAGGATTCTTATCACCTCCTCTTTCATAATAGTTGCAAGTAGTAAAAGTGTATTCAACCATATAACCAATAGAATCTTCCAACTTAGATAATTTGGGAACATGATGAGGATCATTAAATTTATTTTGGAATTCATTAGCATGCTTCCCTCTTTCAAAATAGTTGTTGAGATCAATATCAAGTTTAATATCATGGTTGCAACAAAGATTTGGAACTAAAGATAATTGCAAACCACATAAGTATTTCTCAACATAAGCAAATTTCTCCTCTATGGTGTTATTAGGAGAATTCAAGAACAAAGTGGGACTCTCATGGGTGAGAGTATTGTCACAAACAGCAAGTATATCATTTTTATCCTCACATAGAGAAGTAACAACTTCCAAACATGTAGGATTATCAATAAGCATAGGACCATCATCTAAAGCATTATCATATAGCTCATTTAAGCAACACTCCTCATTATCATCAATGAGTTTACTAGTAGCATTATTAGTTTCATCATAATAGCATGGGTTATCATATATAACAAAGGATTTTTGAGTTTGAGTGTTACTATCACTTGTTGAAGGTGAAGTTGGGAGATCCAACTCTTCATTCTCCAGTTGATCATCTTTTTCAGCATCTTCTTGAGATTGCATGGGCATCCCCAAGCTTAGGTTTTTATCCTCTTCTTCACATTCTTCTCTTCCAAGCTTATGTGTTCATCATCTTTTTCCTGCAGAATATTAGTACTTTCTTGAGGAGTAAAATATTTAAGAAAAACCTCCATCAAAATACTCCAATCTGTTTTCACTTCTTCATCCAAAGACATGTACCAATCACGAGCATTACCAGATAAAGACAAATATAATAGCTTCCTTTTTATTTGATCATCAGAAATACCAGGAAGCCTAAATAAACCACATATTTCATCAATTGTTTCTATGTGTTCACATGCAGACTTAGTTCCATCCCCTGTAAATGGATTTTTCATAACTCTTTTAACATGGCCAATGGGAATTTTATATCCCACTTTAGGTACCTCAGACACGGTAGTTTCAACCACTTTAGCAGTAGTGGCATAAGCACTTTCATATAAAGCAAGGTGCAGCGGTGCATGATTCATAAAAGCCATAGTCGAAGCATCAATAATTTTTGGCTTTTCTCTCAGGTGTGGCAATGGGCTTTTCTCCCATTTTAGCAAGTTTTTTTTGGTATTTTTAATTTTTTATGCAAAACTGAAATAAATATGATATGATATGCAATGACACTAACAAAACAAATAAATTGCTTTGTAAGTAAAGATGGATAAGATGGTGCTCACGTAGGTGCAACCTTCCCAAGCTTAGGTGTTAGCACAAGTTGGTGACGTTGACTTTGTTGTGAGATGAATGCGATGATGCACACCCTTGGATAAATCTCTCAGCTACGATTTGTGGCGCCCCGACCCGACTGTTATACAGTGATGCTGTGTGTCACCGGTTAAGCGATACAACCGGAGGTTACGGGTTTACCAATCCCCGGTCAAAACCTTTGGCAGGTGTTGCTCGGAATTGATCATCGGCAACACAACACCCCGATTGATGCCTAAACACAGGCACAACCCTCAATGTATAATAGAGAGATCAAGACTTGTGGAACAACTGGCACATCACAGACTCTACGACACAAATCATATAGTGCAACTCTTATAATAGAGAAAGATAGCAAATGACATCCAGAGGTCACGACCCAACATTACAACATGCGGAAGCGAAATAGGTTGTTCTAAACAACGAGATCCAAAAATATGGCCTAAGAGGCCTACAGATAAATATCACAGCGCCAGCTGATCCGGGATGTCCCAAGCTGCCACCTGGGAACCCCAGACTACTCGTCGACGTCCACAAAGAACCCACCTTCGAGGTCGGTGAAGTCCCCCTCTGAAACAAAACAAACGACGTTGAGTTCGACGAACTCGCAAGATTAAGAGCTAATATATGCTCGATGAAGCTTTCAAGGTTTTATGGCTCTTTTGCATAAAGCTGATTTTATTTAATAAAGCAAGACTCCATGGCATCGTCTAATCAGAATATTTTCAAAATAGGTAAGAAGCAACTCTTTCTTTCATCACCTTACTCATCATCAACCATTGTACCTGTTCAACAAAGGCACCTCCCCGAATTACCCTCGAGGAAGCTCACCTTGCAATCTTGGAAATGGTACCTCTAGTACCCAGTTTTTAATCATTCCGTTAAAGTTATTCTATGATCTTATCGTCCTTTCCCAAGTTGTCCTTAACCGTGGACACGGCTTTTCGAAAAGATTTAACCCTGCAGGGGTGCACTGTGTTTACCTTCGGTACCGCCCGGCTCATTGCCTACTCGTAGCTCTCTTCCGGGGAAAACCGGCTGAGTGGGAACGGTTACAACCTTTACCTTGTTAAAGACTAACCCAGGATCATCAGTGAGGACGAGACAGGTTCAGTGCCTCCAACACCCTGTCCCGTGGCCACTCATTTTCCTAAACACCACCATCCTCATCTCAGTCTTGGCCACCATCTTCACGCACACGCAAATGGAAGCTCAAACTAGAGGACCCTGGCTAGTCCCCCCAAGTTAGTCGGTCGACGAGGGCTCCATATACCCCACCGAAAGGAAGCGCGCTCATTCTTGGTTCAAGAGGTAAAGAACTCGCACCTAGGCGGCGAGAGTGAGACAAAACACCACCATACCGAAGTGGCCTCTCATCCCCACCTTTAAGCATCTTATTACCTGTCACCACAATTCCTCCACCATCACCTGTACATCTCATCACCTGTTCCCAACCATGAAACATCCACCGGACTGCTAAGCATCTTAACTAAGCATGGCTAAGCATCCACATTGCCTAATTAAGTATTTCAGGCCAACAATACAATCCTATGGATAATAGGAGGGGAAACAAGTGATGGGCATCGGAATCATAATGCAACTATAGGATACTCTAATCCGAATCAAATTGACATTTGGAACCGCATGCAATATTATAGTGGAGAAAATATTTGCGGAAAATAGGATAAGATATGCTCAGAGGGGGATTACGCTTGCCTTGATCCACGTGGTAGTACGGATCCTCGGGGTATTGTGTAGTAACCCCGTCGGCTTGATCTAACGAAACAAAGAAACAAATCAATCACCACACATGTTTATCAATGCAATGCACAACCACATGATGACATGACCTTTTAATCCTTGAGAGGAGGATGATTCCAGCTACACAATTTAAACGGAGCTCGGATGCAAAAAGGGTACATCTTGAGTACACCGTGAGGGTAAGTAATGCATCACCTTTACTTGTTGATTACTATAGATGAACCCAAGGTTATCTTGCATATGAATGACATGACATGTGAGGATGCATGGTTTCGGGTGAAACAACATACTTGTAACCAATTTACAAAGATTGGGGTGAGAAGTAAACATTAGTGTGGACAAAAGGTGAACCAGATTATCCGGTGGTAACAATAACCGGAAAAATCCGGGTACGCACAAAAGCAGTGCAACGGCGAGCTTCGGTGCATTTGAGCTAGAGAGCAAGAGGGAGCGAGAGAGAAAGCATGGGGAGGTTCACATGCTCACCCTGAACTCCTGGGTAGGCTTGACGAAGAAGGGGGAGGTCGGGGTCGACGACGACTTGCTTGGAGTGCGGCGCACGTCACGGACGAAGAACGCGAATCCGGGCAATGTACAACGCTTTGGCTTGATTCCTTCGGTGGAATGGTAGAGGATGTCGAGGTGCAACTTCCTATGGTCTTCGATTTGCTCGGGCCTAGCTCAAACTCCGGCGGCGAGCTCGGCCATGGCGGGCTCGGTTTGGAGCTTGTGGGAAGAAAGGAGAGAGAGAGAGAGAGAGTGGATAGGGCAGGGCAGTGGCCTTTAGCCCGTGCTGAAAATCCCGCAGCGGCGGTACTACCGCTTAACCCAGCGGTGGTACCGCTGGTGCGGTCGGGTTTCGTTCTTCCCACCTCGGCGGTACAGGCGGCGGTACCGGCAGCGGTACCAGTTGGTACCGGCACGCGCGTCAGACGCCGATTCCGGCGGTAGCGGCTGCGGTAGCGGTGGCGGCAGCACTCGGGCGGTACTACCGCTTAACCCAGCGGTACTACCGCCGCCTGGGTCTTTTCTTCTCCTTGGTTCCTGAATTTTATTAGGGTACCAAAACTTTTTATAAAAATTTGGGAAAATTTGGGGAGGCTCCCCTTAGCATGTTGTAGCTCCACAAATTCTAGTGTCTCCAAAAAAAAAATGTTTTTGACCACATTTGTTCATAGTCTTAAACTAGAGCATTTACCTCAAATTCCAAATGTTATTGCTTTAGAAATTTTGTATCAAGGGCAAAATATTAATTTGAGCTCTTGGAACTTCCTTGACAAATATAAGATGTCAAGGATTTTATTTTGCAACTTTGAATGTTTTCATTGCTTTGTAAAATTGTTTGGGCAAGTCTGGCAATCTAGTTTTTCCAATGTTGCCCAAAACAAATAGTGTGTTGTTTAGCAATATAAGATTGATGCAATGATGCATGCATGCCATGATGCAAAAGAGGACACAAAAGTGAAAATTTGGTACTCAAATTTTGGTTCACAGGTTTGGGCTGTTACAACTCTACCCTCCTTACAGGAATCTCGTCCCGAGATTCTAAGATTGCGAAAAGAAGTCGGGATACTCCTCACGAAGACTAGACTCTCGTTCCCAAGTTGCTTCCTCCTCGGAATGGTGAGACCACTGAACCTTGAGGAACTTGGTAGTCTTGTTCGGGTCGTCCTTTCGGCTTCATCCAAGACACGGATAGGATGCTCACGACAAGTGAGGTCTTCTTGTAGATCTAGCTCCTCATGATTGACCCCATGGATAGGATCCTTGAAACAACGGCGAAGTTGGGAGACATGAAACACATCATGCACATTCGGGAATTTGACCGTAACTCCAACTTATAAGAAAGATCTCCTCGCTTTTCCAGAACGGTGAAAGGACCAACATAGCGAGGGGCCAATTTCCCTTTGATTCCGAAGCGGCGAACGCCACGAAGGGGAGAGACACGGAGATAAGCTTTATCACCAATTTCATAGTGAATCTCCTGATGGTGCTTATCATAGTAGCTCTTCTGCCTAGACTGAGCAATCTTCAGATTCTCTCTTATGATTCGAACCTTCTCCTCAGCTTCATTGATCACATCCGGACCAAAGAGTGCCCTCTCTCCGGTCTCGGACCAATTTAGAGGAGTGCGGCATTTTCTTCCATATAAAGCCTCGAAGGGAGCCATGCCCAGACTAGCTTGATAGCTATTGTTGTAGGAGAACTCCGCGAAAGGTAGACTTTTCCCAACCTTGCCAAAAGAGATCACACATGCCCTAAGCATGTCTTCCAACACTTGGTTCACTCTTTCGGTCTGACCATCAGTTTGAGGATGGTAGGCGGTACTGAAGTTGAGACGGGACCCATAGCAGTTTGGAAACTCTGCCAAAACTTGGAGACAAAGATACTTCCACGGTCCGATATGATCCTCAGAGGGACCCCATGCAATGGAACAATACGAGCCAAATACAAGTCAGCAAGTTGACTTGCCCGTATATCATCACGGACTGGTAGGAAGTGAGCAACCTTGGAAAGACGATCAATGATTACCCAATTGCATTGTTGCCCTTTTGAGATCGGGGAAACCCGGTGATGAAGTCCATACCAATTTCATCCCATTTCCACTCGGGACAGCAATAGGGCGAGAGTGCCGGCAGGTCTTTGATGTTCAGCCTTTACCCGTCGACATGTGTCACATTCAGCAACATACTTGGCAATTTCTCGTTTCATACGAGTCCACCAGAATTGTGGCGAAGGTCTTGGTACATTTTGGTACTACCGGGATGAATAGAGAGAGATTCATGAGCTTCTTGGAATGAGCTCCCTCAAATTCCGGTTCTTTGGCACCACTAGACGGTCACCAAAATAAACAACTCCGGATTCATCTTCAAGAAACATTTGCCTTGCCACTAGCAATGTTCTCTTGATATTCAGGATACCCTCATCCAGCTTCTGAGCATCCTTAATCTGGTCTACAAGAGTAGCTTTGATCTCCAGATTTGCAAGGTAGCCGAGGGAACAATTTCCAGGTTCAAACGGGCAAACTCTTCATGAAGAGCAGGTTGGGCCTTTCAATCATCAGATTGTTGCAATAGGACTTCCGACTTAGCGCGTCAGCCACGACGTTTGCTTTGCCGGGTTGATAGTTCAGACTCACATTGTAGTCCGTGATTAACTCCAACCAACGCCTTTGCCTGAGATTTAAATCCGGCTGGGTGAAGAGGTACTTCAGACTCTTGTGATCCGAGAAGATCTCGCAACGGTTACCAAACAGTATGGTCTCCATTGCTTCAAAGCATAGACCACAGCGGCAAGTTCTAGATCATGAGTTGGGTAGTTGAGCTCATGCGGCTTCAATTGGCGAGAAGCATACGCCACCACATGGCCATCTTGCATCAATACACAACCCAAGCCTTGTAGAGAGGCGTCACAGAAGACGACGAAATCCTTGCTGTGTCCGGCAGGACAAGCACAGGAGCGGACGTGAGCTTGGCTTTCAGTGTTTGAAACTCTCTTCAGCTTCGGCCGACCATACAAACTTTTTATCCTTCTTGAGAAGGTCAGTCAGGGCCTTGGCTATCTTGGAGAAACCTTCGATGAATCGGCGGTAGTAACCGCCAATCCGAGAAAGCTACGAATGTCCTTGACTGACATTGGAGTTTTCCAATCCAGAATGGACTGAATCTTGTCAGGAATGACAGCCACACCATTAGCGGATATCACATGACCAAGGAAGATGAGATTATCCAACCAAAACTCACACTTGGAGAACTTGGCATAGAGGCGGTGTTCTCGAAGTCTTGTCAGAACCAAACGAAGATGTTCCTCATGCTCTTCATTGGTTTTGGAATAGATGAGGATGTCATCAATGTAAATGACGACAAACTTATCAAGATAATCCATGAAGATGGAGTTCATGAGCCTCATGAAAGTAGCTGGGCATTTGTGAGACCAAAGGACATGACGGTATACTCATATGAGCCATAACGAGTAACAAATGCCGTCTTTGGAATATCCTCCTTTCTGATTTTTATCTGATGGTAGCCTGACCTCAGATCCATCTTGGAGAATACCGTTGCACCAGCTAACTGATCCAACAGATCATTGATGCGAGGAATAGGATACTTGTTCTTGATTGTCACCGCATTCAACGGTCGATAGTCAGAGACTAGACGAGGCACGGTAGAATCCCTCTTCTTGACAAAGAGTACCGGACAACCCCAAGGTGAACTGCTAGGCTGGATGAACTCCTTAGCTAACAGCTGATCAATTTGCTCTTTCAACAGAGCCAACTCTTCCACCGGCATACGGTAGGGCTTCTTGGAAATTGGAGCAGTACCGGGAAGTAGCTCTATGACAAACTCCACACTTCGGTCAGGAGGCATGCCAGGCAACTCTTCCGGGAACACATCCGGGAAGTCACACACCACGTGTATGTCCTGGATTTCAGGAGGGGATTCGCCTTCCATAAAGCAAAGGAGGATCTCAGGTGACTTGGGTACGACGGCGGACGGAGGTATTGATGTTGCAGGCCAATACTTCACAATGTCACCGGAAGGAGCGGTCACAGTAATGGTCTTGGCGGCACAGTCGAGATTAGCCTGGTATTTGGCTAGCCAGTTCATGCCCAATATGACATCAATGCCTTTGGACTTCAGAGCTACCAAGGCATAAGGAAAAGACAAGGAACCTATATTAATCTGGACCTCAGGAGTAACCCATCGGTTTGCCATTTGGAACCAGGAGTGGAGATCTCCAAGGTCGCTCATTTTCTCGAACGGTATTTGTGGTCTTTTGCAAAAGCTATGGATATGAATGAATGCGATGCTCCAGAGTCAAACAAAACTGTAGCTGTATTGCCGTTGATTCGTAACTCACCCATAAGAACGCCGGGGTCATCTTCAGCTTCTTCAACAGAGACGTGGTTCAGGCGACCACGCACAATAGGTCCAGCCTTGCCAGTTGGAGTGGCAGGGGCTCGTGCAGGAGTTATCGCGAGAGGTGCCTTCTGGGGGCACTCCCTGGAGTAGTGACCAGCCTGGCCACAGGTGTAGCAAGTGACTCCAGGTGGAGCAGGTAGCATAGGACGGTACCCACTCCCGCCTACCCCAAGTGTCGAAGTAGTGGGGCGCGGAGGAGGTGGCCTGTATCCCGGCTCTCGGCATGAATGGAGCACGAGGTACGCGCTGTAGGGAACAAACACCCTGCGCTTCTTGCTCTCAGAACCCGAGGAACTCTGGTGGTCCCCATGTGCGGGCCTCTTGGAAGCTTCAAGTTCCTTTCTTCCTTGCTCAAGGTGAAAGCCTGGTTGAACAGCTCCTGATAGGTCTGGAACCTGAAGGGCAATAGCTCATAGCGGAGCTGCGGAGTCAGACCCTTGCGGAACAGCTCTTGCTTGTCAGCATCATTGGTCACGTCCCTTGGGGCGTAACGAGAGAGATGGTTGAACTCACGACCATAAGTGCGGAGGTCCATCCGTCCCTGTTGCAAATCCAGGAACTCCCTCCTCTTCAAGTCCATGATCGGCTGGGGAATGTACTCCGCACGGAAGGCAGTGCGGAAATCAGCCCAGTGAAGACATGGTTGGCTGGAAACAAAGCCACATGGCTTTCCCACCAACAGCCAGCAGCACCAACCAAGAGATAGGTGGCAAAGTTGACTTGCTCCGCCAATGGGACATGAGCGCGGAGAACTTGCGCTCCAAAGCACGAAGCCAATCATCAGCTTCCAGTGGCTCCTTAGCATCAGCAAAGGTGGGTGGCTGGAACGCAGGAACTCGTGAGAGTGTTGCACTCGTTCCTCCGTGCATTCTGCTGCACCAACTGTTCCAGCAAGCGCTCATTGCGCCCACGGTTCTCCTCAATGGCCATCAAGACCTCAGCCATCGAGGGTGGTGGCGGCAGATCATCCTCATCATCATTGTGGTTACCGCGACCACCACGGCCTCCACGACCTCCTCGAGCCATTCTGGAGATTTGACAATGACACAGTTAGTATCTTTCTCCGAATGGTCGAACAATAGCATTAGCGTCTAACAAAGTACACAGACTAGGGACGATAATACTTTGCGAGAAGGAAAACAACAAGATAGAACTTGGGTCAAAGATCAGCATCATGTGCTACTAGTGAGAGTTAAGAAATCACAACTTAACACACTCTAGTTGACACAATCCGGGACCTTATGTTCAAGTCCGTGGGTTAAAACCCAAAGAAAGGATCAAAAGATTAAACTCGGTAGAAACATCTGAGTTGATTTGGGATTGCAACGCAGCGGGAGCAACGTGACACATAACACTAAAGGTCGAACCCCCCCGTTTCTAATCATTTTGAAGTAACAGGTGAGAAGTAAAACCTTTAAATCAAATCGAGGTAAGATTGCTCCGAGATTAGAGGGTAACCAGATAAGGAGTAAAAAGAATCCTAAGATGGTTTTCACAACTCATTTTTAGGTTAAAATATTTTCACAAACACTAGACTCAACATCGACCAGTAGAAGGGTTTCCTACAGGCAGTACTGCTCTGATACCAACTTGTGGCGCCCCGACCCGACTGTTATACAGTGATGCTGTGTGTCACCGGTTAAGCGATACAACCGGAGGTTACGGGTTTACCAATCCCCGGCCAAAACCTTTGGCAGGTTGCTCGGAATGGATCATCGGCAACACAACACCCCGATTGATGCCTTAACACAGGCACAACCCTCAATGTATAATAGAGAGATCAAGACTTGTGGAACAACTGGCACATCACAGACTCTACGACACAAATCATATAGTTCAACTCTTATAATAGAGAAAGATAGCAAATGACAACCAGAGGTCACAGACCCAACATTACAACAAGCGGAAGCGAAATAGGTTGTTCTAAACAACAAGATCCAAATATGGCCTAAGAGGCCTACAGATAAACATCACAGCGCCAGCTGATCCGGGATGTCCCAAGCTGCCACCTGGGAACCCCAGACTACTCGTCGACGTCCACAAAGAACCCACCTTCGAGTCGGTGAAGTCCTCCTCTGAAACAAAACAAACGACGTTGAGTTCGACGAACTCGCAAGATTAAGAGCTAATAGCTCGATGAGCTTTCAAGTTTATGGCTCTTTTGCATAAAGCTGATTTTATTTAATAAAGCAAACTCCATGGCATCGTCTAATCAGAATATTTTCAAAAGAGGTAAGAAGCAACTCTTTCTTTCATCACCTTACTCATCATCAACCATTGTACCTGTTCATCAAAGGCACCTCCCCGAATCACCCTCGAGGAAGCTCACCTTGCAATCTTGAAATGGTACCTCTAGTACCCAGTTTTTAATCATTCCGTTAAAGTTATTCTATGATCTTATCGTCCTTTCCCAAGTTGTCCTAACCGTGGACACGGCTTTTCGAAAAGATTTAACCCTGCAGGGGTGCACTGTGTTTACCTTCGGTACCGCCCGGCTCATTGCCTACACGTAGCTCTCTTCCGGGGAAAGCCGGCTGAGTGGGAACGGTTACAACCTTTACCTTGTTAAAGACTAACCCAGGATCATCAGTGAGGACGAGACAGGTTCAGTGCCTCCAACACCCTGTCCCGTGGCCACTCATTTTCCTAAACACCACCATCCTCATCTCAGTCTTGGCCACCATCTTCACGCACACGCAAATGGAAGCTCAAACTAGAGGACCCTGGCTAGTCCCGCCCAAGTTAGTCGGTCGACGAGGGCTCCATATACCCCACCGAAAGGAAGCGCGCTCATTCTTGGTTCAAGAGGTAAAGAACTCGCACCTAGGCGGCGAGAGTGAGACAAAACACCACCATACCGAAGTGGCCTCTCATCCCCACCTTTAAGCATCTTATTACCTGTCACCACAATTCCTCCACCATCACCTGTACATCTCATCACCTGTTCCCAACCATGAAACATCCACCGGACTGCTAAGCATCTTAACTAAGCATGGCTAAGCATCCACATTGCCTAATTAAGTATTTCAGGCCAACAATACAATCCTATGGATAATAGGAGGGGAAACAAGTGATGGGCATCGGAATCATAATGCAACTATAGGATACTCTAATCCGAATCAAATTGACATTTGGAACCGCATGCAATATTATAGTGGAGAAAATATTTGCGGAAAATAGGATAAGATATGCTCAGAGGGGGGATTACGCTTGCCTTGATCCACGTGGTAGTACGGATCCTCAGGGTATTGTGTAGTAACCCCGTCGGCTTGATCTAACGAAACAAAGAAACAAATCAATCACCACACATGTTTATCAATGCAATGCACAACCACATGATGACATGACCTTTTAATCCTTGAGAGGAGGATGATTCCAGCTACACAATTTAAACGGAGCTCGGATGCAAAAAGGGTACATCTTGAGTACACCGTGAGGGTAAGTAATGCATCACCTTTACTTGTTGATTACTATAGATGAACCCAAGGTTATCTTGCATATGAATGACATGACATGTGAGGATGCATGGTTTCGGGTGAAACAACATACTTGTAACCAATTTACAAAGATTGGGGTGAGAAGTAAACATTAGTGTGGACAAAAGGTGAACCAGATTATCCGGTGGTAACAATAACCGGAAAAATCCGGGGTACGCACAAAAGCAGTGCAACGGCGAGCTTCGGTGCATTTGAGCTAGAGAGCAAGAGGGAGCGAGAGAGAAAGCATGGGGAGGTTCACATGCTCACCCTGAACTCCTGGGTAGGCTTGACGAAGAAGGGGGAGGTCGGGGTCGACGACGACTTGCTTGGAGTGCGGCGCACGTCACGGACGAAGAACGCGAATCCGGGCAATGTACAACGCTTTGGCTTGATTCCTTCGGTGGAATGGTAGAGGATGTCGAGGTGCAACTTCCTATGGTCTTCGATTTGCTCGGGCCTAGCTCAAACTCCGGCGGCGAGCTCGGCCATGGCGGGCTCGGTTTGGAGCTTGTGGGGAAGAAAGGAGAGAGAGAGAGAGAGTGGATAGGGCAGGGGCAGTGGCCTTTAGCCCGTGCTGAAAATCCCGCAGCGGCGGTACTACCGCTTAACCCAGCGGTGGTACCGCTGGTGCGGTCGGGTTTCGTTCTTCCCACCTCGGCGGTACAGGCGGCGGTACCGGCAGCGGTACCAGTTGGTACCGGCACGCGCGTCAGACGCCGATTCCGGCGGTAGCGGCTGCGGTAGCGGTGGCGGCAGCACTCGGGCGGTACTACCGCTTAACCCAGCGGTACTACCGCCGCCTGGGTCTTTTCTTCTCCTTGGTTCCTGAATTTTATTAGGGTACCAAAACTTTTTATAAAAATTTGGGAAAATTTGGGGAGGCTCCCTTAGCATGTTGTAGCTCCACAAATTCTAGTGTCTCCAAAAAAAAAATGTTTTTGACCACATTTGTTCATAGTCTTAAACTAGAGCATTTACCTCAAATTCCAAATGTTATTGCTTTAGAAATTTTGTATCAAGGGCAAAATATTAATTTGAGCTCTTGGAACTTCCTTGACAAATATAAGATGTCAAGGATTTTATTTTGCAACTTTGAATGTTTTCATTGCTTTGTAAAATTGTTTGGGCAAGTCTGGCAATCTAGTTTTTCCAATGTTGCCCAAAACAAATAGTGTGTTGTTTAGCAATATAAGATTGATGCAATGATGCATGCATGCCATGATGCAAAAGAGGACACAAAAGTGAAAATTTGGTACTCAAATTTTGGTTCACAGGTTTGGGCTGTTACAACTCTACCCTCCTTACAGGAATCTCGTCCCGAGATTCTAAGATTGCGAAAAGAAGTCGGGATACTCCTCACGAAGACTAGACTCTCGTTCCCAAGTTGCTTCCTCCTCGGAATGGTGAGACCACTGAACCTTGAGGAACTTGGTAGTCTTGTTCGGGTCGTCCTTTCGGCTTCATCCAAGACACGGATAGGATGCTCACGATAAGTGAGGTCTTCTTGTAGATCTAGCTCCTCATGATTGACCCCATGGATAGGATCCTTGAAACAACGGCGAAGTTGGGAGACATGAAAACCTCATGCACATTCGGGAATTTGACCGTAACTCCAACTTATAAGAAAGATCTCCTCGCTTTTCCAGAACGGTGAAAGGACCAACATAGCGAGGGGCCAATTTCCCTTTGATCCGAAGCGGCGAACGCCACGAAGGGGAGAGACACGGAGATAAGCTTTATCACCAATTTCATAGTGAATCTCCTGATGGTGCTTATCATAGTAGCTCTTCTGCCTAGACTGAGCAATCTTCAGATTCTCTCTATGATTCGAACCTTCTCCTCAGCTTCATTGATCACATCCGGACCAAAGAGTGCTCTCTCTCCGGTCTCGGACCAATTTAGAGGAGTGCGGCATTTTCTTCCATATAAGCCTCGAAGGGAGCCATGCCCAGACTAGCTTGATAGCTATTGTTGTAGGAGAACTCCGCGAAAGGAAGGTACTTTTCCCAACTCTTGCCAAAAGAGATCACACATGCCCTAAGCATGTCTTCCAACACTTGGTTCACTCTTTCGGTCTGACCATCAGTTTGAGGATGGTAGGCGGTACTGAAGTTGAGACGGGACCCATAGCAGTTTGGAAACTCTGCCAAAACTTGGAGACAAAGATACTTCCACGGTCCGATATGATCCTCAGAGGGACCCCATGCAATGGAACAATACGAGCCAAATACAAGTCAGCAAGTTGACTTGCCCGTATATCATCACGGACTGGTAGGAAGTGAGCAACCTTGGAAAGACGATCAATGATTACCCAGATTGCATTGTTGCCCTTTTGGATCGGGAAACCCGGTGATGAAGTCCATACCAATTTCATCCCATTTCCATTCGGGACTGCAATAGGGCGAGAGTGCCGGCAGGTCTTTGATGTTCAGCCTTTACCCGTCGACATGTGTCGCATTCAGCAACATACTTGGCAATTTCTCGTTTCATACGAGTCCACCAGAATTGTGGCCGAAGGTCTTGGTACATTTTGGTACTACCGGGATGAATAGAGAGAGGTGATTCATGAGCTTCTTGTAGAATGAGCTCCCTCAAATTCCGGTTCTTTGGCACCACTAGACGGTCACCAAAATAAACAACTCCGGATTCATCTTCAAGAAACATTTGCCTTGCCACTAGCAATGTTCTCTTGATATTCAGGATACCCTCATCCAGCTTCTGAGCATCCTTAATCTGGTCTACAAGAGTAGCTTTGATCTCCAGATTTGCAAGGTAGCCAGAGGGAACAATTTCCAGGTTCAAACGGGCAAACTCTTCATGAAGAGCGGGTTGGGCCTTCTCAATCATCAGATTGTTGCAATAGGACTTCCGACTTAGCGCGTCAGCCACGACGTTTGCTTTGCCGGGTTGATAGTTCAGACTCACATTGTAGTCCGTGATTAACTCCAACCAACGCCTTTGCCTGAGATTTAAATCCGGCTGGGTGAAGAGGTACTTCAGACTCTTGTGATCCGAGAAGATCTCGCAACGGTTACCAAACAGGTATGGTCTCCATTGCTTCAAAGCATAGACCACAGCGGCAAGTTCTAGATCATGAGTTGGGTAGTTGAGCTCATGCGGCTTCAATTGGCGAGAAGCATACGCCACCACATGGCCATCTTGCATCAATACACAACCCAAGCCTTGTAGAGAGGCGTCACAGAAGACGACGAAATCCTTGCTGTGTCCGGCAGGACAAGCACAGGAGCGGACGTGAGCTTGGCTTTCAGTGTTTGAAACTCTCTTCAGCTTCGGCCGACCATACAAACTTTTTATCCTTCTTGAGAAGGTCAGTCAGGGCCTTGGCTATCTTGGAGAAACCTTCGATGAATCGGCGGTAGTAACCTGCCAATCCGAGAAAGCTTCGAATGTCCTTGACTGACATTGGAGTTTTCCAATCCAGAATGGACTGAATCTTGTCAGGAATGACAGCCACACCATTAGCGGATATCACATGACCAAGGAAGATGAGATTATCCAACCAAAACTCACACTTGGAGAACTTGGCATAGAGGCGGTGTTCTCGAAGTCTTGTCAGAACCAAACGAAGATGTTCCTCATGCTCTTCATTGGTTTTGGAATAGATGAGGATGTCATCAATGTAAATGACGACAAACTTATCAAGATAATCCATGAAATGGAGTTCATGAGCCTCATGAAAGTAGCTGGAGCATTGGTGAGACCAAAGGACATGACGGTATACTCATATGAGCCATAACGAGTAACAAATGCCGTCTTTGGAATATCCTCCTTTCTGATTTTTATCTGATGGTAGCCTGACCTCAGATCCATCTTGGAGAATACCGTTGCACCAGCTAACTGATCCAACAGATCATTGATGCGAGGAATAGGATACTTGTTCTTGATTGTCACCGCATTCAACGGTCGATAGTCAGAGACTAGACGAGGCACGGTAGAATCCCTCTTCTTGACAAAGAGTACCGGACAACCCCAAGGTGAACTGCTAGGCTGGATGAACTCCTTAGCTAACAGCTGATCAATTTGCTCTTTCAACAGAGCCAACTCTTCCACCGGCATACGGTAGGGCTTCTTGGAAATTGGAGCAGTACCGGGAAGTAGTTCTATAACAAACTCCACACTTCGGTCAGGAGGCATGCCAGGCAACTCTTCCGGAAACACATCCGGGAAGTCACACACCACGTGTATGTCCTGGATTTCAGGAGGGGATTCGGCTTCCATAAAGCAAAGGAGGATCTCGGGTGACTTGGGTACGACGGCGGACGGAGGTATTGATGTTACAGTACCTGGCCGCGTGGGCCACCCCCGTTTGGTCCTCGGACCTCCGTTTGTTCGCTTCCTTCGCCCACATGTCTTCTTCCTTCCAAATATTGACACCCGTAAATTTCCAGCTGATTTCGTTGAAGTTTGGGTCCCTGAAACATTAATATAAGAAAACGGGGTTTTCTGCCTGTGCAGGGTTAATTCCATAAAAATAGGAAATCATTGAGATATTTCCAAAATCATGATAAAACATTGATATAACCCTTATATGATGCAAATATGATTGGAATATAAGCAATTAAAGTGCAAAGTTCATGTATGCATTTTACATGCATCAGTATCCACGACATCCGAGATTGTGGGGATCTAAATTCTTCCCATGCATCGTTTTCCCCCACAGGGATAGCGCCTTTGTTGAAGCTAGGCCTTGATTATCCTTGAAAATGTTGTACTCTTCTTCAGAAATGGAGGGCCGCTTGGCGTTGATCTATCGTAATCATCACCATTAAGAATGGCCTTTCTCACTTCTGATCTCCAAGTTGAAAAGGCTTTGCTGAACTTGCCGAGGGCGTATGTGTTTACGATATTCTTCTTGATATCATTGTCGTCGTACTCTTTTGGGAAAGAGTACGATGCGTGCAACTTGGAAATAAGGAGTGTGGCCACATGTGAGTTCTCTTTATCCCTTATGTTCTCCTGGTTGATGTTGCCGAAGTCCCGCACAATGCATCCCAAGGCTAAGCCGTACCCTTTTGAATATTTTTTTGGCTGCGTAGGAATCCCATCTGAGTTCACCTCCGTAAATGTCAGTCGACCGCTAGGGACCCTATTTGGGCGCACGTTCACGCTGGGATCCGCCAGCAGATGTGGTCGCGTTGCCACCTTCTTCGCCAGCAGATGTGGTCTCGTGGCCACCTTCTTCGCCAGCAGATGTGGTCTCGTGGCCACCTCCGCCGCCAGCAGATGTGGTCTCGTGGCCACCTCCGCCGTCACCAGATGTGGTCTCGTGGCCACCTCCGTCGTCACCAGATGTGGTCTCGTCATCGTCGGCATCCAGCTCGTCATCGATTGACTTCCGAACCATCATCAAATAATTATCCTCCGGCTCCTTGTTGACTCCACCTCGAGAAGTCCCGGCCTCCATATTGTTAGCCATCTTCGCACACACAAAAAATCGTAGTTAGTAAAACAACACTATAAGAAAAAATTCACTTGGGTGGTGATGAAAAGTTTGCATATACCCATGAAACCATTTGAGACTTCAAATGACTTCAGTTACTCCATATGTCATAATTTTAGCAAGTCATGCCAATTTCACGAAAAAATTCGGCATGACCTTTGCTAAAATTATGGCATATAGAGCACCCGAATTTGCTGGAATGGAAATTAATCAACATTCCGGCAATCTCAAGGGTCTCTAGGGTACCTGCAAACATTTCATACATAGGCACAAGGCCGCAATCGCAGCCACCACCACAAGCACAACAAATTAATCACCATCACAAGACTGCGTTCACAGCCACCATCACCATTTTGAACTAAACAATCACCTAAAAACTAATTTTGAACTTCACAAATTGGGCTAGACATTTTCACAAACACCTTGTGGGTGCTAGATACAAGAAGGGGAGGGTGCGGCCGAACCATGGGGCGGCGGGCTGAGCTGCGATGTAGGAGGAAACGGCGGTGCAGGGGCTGACGTAGGAGGTCACGGTGGTGCAGGGGTCGACGCGGGGCGCTCGGGGACGTGCACGACGACGTCGTACGTGGGCGTGCTCGGGGACGTGCACGGCGGCGGCGGCTTGGCGCTCGATGGTGGCGGCAGACAACGGAAGGAGGAGGTCCGGGGAGCGGCCGGCGCGAGAGGGGGGTCGTCGGCGGCAGAAAGGAGGGCGGTGGCGGCGTGGGGAAGGGGCGGCGCGGGAAGTTGGGGAGAGAGATTGGGGCGGCGCGGGAGAAGGTTTGATTTGGGGATTTGGGGGCGGCCCGGCATATAATTTGGCCACCTTACCGCTGGCGGACCGCAGCCTTGTCCGCCAGTGGTAAGGTTTTTTTTTTCTGTTTTTCTATTTTTTTTCCTTTATCTTTTCAAAAACATTTTTCATTTCCAAACACATTTGAAACACATGTGTGTATTTCAAAATAAATTTACAAATTATTTTTATAAATATCAGTTTTCTTTTTTAAGTGGCAAATTTTTTTCGAGTAAATTTGTTTCCCGGTCAATTGTTCCCGCCATTTTGTTCCCGCCCTTTTCCTCCCGCCCTTTTTTCCCGCTGGCCTATATATCTCCCGCCTGTTTCTCCCGCCAATTCTTCTCATCTCGGCCTATAAAAACCCCTGCGCACTGAGGTTGGTAAGCATTCTAGTCCACTCACTCGAACATGTCGAGATTTCCTTCAGATGGTAGTTTCCCGGGAGGAATGTCAGCACTACTTTTGAGGTTTACGGCCGAGTTCAAGGTAGACAATAAGGAGATCCCATTCGAGGATATTGTTAGTCATCCACCTCATCTCCGTGAGCTATCAGCGAAGCTAGTTAGGCATGGGTGGCCATGTAGGAATTGGAAGGAAATAGAAAAAGAACTTCTGAGGCTGCATGCTAGGTGGCAGAAGAAGAAGGTAACATATAGGATGAAGCAGATATGTTGGATGCTCTTCGTAAACCGATTTTATGGGTCGAGGAGAGCGAGGATGAAGATGATATCTTCATGCCGACTGAAGCGAGCAAGAAAGCTGCTGCAGCGGCGGCGGCGGCGTCAAAGGGCAAGGGTGCGGCGTCGTCGAAGGACAAGGGTGAAGCATTGTCGAAGAGGAAGAGTGCATGATGCGGGAGGCTGTGTCGATGGAAGATGACTTTTCTTTTTCAATTTATGTTGTGTTGTCGCTACTACCACTTTTCTTGTTGTCTGCGTAAGTTGCAATGTTTGTTTAATAATATGTCTCGCACAACTTAATTATTTTCGAACCAAATGACCAAGTTATGTCTCGTAAAACTTGATTTTTGACAAAAGTTTCAGAAATATTCTTCACAAAAAGCACACACACATGAGAGAAGACACAACGGGAGCACACACACATCGTGGTTACCCCTGGCGGACGGTGTGGGGTGCCCGCCAGCGGTATTGCACTTTCCGCTGGCGGATTATTTAGGCGCCCGCCAGCGGTAATTTGCTAGGTTTTGGGCTCAGCCGAGGCAACTACCGCTGGCGGGCACTATATAGTGTCCGCCAGTGGTACGTTTAGTATCTCTGGCGGGCACGGATTCTGCCCGCCAGCGGTAGTTTGTCCCACCTCCTCGCAAATTCCTGCTACTACCGCTGGCGGGCATAGTGGGCGTTAGCCAGCGGTACGTGCAAAACCAGTGGCGGGCTCCGAAACTAGCCCGCCAGCGGTAGTAACGCTGGCGGACGGAAATGACGTCCACCAGCGGTAGGCTGGTGGCTATAAGTCTTTTCCTACTAGTGCAAAAGCCTTATAATTTTCATAACACAGTACCAAAGTATGCGGGTACGCGCAAGAATAAATCAAATCATACACGAATTTGATCTATACCTTCGTGCCTGCTGCTGCCTGCCTCGTTGTCGGCTCCCTGGAGTCGGCGAGATATGCTCCCTGAGTCGGAGTCCGCTGCTGCCTGTCGCATTGCCGGCTCCCTGGAGTCGGCGTGATATGTTCCCTGGAGCCGGTTTACGTTGTTGTTTTTTGGTGTGCTCTTGAAAAAATGAGTTGGTAGAGATACATCTTTGATAATCTAGAACCCTGTGTAGAATATCTGTGAACAAATCATGGCTACATGCGTAGGTCCTCACCTAGAACCGGTGGAACCGCCCATGGTGGTGATGCCACTCCTCACCAAGTAGTACCATAACCCTTGGATGTACCTACCGATCCAGTTGGTACGCGAGTGGGATAGTGTATTAAGGACAGAAGCAAAAGGTAATCCCTCCGTTCTATTTTAATTGACTCACATATATTTACATATGATGCATCTAGACACGTTTTAGTGTTAGGTACATCCACATCTAGATATATGTGAGTCAATTAAAATGGAACGGAGGGAGTACATCTAATGAGCATTGCGTCATCGCGATACACAAACCTGTCCCAGGTATTTACTTTCGACTCTATCTGGCTAGTTAAGCATAGAGAGGCAAATCCGACAAGCCGGTGCGCCGCTGGAGTCGACCCCAGTGACTGGATTAGGACCTTCGTGTAACACGTCTGTCAGTAAATTCACATGAGAATAAATGTTGACGATACTATTCCAATCGCGTGACGACAAGATCATCTCGTCTCATTGACAAGATCATAGGTAGATCCTCGCTGCGCGCTCCTCAGGAAAGAACCAAGATCATCATGACGACACCCCGATATCCCACACGGAACATTCTACCGGACCCTCGCTTCCATCCCTACGGATGGATCCTGCTCGAAGCACCTGACGTAGACGGCAATGGCGAGAGCCGCCGCTGTACCTTCCTCAATGTCAACACCGGCCGCTTCCTAACGAAGAAACTTCTGATATCCCGATTCAGCGAGTGCATCAGATCCACCAAGGACGGGCAACTCATATTCGAAGAGCTCATCGATAATCCAAAGAGGATTACAACCTTTGTCGTCAACCCCTTCACCCTCACCAAGATCGCTAGCCTCGTCGAACCATTCTGTGATCATCACCAGGTAAGAGCCCCAGAAGAACACGTGGTCGTGTTCGGAACGACAATGCCATGCTCTATATTTCGTCAAAATGGGATTTTTCCTGTCGTCTCGGATCTGTTAGCTGACAGCTGTCAGCCTTGTTACATGGGCTTGACGAAATGGAAACTGCGGTAGAATTCAAAGGTGAGGCATATCGTCTCGTGGACATGAGAGGAGCTGTGGCTGTCTTGCAAGATCGACCCTTCTTGAAACCCCGGATCATCGTACCTGGCGCCTGGAGAAGGACGACATGATATCCACCCATCTCATTAACAATGTTGACCACCTTCTGCTAGTACGAGCAGTGGGGGAATCTGGCCTCGTGGAATTATACAATGTCAACCTCGAACGTCAAAATCTTGAGAAGATCAAGTTCATCTTCAACCGTGCAATCTTCCTAGACCCTTGTCGCTCCATCTCCATAAAGGCAAACAGGTTTCCTGGCATCCAAAACAATTGCATCTACATGGATCATTGGTGGAGCTCGGCACATACATATAGATTGTATCGCATTGTCACCCACCTTGAGGGTGACAGAGATGACAAGTTCCCCAGATGATACATCCCGAATGAAAGCTTCACCAACCGTCGTGCGAAGCATCAACATCAAGCCGAACGGCTGGAAGATTACATGATAATCGCGTGTTATAGAAACTTACATATGATTTATCCGATGTGTTGAGCTAAGCCTTGTTTCTAGAATATGTAATGAGTTAAATAAATGCTACCTCCATCCCACCGAGTTCACATAGATACGTTAAAGTTTTTATTCAGCTGTAAGCCGGCAACTCTGTTAGGGTTTGTTCTCTTTTCGCAGGCTTCATCATTTATTTTGACTGTTTACCCTTTGCAAAAATGTCACACGACGAGATTTAACCTGTGTAGTGCAAGGGAGAGCATCAGCTAGAATGGGTGCACGAAGCTTGGCATGGGCAGGAATATGTACACGCCAAAGTGACAGTCGTATGTACGCGCCAGAGCGAGTCGGCACGCGTCGGGCGTGAGAGCTCCATCCGTGCGAGTCGGCACGCGCCGACCGTGAGAGATCCATCCGTGCGAGTCGCACCCGCTGGGCGTGAGAGCTCCATCCGTGCGAGGAGGCCATACAGCGCGGGGAAACCGGAGGCGGGCAGGGCACCGACCGGCAGCGCGTGGATTGGGTGAATCAGCGACCGACTCCCTGCGTTCCAGGGAGAATGGAGCCAGCATGATTCTGCCAGCTTTTACTTTTCGGCGGTGAGTTCTACATATAGATATAGCGAGATTTACATGTGCAAATTTCAAGACCAAAATTAATACAGTATTATTATTCAATGTTACACGACAAAAAACTACAATGTGGGGAGAGATAGAACAAAGGTCGTCATAGGTACAACCAGGGGACACGTTCATGTACCGGCTTCAGGAAGCCGGCAAGAACAAACCGAACATATAAGACTACTACTGCGTAAAAAAAACCATTAGCATAAGTGAAGCCAATCCTTAAGGACAGAATGACAACGATGGTCCGTGCGGTGAGTTAGGTGGTGTGACGTCACGTTCTACCCTTTGGTCCCGTAAAATTGCCGGCTTTCCTAGGTCGGAGCCTCTCCGACCTTTGGACCCGTCAAATCTGGCCAAATGCATCGTGGCGAGCGGCTTTCCCACTTGGCCAAACGCTTTGCCTCGCCACGCATCCAGAGCCGCATATGCTTGTTGGCCTCCTTCCTGGCGTGCAGCAGCGCACGCACCCGGTCCTTGCGAAGAGAGTCGAAAGACTCCTCAACCACGCGATGCACCACTGCTTCCTCACGCCGCGCCAACGCGATGGACACCTCCACCAACTTATGCTCATGTAGTTCCTCTGGGCTGGCCAGCGGCTCGTCCGACGATGAACCCGAATTGCTGTCTTCGGGCTCCTCCACCGTGAGGTCAACGAAGTTACCCCCAGCTTCGTGCGCTGGGGATAGCTCTTCCTTCGCCTCTGTCGGCGTGAGGTCGAATGAGCTACTCCCAACTACGGACGCTGTGGACAGCACCTCCTCCGACAACGCTAGCGCGACGGCCAGATCTGCCATGGCTTCTGTGCTGTGAGGCATTGTACAAAAGCTAAATAAACAAATAGCCATGTCCGGCGATGAAATATAGGCAAGCAGGAGTAGGCCAAAAGACGGGAACACGTACCATGGTATTTCATAATAAGCGCGAATTCTGAAAGAAACGGGAAGACGATTATTTAGACTAAAAAAACCATGTGCGATAGATAACAACACACACGAAATCTTCCAATAAAACGTGTGAGATGTGGTAACAGCACACAGGAATTTCGAACTCCAATCGTGTGTGATGGATGAGCAGCGAACACGCTATTTCGCTCTGTCGTGTTCTTTAGCTAATCTCATATATTATATATATTGATATTTCTAACAAATGACTTGCTAGGAAACATGCTAAACATAAGGAAAAGAGCAAAATAATTATTACAATAATCTACACTACTACTACTACTCGTCGGAATCGGAGATGCAGATTATCTCCTTGCCGGAGCCTGAGGCCTCAGCATCAATCAATGCGCGCGATCTGTCTTTTTCTAGCTTCTTGGCGATGGAGTCTTCGACCACGCGATGCTCTTCAATTATGGCCTGGTCGTCCTCCTCAGGCGCCTTCTCGGCCTCGCGCACAGCCGCCATGGCCTCCGCGGCCTCGAACTCAGCTTCCTCGGCCTCGCGCTAGCCACCTCCCACCACTCGAGACGCGCCTCGGCGTCGCGCTCAGAGGAATCCTCTGGCCCCTCCATCGCCGCGTCCTCGCCTTCTCCAAATTCGCCTTCTCCTCCTCCTTCGGGCACTCTTCTCCACGCGTCGACAGCGCGCAGGCGGGGAGGAGTTCCCGGAATCCGAAAACGGGGAGGAGTTCCCGAAAGCCGCAGCGGGCGCGGCAATGCTCCATTGAGCCACACACGACAGGTGAGCGTTCTTCTTGTGGCGCACCATCGTGTACCTATTGAGTCTACGGTGGCGCCGCTGCTGAGTTCACTGATGAATGGCGGTGAGCAGCATTATATAGGACGAGGAAGCTGGCTCGTCGCCAACGCGTGGCAAACTGGAGGAGGCGAGAAGGATGTACAGTGTACACGCGTCTAACGGAATACGAGGAGGCAATTGAGATTACAGACGATTCGTGGAAATAACGCGTGTGTGAAACAGAATAGTAATGCAGACGCGTTGCTACATGTAACCGTGTGCGATAAATCGCCAACGCTTTAGAAATCAGAACCGTAGACGAATGTTTGACCAGCGAACACCGTTAAGGGACTCGCACATGGCTATAATTGCGAAGCGAATGCGGATAGCTGCTCCCGTGTGCGATGGCGCCTTAAATTGACCGATCTGTACTGTACTAGTGCGTCTGAATGCGTCGTTGCGATTCTTTTTCGATCTGTATCACCAGCTGTGTCCCGTTGCTTTCAGTGGCAGCACACTCCCGAGATCTTTGCTTGGATCCGGCTATATCTATCAGGCAACTCATCAGCGATGATTATATGGAGTAGCTGGCACCAGTGTTGCATGAACAGTTCCTAGCTTTGTTTTCAGTACGTCACCTCGCCTACGTACGTACCATCAATTCTTGTGTGCTCACGAACCTTTTCTTGAAACAGGATTTCGCCCCCGTTTATAAATAAATGCATACAACCGAACCAATACAAAGTGATGCGGAACCCTGTCACAAAGCAGATCACAGATTATAGATAAATAAAAAGGTATAGTAGCATCCACACACCGACGAAACACCCAAAGTGAATAACTAGTGGCACCACCATGCCTCCTTGCGAAGCCACCGGACTAAGTCGTACTACATCCACCAAGATGTCACCGGAGAAGGCCACCTGCCCTCTCGCTCCGGTGGGACACCGATCCTGCCAATAGACAACGAGGATGGAGACATAGCCACGTCTATGAGATAGAAGGCTGCCAATAATGCCCCATGCCAGCGCAAGAAGGGCCTCGAGATAGGATCCAAAAGTGCCCACCGATGACACCGGAACGAGACTGAGTGGTTTCGATGCTCCACGACGACGCCCCCAAGAGGGTGACGACGCTGCACTCCGCTGTCCAGACCAAGACGGTCAAGGGTTTTCACCGGGATCACTGATGCGGGGAAGGTGACCACAATGGTGTCCCCATGAGGGTTACGACACCCGCAGGCATCGCCGCCGCCGGAGCGATGAGCTTTCGCCCGAAAAACAATCACATCACAGCCCGGTATCTCACACCGTCCGGTATCCCAAGCCAGGCCTCCGATACGTGATCTTGGAGTCGCCTTTGCCGAAGCACTTCCAAAATCAGGATCCCCCGCCGCCCGCTCCTCGCCATCCACACATCCAAGTATAGAACCATCACCGCCGCAAGCCGGAGAGCTGGCCGCGCGGTCTACCTTCCGGGCCGCTGCCCCAACATCCAAGATCTCGCAGGCGTGGAGCGACAAAACACCACCACAATACAGTTACCAGAACGGACGGGGGAGGCCGGGCCAGAACCAGGCCTAGATCCATCCGACACGCGGAGCAAGGGTACAACTAGCAAGACGAACACGGCACCTCTGTGTCATCCAAGTTGCAACCCACATAACCTGTTATGTAATGATGTTTTCTTTTCCTCTCAAAAGTTATTCTATACCCATTTATTTTTTTCACATCCCCGTATATTTTATGTGTCACATATTTTCGTCTTACAGGGAAAACTTTTTTACGTGAAGTTAAAAAATACGACCTGAGATACAATATCTACGTAATTCTTGTGATTTTTTATGCTATTAAGACTTGTATCTTGTGTTTCTCCTGACAATTTGGTCAACATGGACGCAATATTTACCCCCAAAGTAAATTATGAATGTGAAAATGTAAAAAAAAAACTAGGTGCAAAATGCCAGGGCGTGTAATATCATGTCTAAATATATGCTCTATTATTCAAACTAATTGCGTTCCGTTTCATCACATACGTATTAATCCATCCATGATTGCATGACCTAGTATTAAACTTCGACATGACAATCATTTCCCTTGCCAAGAGATAATACTACTCCAATATGTATCTAGCCATCGGTATATATGCATGCTCCGGCAGGGAGCAATGGAGCATGCACGCAGGACACATCATGACATCATGCATCGATCAATCGATCGATCAAGCCAGTGGGGACGTAAAAATTCTCTGGCCACGGGACAGGATCGCCTTCGGATCATACTTGCGCTTCCTCTCCACGAACTTGGCCCACTTGGTTGGACCGAAGTGCTTCTTCTCCCAGCCGGCCTGGCCGCGTAGTACGGCAGGTACTGCACGCACGCGATCCCAGCCTCCTCGCAGAACCGCAGGATCTCCTCGTTCTGCTCCTCGAGGCGCCTCAGCAGCTGCTGGCCGCCGTCCGGCGACGCCGGCACAGACGACCGAAGGATCCCCACCGTGTAGAACACCTCCTCCTCCTCCGGAAACACCACCGACGCCTCGTCGTCCCACCTGTTCCGGTTCATGGGGTAGATGAGCACGGGCCCATGGCGCCTGTGTTGCCGCGGCGGAGGATGTCGTGGAAGACACCGGCGGCGAATTCGAGGACACCGGAGCGCGGGAGGAAAAGGTTGAGCCAGGGTGGGGAACGTTCCAGAGACCGGCGGAGCGGAGCTTGAGCTCGCCATCGCGCACCCGGTCCAGGAACCCCACGTACGACACGTCCTGCACGAACCCGAAGCCCCGGGCGTACCGCAGCTCCCGCAGCAGCAACTCCAGCCTCTGCACGCATCAATCAGCAACAATGTAAACCCTGATGGTACTACTATGTTATATGTTATGTGTATTCATCGTGACCATTTCTATACTCCGTATATATCTAAACTACACAAGACGAGATCGAGAGGACAAATAATGTACAGAGAACTTGCCTGTGGCAAGATGGTTAGTTGGGTGGTTGTACCCCTAGCCCACCAGAGTTCAAACCCCAGGTTTGACGCTGGTGTTTCTCATTTAAGGCGGAATATTCTTCAGTGGGAGGCGACGTTCCCGTCGACAGCGAGGCGCCCGTGGTGACTTCGTCAATCTCAAGACTCGATCCGCCGACTCAGTCTCTCGGAGGTGCTCATAGGGGTAGGGTGTGCGTGCGTGCGTTCATAGAGGGAGTGTGTGCGCGTGTATATGAGCCTTGCGTTGTACTGTGTTTCGCAAAAAAAAAAAAATAATTGTACAGTCAGACCGTGCAAATTATGGAAAGGTGATCGAGCGCGTTACTTTTTGGACAAGTGGCGGGAACTAGAACATGCATGATGCATGCATGCATCCATGCACGGTCGCTGTCCCATGCATCTGATCTTGTTGGTGTTCTAGGTGCCACTAGGTGTACTTGCTAGCAGATAATGCATGGACTAGCTGTTCATCGATGCTAGCTCAAAAGCATATATGTCGACATGGATGACTTAAATATGAGTTAATGGCACCCGCAGTCACGCAACTCGTCACGTATGTGCACTTAAGTCACACTTCTCCAGAACGTGATTTTTTGGTCACACATCTGGACAAGTGGGTGCACGCAGGTCTCTGGGCCCACGTGTCAGTCCGTTTTGGACGGTAAATTTTCAGAAAACCCCCTGGAGTAATATAATTTTACAAAATGGTACAAAATTAGAAGGACCATTTTTAAAATTAGGAGGACCATTTTGCGAAATATCTAAAAATACAGGGTTTTCTGCAAAATTACTTGTCCATGTCAGCACTCCCGCAACGGAAAACGGTCTGACACGTGGGCCCAGAGACCACCGTGCACCCACTTGTCCAGATGTGTGACCAAAAAATCACGTTCTGGAGAAGTGTGACTTAAGTGCACATACGTGACGAGTTGCGTGACTGCGGGTGCCATTACCTCCTTAAATCTGGCAAAATTCTACTTCCTAGTTTTGTAAGTGCATATAGGATTACACATACACGATAGAAGTCCATGACGAGACCGCCCAATTCCCAAAGTTGACATAATCTCATGGAGTATAATATATACTATCCAATCCATACCCTATACTAGTCACTTAATGACTAGAATCAAGAAAAATAAGTTAATAAAAGCGGTCATATGCATCGTTTTGATGAAAAGCTGGGGCTATCCCAATTTTCAAAAATAAAAAGGAAACTAATGTGCATTTGACTTGTCATTTTCTACACGGATGCTTTTACTACCTTAGAGCATGCACAACGGAAACACTTATATGGGTGCTTATATGGAAGATAAAAATGTTGCAAAATAATAAAACTATCTAAGTGCCGGCTGTGCAACGGTGGGCGCTAATTTTGACGCTAAACTGGGGCAAGGCTTTGCTGCTTCGCCTGAGGAAATAGATCAAGCGTCTGATGCCTGTTTTTGCATCCGACACCAGGGATAGCACCAGGATTTGATGGCCAACTTCTAACCAGACAGGGAACAATTCCTAGCGCCTGGAAATAAGCGCCGCGCTGCAGCTGCTCTTAGAAGAAATTTTTCCTTATTAGCTCCCGCATGATTAGATTTTCTATTTTTATGACTCTATATAGGAAGTCAAAATCTTAGTTTTTTTTTTTTTTTTGTGAAAGTCAAAATCTTAGTTGTGAGCCTTAATGTTTTGATCCAACAGAATGTTGGTAGATGTGTATAAATTTGATGGGACTTTAGGTTGAAGTATAAATTCAAACAAACTAGATTTATATAACAGGCTCAAGGGTGTATATTAGTGTACTCAAAATGTAGGATGTGTTGGTTTAGTTAATTTCACCACACACAAAAACTAGATTTACTTTTTCCTCTAGACTATTTCCTCCCGGAACATTTTATACTTTAACCTTTACCCTAAACTATTTCTAGTACTCCTTAACCTCTGATGTGGCCGGGTTTAGAGTGCGACAGGACAGGTGCATTCCAAGTTCAGACAAAGCTAGGCCAACTACGTACGGTGCTGATGCTGCTTGCATCGTTGGAGTCATGCATGCATGCGTCCCCCGTCAAAGAGTCGACATCGGCGTACAACATTACGGCTGGATCCTACGCGCGCACCAGCACCGACAATTGTCGTGGTTTATTACCTTCTCAACGTCTGGCTCGCCGCCGGCTGCGCCGCCGTAGTACAGCGCTCCCTCGAGGCAGTAAAGGACGCCCCTGCCTTCTCGGCGAGCGCGGTGACGCGCGCCGCGTCGGCGTCGGAGAAGAAGGACGAGCGCCAGCTACCGGCGAGGCCCTTGTCCGCGAGCACCGAGCCTTCCACGTAGTCCATGAGCCCGACAGAGCGCCGATGCCGGTATCGACGTCGATGAGCCGCTCCTGGTCCTTCGTGAGCGCCGCCGCGTCCGTGTACAAGAGCCGCACCCAGCGCGCTCTCGCCGGCGCGGGCACGAGCGGGATGCGCGCCCGCGTTATGACGCCGAATTGCCCCAGCCCGCCCAGCACGGCGTCAAACAGGTCCGCCTCCTTCTCCCTTTGAACACGTCACCATGTCCCCGACGCCTACATATTCACAATCAAGTACGTACGTAAGTAAGTGATATGAACAAAGAACCAAACATATATACTATGTTGTACGCCACGTTCATATTTTGCCGTCGTGCACGGTGCGTACCGGTAATGACGTCCAGTTCTTGGACGTTGGATATCAGGGGACCGTGGCGGAAAGCCTGGCCGCTGATGCCAGCGTTGGAAAGTGTGCCGCCGACGGTGAGGTGGAGGTAGTCGGTCCACGACCGCGGGGTGAGGCCGTGCGCGAGGGCGGCATGCAGCACGTCCACCCAAAGCTGCTCGCCGCCAGCGTCAATATAGCGGCCGTCGATGGAGACGGAGAGGCGCGTGACTGAGCGGCCGGCGAGACGGCCGAGTGATGGCATGTCCACGACGACGCCCCCGGGCGCGGATGCTTGACTCCGGACAGAGTGGCCGCAGCCGCGGGCGGACACCGGGAACGGGGAAGAGCGCGCGCACGAGGCACGCAGCAGCGCGGCGATGTCCCCGGGGCAGGAGGGGTAAAGTACGGCCGCCGCCGCATCGATGTCGACCGACACGTTGCCAAAGTCGGAGGACGCGAGCGCGATGGCCTCGGCGTCTTCGCGATCAGCGAGCGGATGCCGAGGTCGTGGAGCTCGTCAGGTAGGAAGGAGGTCGGCGTCCACGCCAGCGCATCTTGAGACGAAGCAGCAGCTAGGATGGTTCTGATGAGGACCGCAGTTGAGCACGAAGAGAGCAGTCATGATCATCTCTCTCGCTCCGTGCATGACGACCAGCACGGGTTTCTTGGCTCGAGCGTCGATGGATCGATTTCTATGTTTTCTGATATGTAATTCCATTCGAGCGGAGAGTGGGTATAAATAAGAGGCGTCGTGTACTCGTGTCTGCATTTTCTCAAGATTGGGATGTATACATCTTAGGTGTGGAACCGTCAACCGTGAGTGTGTACCAGGCAGAGAGTGGTTTTTCTGATAGCAGGTTAGCTAGCTAGCTGCGTGGACTCACGACTTGGGACTAGTCTTTGCATGCCATCAAAAGAGAGTGTTTTTCTGATAGCAGGGCCAAACCTACACACCCATAACTTTGAAAAAAAGAATTTCTAACACACTGTATTAGAAAAGTTACAATAATTTGTAAAGCTTGAGATTAATAGTCGTGCTATTTAGGGATAAAAATGGAGCGGATATACATGAAACTGAGTTGCGCCACATTTGTTTTCATATTTTTGCGGCACCGGAAACAAATACATAAAAAATATTTTCAAAACAGACACGGACCGAATACGGCGCAAACGCTGCGCTGATATTTGCCAGAAAAGAGACCCCTTGGACAATCCAGGAAAACTCAAACAAACCAACAAACTTGTCAAGTTTCATGTATGAAATAAAATATAAGAAGATATCATGATTATATAATATAATGTGCATACGTAATAAACTTTGGTAACATTGAAAGTACCTACTGTCATCCTTAACCTAGTCCAGGAAAGAAAGGAACGACTCGAGAGGAAGATGATATGCGGATACATAGAGCATAAACATGGTCGCTTCAAATCCTTTATCTTTTTATTCAGAATTTGGATTGTGTCTAGATGTTTCCACTAGAATTTGTGGGCCTGCTGGCTTTGCAAAGCACCACGTAGCAAAACTAAAAGTTCTATATTATGGAATTTCCGTTTACGTGGTCGTTCCTCCGCGATACGCTATTCCGTTTACGTTTTCGTTTCCGCATAAAGTTTTCGTTTTCGCTCAGCAAAATTCCATTTCTGTTTTTTCGCGGAAAGTTAGAAAGTTTCCATTTCGTTTTCTTTGAGAGAGAAAAAGAATCGAAACCTATTTTTGGTTTCAAACATTGCCGGATAGTGCATTTATTGTCCCTGAGGGGAGATCATGTGTATCGCGCGTTAGCGGCAGTTCCACGTCGCGCCGCCTATACGCTCCCGTAAATGGGCCTGGCCCATATGCTTGCGTTTCGCTTCGTAATGTTCACGTCTCTCGTTTCCTTAGGTCTAGTCTGTACATTCCAGAAAAGATCTATTTCGAAAATTGTTTAGATTGCGAAATTTTCTTTCTTGAAAATGACCAATTTTTAAAATCTGAACCATTTTTAAATTTGGAACCATTTTAAAATTGGAACCGTTTTATAAAATTGGAACATTTTCAAATTTAGAACTATTTTCAAAATTTTGGAACCATTTTCAAATTTGGAACCATTTTTTTTAATGATCAATTTTCAAAACCAGAACCACTAGAAAATTGAAACCATTTTAAATTCGGAACCATTTTTAAAAATTGGAACCATTTTGAAATTTGGAACCATTTCAAAATTTGGAACCATTTTAAAAAATGAGCCATTTTAAATTTGGAACCATTTTCAAAAATTTGGATGTTGTTGCTTTCCTTATCACTGGTGGATATTATTTCGCGAATTTAAAATGGTTTCAAACTTTCCTATTGTTTCTCGTATGTTCAACAAAATTCAAATTTGAATAATTACGAATAGGAACAAAATTTAAATTTGAATAAATTTTGAATTTGAAACATTTTGAATATGAACAATTTTTAAATTTGGAACCATTTTTAAATTGGAACGATTTTCCAAAAATGAACAATTTTTTTTATTTGGAACCATTTTTAAATTTGGAATCATTTTCAAAATGTAACCATTTCGAAAATGAACAATTTTCAAATTTGGAACCATTTTTAAATTTGGAAAATGGAACCATGGTCAAATTTGGAACCATTTTAAATTCGGAACCATTTTAAATTTGGAACCATTTTCAAAATGGAACCATTTTGAAAAAATGAACAATTTTCAAATATGAAACCATTTTGAATTTGTAACCATTTTAAATTTAGAAACATTTTTAAAAATTAAACAATTTTCAAATAACAATTTAAAAAGAACGAAAAAACAATAATAAAAGAAAAAATAAAACAGAAAAAGGAAAAGAAACGAAAAAGAAAAACAGAAACAGAAAAGAAACGAAAAAGAAAAAGTAACAAGAAAAAAAGAAAAAAGGAAAAAGCCCCGGGATGGGCCGGCCCGGCAGAAGCTCCCCGTTAGCGGCGCGGCCGATTCGCGCCGCTAACGGGTGGCATATAGGGTTTGCGGTCGCTGACCACTAATTCGCGCGGGATACTCCCACGCTCGCTCTAGGCCTAGGCAAGAGGTGCGGCCGCGTATGGCCCAAGCCAGAGGGGGGCCCAAGACCACATTTTCTTTGTATGTTGATAATTACAGTGCATTTCCCTGCAAAAAAAGAAAAAAACTACATAGCATTGGTTTTATTGGGTTGGGCCTTTGCATCCATCGGGAGAGGAGGAAACTCGATGAGACCCACTGTTCGATGAGATCATCTTGTTCGTCTCGGAACCGCTGCCTCGTTCCCTCGTCCAGATGTCCAGTCGCCTGCGAGCCTGTCAACTCGACTGCTCCGCACCAGGCCTGCCCCGCACGACACGATCTTGGTCGCCCCCTGCCCAGTACTACGTACGTTCGTCCATGGATCCGAATCCATGATTTACTGAAGTATTACTCCTCTCTTTTAGGCAATCATTGATGCCCTAGTTAGATTAGAGATTTAATTTTTAAAGTTCTAATTTCATTTATTCAGCTCTCACCCACGATCTTTCGCCCCTGCCCTCAATTGCTCCTCTCTTTAGCCAACATTGGTTTATTGATGCCCTAGTTAGATTAGGGATTTAAATTTTGAAGTTCTAATTACATGTATTCAACTCTTCACAATTATAGTTGTTACAATGCCTAGACAATTGTCCGGTGCTGCGAAAGTAAACAAAGAAACTAAATAATCAGTTTATTGAATCACAAAAAGGGAATACTATTTGTTATATTTTGCTTCTCGTTTACTCTTTCTGTCGTAATATGACATTGTGGTTTGGTGTAAAATTTTAATTTTGTAGGTGAAAGTAGACACGTATATGTCTATATATCTAGATACTCGTCCATACATATTAGCTATAAGAGGCCCATGTCGTCAACTTCGCCCAGGGCCTCACAAAATATAGAGCCGGCCCTGGATACTTCGGTAGCTAGCGAGGTCGGTCTCTATTCGTCCCTGTCTTTTTATGCTCCCTTAATTATAAACACTTTTTTGGCACTTGAATTTGAACTGCCAAAACTATATTAAGAACCAGAGGTACTAG
>CAMZMU010000074.1:146927469-147013552 GCA_947311845.1 Poa pratensis
AAAAACATGCAATTCCAACCCCCCCCCCCCCCCCCCCCCCCCCCCCCCCCCCCCCCCCCCCCCCCCCCCCACACACACACCTTTTAGGTACATTAGCATTTAATTCCCTCGCAATCAATGATTGAATGTCTCTATGCACCAATGCATGCAAAATTTTAGCCCCAGTGATTAAACACCTTGGGGATACAGATTTGCCAATTGAGCCCCAATAACTATGACAGAGCGAGAACCTCACATTTTTCGAGCAGTTTCTCTTATAAACTGGTCATTTCTGTTCATCTATATCAATGAAAACAAAAAACGTTTGCCAAGTTTCAAAAAAATGATTAATGAGAAATATACATCATAATAACTATTTCTAAGAAAAATAGTCGGTGACATGAGTGAATTACTCACCAAAATGGACAGATCATAGATACATGCCGCATACGCGTGCGCGAGAGGGGGGGTTGGTCTCAGTCGAGTGAACGGCAACATCGTAGAGACCGTCCCGCTCCACGGAAGCAAGTGTCTGCCTGGGCTCCGGCGATAGAGGTGTAGGAGGCTAAGACACCACCGAGGGCTCAAGCGAATCCAGCACCAAAGGCACTCTTTTCCTTACCAATAAGTTTGAGGCTAGCAAGTTTCAGACGCACCCTTTTCCTTACCAGAATACTTAATGGGTCTGGAAGGTTTTTAATGAGGCGACTTGCTGGTGGTTCTGTTTGTGTTTTTTATATATATGGAAAATTCAAAAAAAAAAAGTGGTATTCACGCGACTGGCCAAAATGGATAGATTTTAGATACACTAGTCAACTTGGTGCGGCGACACGCCGCACTCGTTGTAATTCAAAATGTTGAAATCCATCGGAATTTGTCGTGTAGAGTATGTCCAAACACTTAGTGAATTAAAATGTTCGAATATGCTTATATTTTGCCATCAATTTTTAATTTAACTCCATAGTTAGACAATGCATGATATGAGCATTTATTAATTTTAACTCCATAGTTAGATAAAGTTCATTTAGATTGTATCCAAATATTCACCAAATTGGAATGTTCAAATATGTTTGCATTATGCCGTAAGTAGTTAGCATTTATTTTTGTGAGCATGTTGATATATTTTAGAGTATCTCCATTTTTTTTAGCAAATTGAAATGTTCAAATATGTTTCTATTTTTTATTAATATTTAATTTAAGTCCATAATGAGTGGAAATGCACATTTATTGAATTGAACTCCATATTTAGAGAAAGTTCATCTAGATTACGTCCAAATATTTGCCAAATTGAAATGTTCAATTTAATTCCATAATTAGAGGAAGTGCATCATGTCAGCATTTAATAAATTTAATTCCATATAATTAGAGGAAGTGTATTTGTTTTTTGTCCAAATATTCACCTATTCAAAATATTTAAACATGTTTGTTTTTTGCCATAAATAGTTAGCATTTATTTTTTTGAGCATTTTGATGTATTTTTCCGATGGGTATTTATAGAAATATTTCAATTTTCTGAAAAAATTTCCAAAAAAAAAAGAAAACTGACTGCCCGGGCCCATTGCGACGTCGCGATGACGTCAGCAATGGCCACAGCGGCCATGTCGACGACGGCGGCGTCGCATCCGCGCGAGCTGGAGCGCGGGGCTGAGCGCGTGGGACGCGCGTGAAGGCGAGCTACCTGATGACCCACAAGTATAGAGGATCGCAACAGTTTTCGAGGGAAGTAAAACCCAAATTTATTGATACGACACAAGGGGAGACAAAGAATACTTATAAGCCATAACAACGGAGTTGTCAATTCAGCTGCACATGGAAAAGCACTAGTAACAGGGTGATGTGAAAGAAGTAGTAATATGAGAGCAATAGTAACAGTAACACAGAAGCAATGGCACCAGAAAATAGTTGTTTGCATGGGTTGACGAAAAAGCAATGATGATTACAGATGGACCGGGGTTCCTAGCTATCTACGCTAGTGGTAACTCTCCAAGAACAAGTGTTGGGTGAACAAATTACAGTTGGGCAATTGACATAATTGAAATAGCATTAAGAAAGAACATCCAGTCTATTAATCATGTAGGCATGTTTTCCATATATAGTCATACGTGCTCGCAATGAGAAACTTGCATAACATCTTTTGTCCTACCAACCCGTTTGCAGCGCGGCCTCAAGGGAAACTACTGGTAATTAAGGTACTCCTTTTAATAGAGCACCGGAGCAAATCATTAACACTTGGTGAAAACATGTGATCCTCATATCAAAACCATCCCCTCCGGTTATCCCAGTTGCTGTCACTCCGGAGCCTCGGGTTCCGGACAAAGACATGTTGATGGCCCTTGACGTAGTTACCTGCGTCAAAAGAATATGGGTTAGGTTGAGACTCCAAGTGCAGATTGTATAGTAAAGGAAAGACGGTTTTCCCACGAGGGGTGACTCGAGGGTTTAATATCGAACTCTCGGGAATCAGTAGTGAAAGAATTTATCTTCTTATCCTTCTCTTGAAAACCTACAAAACAAAGTAAATTGTTTGTGCCCTCAACCTCACCTAGTGGTTGTCAAGCACAAGGTGTGAGAATGATATGAATAGGTAATAAATGCAAAACAGTAAATAAATATGCAATGATGATAAATAAATATGCAAGGATGGTGTAAATAATGATGGATGATATTTTTGGGTTTTGTATTGTGAATGTAAGATGTAAAAGTGTTTTTGTATTTTCGGATTTTTAAATGGCAGAAAATGGAAAAAGGATAAAAGTTGTTGGAAAGGTGTTTCTTATGATTAAAAATGGACCGGGGTTCATGGTTTCACAAATGCACTCTCTCTTTAATAAAGTGATAGATAATGGAACACTGGAATTGACATATGAGATTGCAACAAAAAGGTTTCATGACAAGTTACTAATTATATGGGCATCACGTCCTAACATAGAGATCTATTGTTTATTAATCTCTCTTATACTCCACCAAGATGCGAACTAAATCATAACACCTTAGTAATTAAGATAAATCAGAGCATAGCATTAAGTTTCATGACATGAAGTTAAAATAAGAACATGCTAGATCTAGTCATGGAGTAGTGGCAATGGTCACACCCACATCTCCGGTAGCAAGGTATTTTTCTTTATCCCTAGTGAGGCAACAAAGTAAGGTAAAACACCCAAGTGGATCGCGGAACTTTCTCTCACGTTCACCGCACTAGCCAGCCCCCGTTACTCCAACTAATGCACACGTTCCCCCTCACACGCTCTCATACACATGCTTGATCATAACAAGTAAACAAGAACGGGATACATAATATGCATCTACTTTCATAACTGAAACAAAACTATTGCAATCTCAAACATATATTAACTCATAAAAAGATCCACCACAAAGGTATTACATAGATGACCGTAATCATGTTCAGCAGCTCATACGGTACTAAGTAGTGAAGCTCAAGAGAGGAGAGATACATAAGTTACTTCCACAAACCCATAGTCCAGGGGTGGACTACTCCCTCTTCATCGTGGAGACGGTGGAGAAGTCGTTGGAGAAGATGGAGACCACGCCGGCAACGCCCCGCCGGAGTTTTCCCCCTCCAATCTGCAACTCCTGGTCTCTGTTTCATGGTTTCTGTGTTTCGGCGGCGCTCCTTTTCGAAGGGCGTCGGGGACTATTTTTATAGTCGTTTTTAGGTCAAGACGGCTCGGGAAAAAGATCGACCGCAACGGAGCCTCGAGGCCCCAGATGGTGGGTCCCACGTGGCCGGGGAATCTGGCCGCGTGGGCCACCCTCTTCTGGCCCTCGGGCCTCCGTTTGTTCGCTTCCTTCGCTCCCACGCTTCGTTCCTTTCAAAAACTGATGCTCGTAAATTATTAGGTCATTTGGACGTCGTTTGGGTCCATGAAACATCAAAATATAGAAAATAGGGTTTTCTGCCTGTGCAGGGTTAATTCCAGAAAAATAGGGAAACAATGAAATATTCCCAAAATCAATATAAAACAATGATATAACCCTTATATGATGCAAATATGATCGAAATATAAGTAATATAATGCAAAGTTCATGTATGCATTTTACATGCATCACATAAGCATACAACTTGTAGATACAATCTAAGCAACAATTATAGAGCTTAAATCTAAGATCATGTCACTCGTGCACTAGTGGCAAGCATTAAACACAACAAGATTGCAGCAACAATAACTCACAAACTTTAATGAATAGACTGATCATAATGTAATAATTCATCGGATCCCAACAAACACAACACCGATTACATCATATGGATCTCAATCATGTAAGGCAGCTCATGAGATCATTGTATTGAAGTACATGGAGAGAGAGTACCAACTAGCTACTGCTAGAACCCGTAGTCCATGGGGAAACTACTCACGGAGCATGATGGAGGCGGTGGCGTCGATGGAGAAGGCTCTGGGGGTCAATCCCCGTCCCGGCAGGGCGCCGGAACGAGATCTTCTGACCCCCCCGAAACTAGGTTTCGATGGCGGCGGAGCTTTGGAGTGTTTCTCGTAAAATCCTTCTTTTTTTAGGGTTTTCTCCGCGGGGTGAATATATAGGCGAAAGGGCGGCAGCTGAGGGCGCACGAGGGGCCCACACGCACCCTCGGCGCGGCAGGAGGTGGGGCCGCGCCGAGCCCTTGTGTGGCCGCCTCCTGGCGCTACTCCGTCTCCCCTTTGGACTCCGTGTACGTGTCGGTGAATTAGGGACCTCCGTTGATTTTCGTCCAATTCCGAGAATATTTCCAGAACAGCTTTTCTGGAATACAAAAACAGCAGAAAACAGGAACTGGCACTTTGGCATCTTGTTAATAGGTTGGTCCCAAAAAATGTATAAAAATGATATGAAGTGGATGCAAAACTTGTAACAATTGGTATAATATCAACATGGAACATCAAAAATTATAGATACGTTTGAGACGTATCACTACCCGCAAGCGGCGGCGCAACTGCATTTGGGTCGCCGGAACGTCGACGGCGGCGTCCGAACGCGGCGGCCGGAGGAAGCTCACGGCGGCGGCGATTCCGGCGTGGCTCGGGCGTCCCAGCACGCGACTCTCAGGGAGGACGGAGAGGAGACGACGGCGGAGCTCCCTGTGGGCCTCGATTCGTCGAGGGAGGAGCGGAGTGGCGGCGGAGCGCGTCGGCGACGGCGGCGACGTCGGGTTCGCGCGGGAGAGAGAAGAAGAGGGAGGGGGTGTGTGGTTTTTTTCAGTAAGGCCCCTGGGTTTTCCGGTAATTGCAAATAAGTCCCTCTTCTCGAGGAGTTGTGGACTGCGGGGCAATTTCTGGATTTTCGAGTGCTTTGTTGCAAAATGGCGCGGTGACCGGCGCGGTAACCGGTTGTCCACCGGGAGATGTGGCGGTGTGTGATTGGTAGAAATTCGGCCGTGAACAGTACCGTGCGTTGGGAGAGGTCGTGGATGCTTTCTGGCCGTTGGATCACCGAATCGGACGGGCGGTGTTTGCCGGCGACATGGCGCGTGGATTTGGGTGATTCTTTTCAGACTTTATATATTGATCTATGCATGCATGCCGCATAGGCGCACGTGAAATGTACGAGGTAGAAGTACTAGTAAGCAGGAAGCGCCCGGGCAGGGACGCGTCACGGGCAGTCATGTTCCGTACAGCCGGATCTGGCGCAGTGTTGGCGATCGCGTTGAAACAACGGCCGGATCCGGTTCGATCAGTGAGACGGTAGATACTCCCTCCGTTCGGATTTAATTGACACACATTTGGTTACACATGGATGTATCTAGACACCAAACAAGTATAGATATATTCATATTTGGACAAAACCAAGTCAATTAATTTGGAACGGAGGGAGTACAAGCTTGGCAGCGGTGACCGAAATGGCGAAATAGAAGGAGCTGTCGCCTGCATCGATCGATGTCAAGGGAGTCGCATCAAATCGTCCCAACACTTTACCTCTGCGAATGACGTGCGTACTATGCGTCATGTGTGCCTAGTGAAATTAATTAAACTTGAGTGCCAGTTCTTGTCCGATCGACGATCGACGGCAGTAACAGAAATGTAACGCATGCAAGCTGCCGTTCTTTTACTTGTGCGTGACCTGATCGAGGATTCCCCGTCGCATCGCGTCAGGTCACACTGTGTGCATGCATCGTAACATGAAAATTTGAAGTTCCAAAAAATGCCCTAAAATATTCGCAAGCTGTGCGTTTACGATTTTCTAGATTTTGCATAACCAAATTCAAAATATACGCATAGATCATACCAAAATGAAAAATCCAGCATGAATAGTGTCATAAAAAGGCAATCTTTTTGTTTCTCTTTGTGTACGTTGAATTTGGTTCTGAAAATTCTAGGGAATGTATACTCCCTCCGTTCCAAATTATAAATATTTTAATGTGAATTAGATGCTGACTGAAATGAGTGATTATATGCACTGAAACATGTCTAGGTACATCTAATAAATTAGAAAAAAACTAAAACATCCTATCTCTACTACTTATAAAAGAGCGAAGTTAAACTTTCCTACAGCCACCCAGCAAAGTGTACACAGAACCACCAGCACCGTTAGATCACCCCCACTCAATCAAATCTAACAGTCCGTATCGATTTGATCATGTTCGACGGTGTAGATCCATCATGTCGACTTGGCAGAGTAATGTCCTGCCGACTTTTTGTCGCTCCGCGTCCCCCGTTCGCTCACCATCCACGCGATCCGATCCGATTAATTAAGAAACTCACAAAGAAACCCTTGCCCGCCTGACCTCCGACCGAATCTGGCGGCTCCCTTGCCCGCCCGACTTCCTCCGGACGAATACGGCGGCTCCCCATGCCGCCGCTCCTCGGCGATGCATCCTACCTATTCTCGGTAGAGAACGCAGGCGCCTGGCGGCGGAGCTCTCGAAGAGGGTGGCACGACATAGCGCGGCGGCGGAGCTAGGCCCAGTCGGCGGCGGCGGCGGAGCCCTGCTATCCATACTCGTGCAGCTCCCCGCTCATCCAAGCCTCCCCGGCGAGCTCCTCCGTCGCTGCCTTCCACGCATCTCCTCCCGGTCATGGCGGACATGCCGGCGTCGGGCTAAATCGGATTTCTTGGAAGGATTGGAGCGAGTGCAGGTCGAGGATATGGCGGCGTCCATGGAGGACAAAGCCCCAGCACGCCGCGTCTCCTGCGCATCGGGTACTGCACCTCCTCTTAGTCCCGCGCAGCACCTCCAAAGACCACTGTGTCGCTCGACGGTGAATCCCCGCAGCTGCGCCCGCCACCAGCGCCTCCTCTATCTCTCCATCTGGGCGAATCGTGGCCCTGCTCACCAGTTGTACAGCCATGCTCCTAGACGGCTCTGCTCGCTGGTCGTGCAGAGCAGCCGTATTTCAGTTTGGTCGCCGGTTGTATTCAGTTTGCACTACCGCCTAGCTAGCTGAAAAGCAACGCTTCCCATTCAGTTTGCAAAGCAGTTTCGTGTCGTTGTTTTGCTTTTCTAACTTATACAATTCGGTTTGAAAAGATATTTCCGTTTGTACAGTATATTTTTAGCAAGTTTAGTTTGTACAATTTGTTGTTAGCATGTTCAATTAGGTAAAAGAAAATCTAATTAATGAGTGGCAGAGTTGGATTGCAATTATTTGAGGCTTAATTTGATGTTATTTGTGCACTTGTTGATTCCTATGTACATATATGTGTAGATGAAAACATGTTTGGCGCCCTATAATATATCCTCTATTGGAGCTCAAAAATAATTTGCCCTAAAATACATCATACACTGGAGTAAAACAAATTTTGGTGCCCTAAAATCCAAACACATGGTGCCCTAGAATTAAAAGGTAGTGCCCTATTTTACACCATCTACTATCACTGATGCCATTGGGCCGGAACCGTCTTCTTCCGGGGGTCGCCGCCTTCTTCGACTCAGTCTGGTCTACTCCGTCTCCCAGCGCTGAGCCCTCTCGCCACCGGTTGCGCCTCGACTCACTCCTCCTCCTAGCCACCGGTTGAAACAAATAAGGAAGATTTTTTTAAATAAGTGTATATAAAATATTAGAGTACATGCAACTTCAATATAGAATGAGGAAATATTGTTGTATGTATTTGTAAAATATGAGACGTGCGTTGCACATGCACATTTACTATTATTAAAAGAGCAAACATGATCGGATACATTAAATCTTACGCGTCTAATCTCTGACCAACGAACAGCCCATGCCTTGCGTACGGCGGCCAGGAAGAACGACCTCGCCGAGATCGGCAATGAGCTGGACAAATACTTCCTCGAGGCAGCCAGCGTCCGCACCAGCGTAGCTGCGTGCATGAGGCCTTTATCTGCCATACGCCTTTATCTGGCTTCTCCTCTTGGCCGGGGCGGACGCCGACGCCACGGATCTCCAGGTGCCGTCCGGCCGACGAGATCTCCGTGCCGCCCAGGATGATTGACGCCAAGATCGCGCTCCAAGATCTGCTCGGCTTCCCCAAGGTGGCTGCTGCTCCTGAACTCGGTATGCTCCGGGTGGCAACAAGGCCCACGATCTTGATCTCCTCGCCCAACGCCCAAGACGCGTAGTATCCGTCAGCAGCTACTGTGATGATGATGTCAAAGTTCGCCAACCTCCCGAGGGTTGCCACCTCAGAGAAGGAGTACCCGGTGGATCCCTCCCCTGACGGATATCAAGAACAACATCTATGCTGCTAACGAGTTCCGCATGCACTCCTTCAAGATCAGGCCCTGCTCGCGGGCATACTCGCACGACTGGACCGAGTGCCAACGCCAGGCGCCGGGCGCCAGGATCCTCGCAAGTATCACTACAGCTGTGTGCCGTGCCCTGACTTCAGAAAAGGTGTGTGTCGGCCTGACGACATGTGCAGAGTATGCTCATGGGGTGTTTGAGTGCTGGCTCCACCCTACGCAATACCGCACTCGCCTCTGCAAGGATGGAACCGGCTGCAATGGAGTCCTGAATGTTTCGTGTTTTCTTGTGGAATTAATTAATGCAAGAGACAGCCACTCCGTCACCAACACGTCAATTGCGGTAGTTAATTTGATCACTACACAGTACTATAGGTCGGAGTGCAAGGAAATGGAATAAGGTTGGCACATTGCTGTATTTTTCTTCAGTCATTTGGATTTTATTCCAATGTTAGCTTTCTCCGAAATTTTAGTCGTATGTTTTTTTATAGGTGTCCTAGCTGAATAACAAACATTGTTCTGCCTCTCAGTACTGTACTGAACATAGGGTTTTTTTAAAACTTCTGGCAGGCAGGAGATAGCTATTTCAATCATAATCGATGAATTTTGATGACTTCGCTCAGCTTCCTCTTGAGATGAAGTTGACCATCGTTAATGAGGTACTACATTTTATAACAGTTTCTTGGAGTACTATGGTTGTCGAACATAATTTCGCAATCGTCGAAAAAAATTACGCATAATTTTTGGATGTTGAGATAGCACCACAGAGTCAGAACCACATTTTGAACATCTTTCAGATGTAGAATCGGCACCCATTATAGACACGAAGCAAAGAGAAAAGACAGGAATTGGTACCAATTTAGATTAACTAGAAATCGTGCGTATGGATGGCAATGGGTACCCGCAAACCCGATACCCGACGGGTACCCGCCTTAAATGGGGCGGGTTTGGTAAGAAAAAAAACCCACGGGGCTGCTTATTGGTAAAAACCTAGACCCGTCGGGTCTAGCGGGGACGGGTATGGGGGTGCCAAACCCATACCCGCAGACCCGCATACCCGCTATGTCTAAGGAGTGGCCCACAGGTCATTGCCTCACACTCTAACTCTCACCTAACCCAGCCACTCTCTCCCCATTTTCTGTGCTGCTGCAATGCTTGGCGGGTACGGGGCGGGTCTCGCGTACCCGCCGGGTCGCGGGTATGGTAGAGATCTTGACCCGCCGGCGGGTATGGGGCGGGTGGCGGGTGTGGGTGGAGGGGCCGGGTGCGGTTATGGGGATGCCAAACCCGGCCCCGAACCCGGCGGGTGCCATCCGTAATCGTGCGTTGCACGTGCAAAGCTACTAGTGTTTTAAAACGGAGATAGTAATATATCCATCTGTTGGCGAAATGGGACCATCTACTACGTCGTAGCACCACGTGAACGGCAAGGCTGGTAATACAGTATTAATATTGATCCATGCAAGTACGTGCGTGTGAGATGAGATCCAGTACCCTGTAGAATTAATATGCTCTTGTACTGCTAGGATGTAGAGAAGTAAGGAGCGATATCCTACATACCGGCAGGAGGTGAGAAAAAATAAGACCAAGAAGAGAAAGGCTGAGTTCCTTATAGACGCGTTGGTCGTCTCCCCTCCCCGTTCTCTGTAGCGGAAGGGCGATTTTTTGCTTCCACCCGGTCGATCCACCTCCTCGCCGTCGATCCGTCGGATCCCTCGCCCTCCGGCGGCCGCCTCGGCGGCGGGAGGGTGGGGGATCCCCGCCTCGCGTGTGTAGATAAGGTAGGTTCTTTTGGGGCAGCCGGCGGCACCGTGGAGGCGGTGGTGTCGCTGGTGTGGTTTTTGTTGCAGGCGCTTCTCCTCTCCGGCGGTGGCGCTCGTGGAGCTCCGGGCTGGTGCGTCTGCTCCCCTGGCACCCGCGGATCGGTGGATCCGCGCCGTGCCTCGATCTACTGCCAGATCCAGTGGCGGTCTCCGTCCTGGCGGTGGATTCGTTCGGAACCCGGGGCTCGCCGGGATCCACGACTTCGTCCAGCGGCGGCTCCGAAGACGACTCCGGCAAGGAGGTGTGGTTGGGACAGGGGGGCGCTCGCCCCGGCCGTTCATCGATTCAAGCTCCGCCGCGGCGCGGCGGGCGGGCATGGCGGCGTCTCTCATAGGGCAAAAGCATCCCTGACAGCGGCAAGATGGAAGGTGGTCGTCTTCGTCTCCGGCGCCGGCGTGGTCGGTGCTCCCGTAGCTTCTGGTTTCGATTTCTTCCTCGTATTGTACGTTTCCTGTTCTTCCGTGTACTCTGTATGTGGTGTTTGTTGAATATACGTGGAAAATTGCAAAAAAAAAAAAGAAAGAAGAGAAAGGCTAGCTAGTTGCGTACATGGGTCCGGGTCGAATCGATCAGCCTCGATCTATGTATGATCTGCTGGGGTCTAGATCGACCTTGAATTTGTCCTGTTGCTTTCCCTGACGGATCCCTCTCGGATCTAGCCAGCCATGCATATCGTCTAGCTCGTATCCAACTTATGTCTTAGATTTGTCTAGATTCGGATATATGTAGACATGTTTTAGTGTACACATACATCCAAATTTAGATATATGGAAGACATCCTTTTCTGAACGAAGGGAGTAGCTGCTATACAACAGCATCCATTGTGCATACCGTACGTGCGAATTTAGAAAATACATGGCGCCGCCGGTGCAACTGCAGCTAGACCAATAAACGGCTAATTAAGGCCAAATAGAAAAGTCTACTCTCACAGTATTATATTACCCAACGATTTCGTCCCCACACGACATCACATAGCCGCCTCCTCTTTAATCTATCAATTTATCAATGAGCATAGGCTTGGTAGAGCATGGAGGCCAAAGCTTTTCTCGAGTCTCCTTCTGGATCACCTCACTCCATCAATCCTTGACTACTGGTATTGCATGCATGTCAATCAACCGGCGCCATGTCATGAAACTCAAGACAAACCTTTAACCAAGACCAAATCCGCCAGGTGAAACGGCATTGGACTGCCTCTTAAACTTGGTTGCAAAGTTTACAAAGGAATAATTTCATGGGCAATGGGTGATCATCCATATGCATCAATTTCCATACTTCTTCTTTACTACGTTTGCTAGCTCCAGCTTTCCTCTTCATTTTCCTCTGTCTTTTTCTTCTTCTCGACTGCAATGTTTAGATCTTTTAACATAACCCTCTTGTTTGAAAGGCACTACTTAAAGTTGACATGCATATCATAGTCGTATCCAAAGGAGAATATAGAAAATTCACAGCTAGAACAAATCGATAACAACAAAAAACTATATATAATGCAAACCAAAAGTAAAGGGATTTACTCTTTCATCAGAAGAGTTGTATTTTTCAACTCAAATAAAAAACTATAAAAACATTGGGTTTCAACTCGAGTTATAAACTTTCAACTAGATTTTAATCAATATCCAACCAAATTTGAGCGATATCATACTCAATTTCCAACAAAATTTGAACTAGACTGTACTCTCCTACCAAACAAACGGAAAAAACTATATTGCTCCCCACCTTTTGCGTAGGTTTCTTGCATGTCGAATCCTTTGAGCACTGGAATGCTCAGATCAGTGACAAAGAAAAGAAACCCATCGATCACTGAAGATGGCGACCGACCATCTAACACGCGAAAGATCCTGCGTGATCTGCTACAGATCTCCTAGGAAATGAGTGCCACGCACGGATCGAATCGACAGAAGCAGTCGCCGTGACCATCTTTCGACACATGCATGCATGTAGTATTTCACATGTGTCCCGTTGTGGTCATATCTTTCCAGGAGATTATTTCACCCGTACAAGTAACCAGACGACAGAGCTAGATCTCTTCTTCATCAGATATCATGCATGCATGAGAATTGACTGATATGATGTCGATGGATTAGCTCAGCTTTTGTTTGAAGATTAATTCCGACATATCTGGTCCGACCTACTGCATGAACTAACATAGACGAAGACTATACTGCTAGTGCTATCGTGTAAATCCAGTGGAAATATATATTCACCAGTTCAACTCTTGGTCCAAAGATCCTTCAACTCTTGGTCCGACCAGTTCAACATCATATCTACTCGATCGACATGTGCATGGATCAAGGAATTTGTATTTGATCGAGACGACTTGCTGTTTGACCTGTTACATGCATGCATGTAAAGATTAGTTTAAAAAAAAAAAACAGGGCAAAAGATTTTCCGTTTATATTGAGTAAAGATTAGTTCGTATGTCAAGATTCATTCATGCATGATGTCATCAACATCTTGTTCACATTCGGTAGATCTGCAGCTTTTCTTCAAGATCTCGCATACGTATTCTACATAGAAATTTGATCGAGATAGTACATGCATATCTAAAGATTACATCCTTGCTCGAGCCAGCCCCCTCCTCAGAGCTTAGAGCACCGTGGCCGTCGAAACTCGCCCTTGATGCGATCTGGGCCGTCCGTTCGCTAGGCATCCCTGGTCGGCGCGTCGTTTCGTACGCGCACGGAGCTCACCCCGAGCCGCTGCCGGTGGCCCCAGATTTTTTTGGGCCCCACATGTTAGCGTGTGGGGTGGGTCGTCTCCGCGTGAGTGTACTACGGGGGCATCGCGGCGCGGTGGCAGGGGTCGTGGTTCGGTCAAGCCCCCATGGGCAAAATCGGGATTTCACGTCTCAGTCATGGCGACAGCACGACGGTCGTCGTCTCGTGGCGGACGGGGAGGCGACGCCGGGTACGGGAGCTACAGCGGCGGTCGCCTCCGCCCCTGCCCTCCCTGCCCGCCGCCTTGAGGCCCTCCCTGCCCGCCGCCCCGAGGACATATGGTCCACGGCTCCTCCTGCTGAACCTTAGATGTCTTTTTTTTCGATCTAGGGTTTCAACAGCAGTCGTGCCGTCCAGCCCGCCGCCGGCGACGTGCAGAACCGCCGTCCGTTGCATCGAGTCTCCGTCGGGGGAAAGGAGCTGGAGGCCGTCTACAAGGGAAACGTCAGCGCCGTCGTCGACACCGTCTCGACCCCCAACAGTAGAGCCTTTTGCTTACTCCCGTCCTTCTGCTCCCCGTCCCCGAGCTCGAGCCGTTGCTGCACTCCACCTTGCCATCCTCCTCGGCACTCAACGGGAGGAGCACGCGCGACGTCGACCATGGTTTGACACCGTTTCAGGTTCGTACCCGCAAGCCCCCCTCCTTCCCGTGCTTGATCTTGCTCGGATTTGATATTCCCATGTTCTTCGCCGCCTCAGGTGTGAGAATCTCTCCTGGAAGAACACGGGCCGTCACCTCCAACCTCTCCTATCAGCCTCCCATGGAGGCCTGCAGCCACAGGAGCCTGCCGCGCCCCGTCTCACATGGAACGCAGGTATACATGATCTTCTCTTCCTCGTCCTCTGTTCTTTCTTCTCCTCTTTTTCTCATTATTATTTTCTGTCAATTTTTTGCATAAGGGTTCATCTACGTTTGGTGTACTTGAAATTATCAGCAGGTTATCACTTCAAACTTTTGTGCTATACTTTTCTTGCAGGGTTGATGCAAAGATGCAGATCTGGCATTATGCCATGTAGTGCGTAGTGGTTGCAGAGCATTTTTAATGTGGCCATAGAGCTGAGCGTCACTGTATCTTCAGATCTGCATCATTGATGACATGAGTTCATTGCTCATCTCCCGTAGTGGCTTGGACAAGGAGTGCGGCAGTAAGCATGTGCAAGCAGCAGCAGCATCAAGCAACCACATTTGTGCTGTGATTCCTTGGTGAATGGTTGCGCTTACTCTGAAGAAGAGGTACGACTACAGCTTAGCATCGCTGTTTCTTTTTTATTCCTCTCACAATTTCTGTTCTACATCAGTCACTGGATTTTCATTTTCTCTAGATGCTGGTGAGATACGGGTGGAAGAGGAGGGAGTCAAAGAGGGAGATGGAGTGGGGAAGAAGAATAGTGGGAGATGGAGGAGGAAGAGGAGACTCCAATGATGTGCCTCATCTCTTGAAGGGCATCTGCGCTGGCGATGGGAGAACCACGTCCCCGATGTCGTTCTCCAAACCTGCAGGTACTACCTTACCAGCCCGAGCAACACCAACCTACAATAGCTGGGTGAACCCTCGACACTGCATTTTTGTCTTTAGATATTTTGCAGCAGTAAAGTGATTTTCCACGAATCTGTCATCTTGCACAGTTTGGTCAGTTTTAGTTAGCTTTGTTGATTGTTTTTCTTTGTTTAGATGCTTGTGTACTGTCGGTCACCATATATATGTAGGTAATTTTGCTTTGTTATGGATAATGAAAGCTATTAGTTAATTAAAATATAGACCATGTATCATTCATGGTTTAGCCTTCTTTCATATGTCAGGTGGCTACCCAGCTCACAAGAATGAGGTGGCACAGAGCAACCAGTCAACAATATTCTTCCCTGGCTTCCCAGGTGTTTGCATTATTTCGTTCAATTTCATTTTTATCGTGGAATTTTATTTCTACCCCTTGCTGCTGGGACATTATAGATCAAGAATTGCTGATACAGGTCCAAGAAAAAGAGGACAACAGTAGACGCCACAAATTGCATCCATGAGCTCTCATTCTTAATTGTTAGTCCTTGATGCTTCAACTGTTCCATATGATGTGGTCTGACCGAAAGATTGAAGCATGTCACTTGGTATGCTTTTGACATGTACGTGTCAACAATATTTCCCATACTGAGTATCATTGTATTAGTGTTAACGTTTATCAGCTTAGACACACAAGCTCCATTCTGTTGTTTCCTGTGATATTTATAGAACCTATTGAGATGCACACGCATATCTGAACATCAATGTTTTAAACTGCAGGTTATATGAAAATGGTGCATTGTTTACCAAATATATATTGCTTGGCATATGCAAACTTTTGATTTTACAGGAAGACCAATTGTTTATTCATGTAAGTTCGACTCCGTTTTTTCTTTCCGTTCCAATTTGTGCTATCCATTTTCCAGTCTTAGTTCCAATTTCGGTGCCTTTAAAAGTCTTGCTAAGTGACAATGGCCTTCCAGAGTTGTATAATTTTTAGCTAAATACTTCAAGTCGGGTCTGTAAGTTTCTTTGATAAAACTAATTGAATAATTTGCTTTGAACTCCTTTTCCTCTCATATAATTGGACCACTTTGCCGTAGATGCTCTCTTTTGGTTATCAAAGCATTTGCTTTTTTTGGGTCATAGCACAACTCTCCCTCAGACTACTCATCTGCATTGACAAACTAAGCCATGGCTCATCGGTTAGGGCACCGCCTGATTGCACGACAATGACAATCTCATCACGCTTTAGTCGCTCCCTCTTAGCTCTGCATTCTCTGTTGTTGTATGTCTATGTCTACATCTATTGCTCTGAATATATGGATCCTCATATATTCAGGTATATACCTACCTTTCAGAAAGACTAATTCTCATATTTTTGTGTTTGGATATACAAATTGGCATTATGGTTGCTCTAGGATTATCCCCCTCCTGTACATGAGCATGTATGTGCCATTAGTTTTAGTCTTTTAAGTTGTATGGTGCCTAGAAGACCACCTCTTGCTATTGCAGCACCGCCTTCAAGTGATTATGTATTAATTTCTCATTTTGTGCATTCTCTTCCAATTTATTTGAGTTTGGAATGGCATTTTTATGCTTTAGCTCCTATGTCTTTTCTAAAATGAAAACCATGTGGCTTTAGCCGTTAAGTGAATTTGCTATTTTCTACTATATATTAGAAAGCAGTGAGGTTTGTTTGGCATACCCCTCCTCAGAGCTCAGACCACGTCGACCATCGAAACTCTTCCTTGATGCGATCCTGGGCGTCGATTTCTTACCCGCGTGAGGTATATAAGCCGCCCTACTCGGTGGAAACCCTAGCCAATCCGCCTCCCCGCAGCCAGCCAATCCCCTCACGGGTTTTCCTCCCCCCAATCCCCGCGTCTTCTCCTGCCCTTCATCCGCGCCCCTCCTCCTCCTCCTCCCTGCCGCCGCCTCGCTGAGCCTCTCACGTCCTCCCACCTCCCTCTTCGGTGCTCGATCCGCAGCCGCAGCCACGAGGAGGACCACGCGGGGAGGAAGACCACATGGGGGAGCTCCCTCATCTCTTCCCCAATCACCACGTTTGTCTCCCCCAATCCCCTCTAGCTCCACTCCCCTCCTCTGCCACCACATCTCCTGGTCCATCCATGGCTCGAGCAGGGAGAGGCGAAGGGCGCCATGACAGGAGCAGGTGGAGCTCGACATGGGGAAGCAGGCGGGGAAGATGAGGAACGACGGGGGGTTCGGCCTCCACGCCACGGCCTCCTCCGCCCGTCGCCGAGCTCATGCCGCCGCTGCAGTCCGCACCTTCTCCCTCCGCGGCACGACCGTGTCATCGTCTTCCTCGCCCCTTGGCGCACATGGCTGCAAAGACCGATGAGGAGGAGAGGAACGGTTCAGGTTAGTACCCGCACGGCCCTCCTTCTCAAGACTGATTGATTTCGCGCTCAGATCTGATGGTCCCATGACTCATTTTCTTCATTTTTAGTGTGATTCCGCCTTTTACTTATATGTAATTTTTCTCCCACCGATTTCTTGATGGGTTGGAACGGGAGGACATGGAAGAAGAATGAGGAAGGAGAGAGGTGGAAGGAGACGATGGATCTGCATCTGGCTAGCCCCTGCCCTTTTGCAACACTACCCACTGTTTTGAGATTTGTAAAAATTGGTAAGCAGACATCTTGCAAAACATGAATACTGAGACATATATGTATCTATTGGGTTCACTACTTTGGTTTGGTAATATCCGAGGCTAAAGTTGGATCGCTAGAACAAGCAGCACATTTTTATGTACTTTGTTTGATGTCGCAGGAAATTAGATGGTCCACACCATTTAGTCCGGTTGAGAAGAAGTATGAGTATATATAGTGGCCCAAAGTATAATTTTCAGTTTTGTTCCATTTGCAATGTCATCAAAGTAAACCTGAAATTGTAGCTCTATTGCATTTTGTTTGCTGTATAATATGGACATTATCTTTGATTTTTCAGCTACGACAACGGTGAACTCAGTACATCCTGAGCTTGGTGAGGCTGACAAAAGGCATATCCAATAAGTATCATTGGCTGCGTGGAAAGACAAGCATGACCAGGTCATTATCTTGAATATATTGGCCATGTGATTAGCTTGAATTGTTTTATTGCCATTGTGTATCTAAAATTTCTTCTCTTATTAGGTACTTACCAAAAAATAGTAGGGCATATTTCACCACGGAAACGGATGGTGTAGATTGCCCAACAGAAGTAATTGATCTGTTGGTGAGGTTTTTGAACTTTTCCCCCTTCTTTCCGGTTCGTCTCATGCTTGACGTAAGCCCGCCATTCTCTTCCTTTCTAATATTGGTGTGACCCTCTTCTTGGTACAGACGCATTGGTGCTATGTTGCTTCGTGCCAGATTTATTGCAAATATCAACGTCTTTTGGACATGATGGTAAGCTCCCTTTCCTTTACCGCATGGTTACCCTGGGCCATATATTTACTGAAAAATTTCATGTCTGCATTATTTAGGTTATTGTGCTTCTTTGCTCTTGCTTGATTGATTGTCCTGTTTGAGAGGTGTTGTGATCCGAAAAGTATGCACACGCGTTTGCATTTTTTGTGTGTCAATATATTTTTGGTTCTGCCTAAAGGTCGTCGCTTCTTTGCAGGGGATGCCTCCTTTGGCATGTCTAAAATTATTGCATGGCTCGGCTGTCTCCATTTGCAAGGTAGCTATTTCAATCTTCATCGCCTGTATTTACATGAATGCCTTTCGTTTATTGTTTCCTACTATTCTTATTCATATTATATGCACAGATTGCTCGGGGCTAATGACATTTGTTCTTTGTTCTCTTTTTTTTGTTATTTGGGCCATTTCTTTGTTATTTCTTCATTGCAAGTTGTTTGTTGTTTATTCTACTTATCTGTATATCTTTGACGTGGTGGTGTACCAATGTGGCTTGCCTTACAAACTGATCTAAGAAAATTGTGTAGGTTGTGGTCAGTACAACTTCTTGCGTAAGAATGGTACAAATAAATAGCTTTGTAACCTGTAGTCTGTTACAATTAGTATATAAACGAGCCTGTTCCATATACAGAAGTTTGCTCTCTCCACAGCTGATTGATAAATTAGTCTGGAGATCCAAAACCAAATCCATAAAAGAACCAAACCGTTTAAACGATTGGTGATTCCAGACACCTTCAAATTCAATATTGTCTATGCTCGGCCAAACAGTAGGTTCTAATATAATCTCAACTCCAAATGAAGTTGCTAAAAAATGGAAAGAGAAAGGTTAAAAATAGGGAATGCTAGCAGATTATTTATTCCTACTCATGAGAGGGTAGTTTGATTGTTTGTTATTTATTTCTTTAGACAATTGAAGCATACCAGGTGATATATGTCATTGATTTATAGCTCATGACTGAACCTGGTATCTTTTTCTGGACTGTGTCGTTTACTACCCGGGCCAATGTTTATTGAAATTCTGTATGAATAATTGTTTGAGTGGTAAGGAACTTGTGTAATTAATGACATAGAGGACAACCGAGAATATTCAAGATTTGTTTTATGAAATATAAGGTAAAGATATTCCAGGAATGAACACCCTTTGTTAATTTCACACGGGAGCTGTTTCCTTAAATACATATTGAAACTGCATTAAATTTTGTTATGTTTTTAACTTTGTGGTCTGTTGAATTATTGTTAAATCTCTTTCTCTTATAACAGAGGTACATACTATTAATCCTTTGTTGCATCTTCACTACAAGGCTGCATCTTTCCATGGCCGTGCCAAGCCTATGTGACTTCTTCATCTTTTTTATTATTAATTTGATAATGATAGTTTTTAGCTCTCCACTTTCTAGGCCAGGAGTCATCTTCACTTTTCATGTTTTACTCTATTCACAGGCCTCAAGAAATCGAGGAAGCATGGTCGAGCCCACTGCATTCAACTGATGCCTCTCAGCACTCTCTCCTTGATCCAGGTCATGTTTCGATCTGTGCCCTATGGTTTTTGGCATCCAGTTATGATTAATGTGTGCTGGATTTGGGAGCTCCGGACTGGTTACTTTATGGGACATGGATTTCATCCCTATAAGATAAGATTCAGAGATGACAATATGTTGATCTATCATTTGCCTCCACTATTTGATTAGGCTGCATTTGCATGATAATTATTATTCAGAGGTAGGTGCAGTTGTGCACATTCTTCAGTTAGTGTGTTCTGACTTTTAGGTTGCATGTGTGCCTGCAGCTGTGAAATTTTGCACATATTCAAACTTATGTCTGGCATCTTTTTTGAAATGAAATAAACTCAATAGCTCTGGTTTTGAATTCTTTTGTCATTTTTAAGTTTTGAGGTCAATGTTGCCACCGCGCTGTAATTCCGTCCAAAGTCTATGGGCAAAATAGTAATTTCAAGCGTGTGGTATATAAGCCTCTCACAGCGTGGAAAACCCTAGCCGCCAATGGCTCACGTCCTCTCTCTCCCCCAATCCCTCGCGTTCCTGCTCTCCTCCAATCCCGCCGCCTCCGCCAACCTCGCGCCGCCGCACCAGCTCTCCCAATCCCCTTCACCCTCCGGCCGCCACTGCTCCTCCCCACCACGGCGAACTCCAGCAGCTGCTCGTCCCGGCACCAGCACGGTGTGTCGCGGCCAGAGAGAAGGCGGCGGAGGCGATGGGGGAGGACGGCGGCGGCGCAGGAGACCGGCGCGCTGGTGCCGCGAGCGGGAAGGAGCTGGAGGCCACGCCTCGCGAGAGGGTGCGCCCTCCTCCCCCAATCGCCTCGCGTCTCTTCTCCCCAATCGTACAGATTCAGACTTTTTTCTGGGATCATTTCTGAAATCAACTGATAGCTCCTGTTTTATAGCTCCTGTTTTGTCTTTGTTCTGAAATCATTTCTAAGTTCTGAAGTCCATGTTGTGAACCGTGTGTAGATTTACCAAAGAGACTAGCGAGGACACCAACTCGAGGATAGGCGCCGCTGATTTGTAGTGCACTGGCTTCTAGAGTTCAAGAGATGGTACGAGGGAGCACACTAACATAAGCGTTGTTGCTGCGACAACAGTTGTTGCAGTGGTGAACGACAGTGAGCCACAGTGAGCTCATCCCCTTCAGCTCCAGTTTATCTATGTAGATTCTTCTATGTGTAAGAGGATGTCTTTGTTACTAAGAGTGTCTTTGTCATATTATTAAAATCAATTATGATTTAGGATGTTTACCTGAAAGGAACTGTAGATACATGGTTTCAGCCTTTCATATTTGTATATAGAGTGAGGATCTTAAATTGATTTGGTACTAGAATGATTGCTATGATGAGATATAAATAAATCATATTTCTAATGTTTCGCCAGAGATTAAAATGTCATTTTACTTGGATTTTGTTTCAATTCTGTTGCGGTAAAGATAGTGTAGTTCCAGCCTAAGACGCCGGTTGAGGTTAGTCTCTAAGCATATATCTTCTTCTTGAGCTGTCAGTTTTTTGCCAGTGCTATATGTATACATTAATATATTTACCAGGGTCAAGATGTGAAATAAGAAACTAAACATGTAATTTCATGGAATTAGTACTGAATTTGGACACTTTGTTTCAGGCAAATGGGGTAGAAATTTGAAATAATTCTGCTAGGAACCGTTGTTAGTTCCTTATGTTTGTTTTCCCATGCATGTTCTTTTCCGGCTTATTTTCTAATGAATGTTTATAGGAACGCCATGTCATTGTGCTCATATATCTACAAACTTCGTGTTAGGAGCATACAAGGGATACAAGATCACCTCACACTACACTCCAAAAACTAATGCAGAACTGCTTGGCCTTGATTTGGCATTTAAAGGAAAAACTGCAATGGTATTTTATATTGCTTGATGTAGATACAATGCTACTTCCATATGTGTATTTGTACGTTCACCAACGAATCAACTATTTAATCTTACCATGTATGTTGATGTTGTCAGGACAAGAAGACTGAGGTTCTTATAAGTGGCCGGGCTTCATTGGAGTTTAAATGTGCTAATGCTCTACTGACATGATATTTAATATCGTCGCCGTCGTTGTCCTTTCTTGCGGCAGAAATCCACCCCGAGCTTCAAGAATTAAGGGTGACTGGCTCTTCTTCTTCACGTTCGTTTTAGAGGATGGATTGGAGATTCAGGTTTGATTCACAAACCCTAATTGTTTGGTTGCTTGATTTCTCGCTCAGATCTGTTCGTGCTCATGTTCTTCCCTCATTCTGTAGTGTGATTTGGTCGATTTGTGTTCGGGTGAGAGTTTGAGGGAGCACGGCTGCTGCAGGTACGTACTGTCCACAAAGATGCTATTTTTCTTTTGGTTCGGTTTCTCTTATTCAGCTATGGTTGGTCCTGTTCTGTTTGAGGCTCTGTTGTAGGAGGTCTGAGATGAATCAATATCATGAGATTTTAGCCATCTGCCTATGAAGGGGTTTCTTACAAGTAGCAATATTAGCCCTGCTCTATTCTTCTCTTCACCATCACCATTTGTGTTGCTCTGCTTATTCTCACCTCCTGAATCAATATTAGCCCTGAATCAATAACATGTTTTTATTTTCACCTCCCACTGCATATATTATTCCTGTTAAAATTAGAAATTATTTTATTCTCATTTGTATCACAACACACCTAATTTGTAGCTTCGGTTTGATGTACTGTTTACAATATTTTCCTGTTTGCAGCTGAAGACAGACAAGAAGGATGTCCAGGCTGCCGACTACAGCATACAGCCATAGCTGCCACCGTTTTGAAGCAGAGCAGAGACGCCAGAAGCAGATAGGGAGGCAGCCGGCACCGCCCGGACACCACTGCATCCTCATGCCACACTGCCCTACCACTTGCTTGCAGGTAACCCATTCAATTTTCTGCCCTGTTATGATGGCACTCACACCTAGCATGAATTAAATTGGTGGATTGACAGTGTTTGTGTATTATAGGATTTGAGATCGGATGTCTTCTTTTTGGATCCATTTTGGTATGAGGCATATATTGATAACTGATCAGTAGCAAGTGAGTTTGGAACCAGCATATAGGATGCCTGTGGTGTGTTTCAGTGTACATATTAACATCTTTCAGCCCATTGCATCCAGGTAATTTCTAATATCATGAAACAATTTATTATGAATTTACCTGCTCAGTATTGATGAATGCAAGAATGCAGATTTTTTTCTTGCAAGCCACAGTATGTTGATACCTTGACGACATGTCCATGATGTGAGTAATCAATTACATTTACTTTCTGTCTGCACATTCAGAAGTTTTCTTATTATTCAAAACTGCCTCCGAAGGTATTTCAGGCGTGATATGATTTGAGATCATCATTCACTCATTTCTATATCTTTTGCATCTGAAAGACTGTTTGTAGATTGCAACTAAATTTGATATATGTAATATGCTTGTGTTCCAACATGATCTTTTAATTGGCGGAACTGCTACCGGTAATATGATGGAGCTAATTAAGAAAGATATTTTTCTGCTGCTTAGTATTGGTTCATTTTATTTACTTTTTACATATAATTGCTACTGGCACTGTTTGGCATCCCATAATATTGTTCCTCATGATGATTAATTACTGAATAGAGATTTTGTTGTTGTTTTATGTATGTAAATGCCCCTTCAGATTTTTTTGTTTTGCCTATATATATATGGTGACCAGTTAGTTCAGGTCGTCATCATATTTGTTTTTAAAATAGTCCAGGCCATTGCCTTTAAAATATATGTTTGTGGTGGGTTAGTATTACTTGAAAAATTAGGCATTCTTGGTGATATCCTGTTTTTATTTGGATTCTACTATGTTTGTTTTTACAATTACTACTTCTATGTAGAGCATTACTGGTGATATATATTGAATCCTACTATGTTTGATTTACAATTACTAAAAAAAAATGATATGATTTGTTATCCTAATAATAATAATTGTAATTCGTCTCCATTGGAATGATGTATTCGGTGTATTAATGACAATTTCCATTTGTTTAGCTGAACTGAAGTAAGATCTATCTAACTACAAATGCTTACTCTGAACTGATATTTAGCTTTGTATACAAAAGATAAACATTTGTGTGTCCCTTGAGTGATATAACATGCTAGCTGCAGTTAAAATGGCATTTTTCTCTACAAATATGATATGAGTTGCAACATGAAGGAATTACATTACACTTTGAACTGTTAAAATTTGTTTTACTTTCGTCCGCCTAATTATTTTAACTTCTTCACATATTACTTTATCCGATTTTGGCTTGCATCAGTGTGCCGCCGTTAATTACAAGAGATTTCCCTTCACTACAGCTCCTTTCCCGTCGTCATTACAACAGATTTCAGTTTCCCCTCGGTATCATTTTCTTCTGTTCAAATGCAGCTGTACTGTTTCAAAGGTGAGATAATTCAAATGCTACATCATGTCTTTTGTTTCTGGTTTTCATCCGCAGTTTTCAACCGAGTTAAGTCCGCAAGATTGGACAAGAGTTTATATGTGTTTCCAGATATCTGTCCGATGTGGTGATCAAGTGTTAACCTAATTGTGTGATCTCATAATATTTTTAGTGTTCTGATGTTAGATTTCTTTTTATAAATATAGTGATTCCATATTTTGTTCGTATTATCTTGGCCTTGCAACTGTTTGTGTTCATGTCTCAGTTAGAAAAATTGCCACTCTAACGGTCAACTAGAAAAATTGCAGAATTATCTCAGTTTGATAATCTCCATGCATGTGTATGATCTCCCTCTATTTCAATAAGTTATCTTACTATCATGTTTCATTTGTGTAAAGAACAATCCATGGTACTACCAATTACCATGTCAGTTTAAGCATGTGTTCACCATTGTTTTGATCTTATTGTTGCTTAAGACTTTTATTGTATGATGTTTTGATTACCGATTTCGTATGATTTGGAAAATACGCTTTCAAATATATATACTTGTGATCAATTTCGTATGAATAGAATTGTCCTTTAAATGATCTGTATAAATGGTTGTAACCACGGGCAAGAAATTCAAAGAAGAAACAAGCGCTGCGCGGCGACGTTCGAATCTAGTTACTTCTATAAACGCTGCTGCCCTACCCGCCATATGCCCCCGGTTGCCCCTCCCGGTGAATTTCGTGCGTCCGATTCAGTAAAATGCGTTGGTGTTTCACCTGCCGCCGTTGGATGCGGTGAATCCGTTTGTTACAGTTTGACCGAGGGGCACAGGCGCTGACTGCTGGAGCCCGTTTTGTATGGGCTAGGGCTGTCAGCCAGCGTGCGTGGGCGCGCGGCTGAGGACGCTTGTCTGTTCGCCGCGCCGAAGAGGCGTTTTACTGTGCGCTCGTCTCTCTGCGCAGCGAAAAGGCACGGTGAAACCCTATCCTCTCTCCCCCAATCCCCTCGCGTCCCTCCTTCCCCAATCGCCTCCCATGTTTCTCCTCCCCCAATCCCCGCCGCCACGCGCCTCCTCCGCCCCTCACTCCCTTCTTCCCGACGTTCACTTCTTCCCGACGTTCAGCAGGAAGTTCTGAGCCGCTGATGTGTTCTCCTCGGTGCTCAACAGGAGGAGTACGAGGTGCCGCGGCGTGCCGCTGCTGGTGAGATCCGGAGGAAGAGGAGGCAGGGAGTGAGGAGGAGATGTGAATAGCCGTCATCCCCGGCCTATCTTCGTCCCGCGCGGCGGCCGGCACCTAGGATTGGGCCCCACAGGTGGACTTCTCTCCCCCGCTCAGCAGATGACAAGTGGGGTCGCTTGAAGTCGTCTGGAGGCGGCGGGTGGAAGCCCCGCCAGCGCGTCTCCGTCCCCTACGGCGCTGGGGCGTCTACACACGAGCTCAACCTCTGCCGACGGCCGACGCAGCGCCGGTTTCTGCGGGAGCTCCGATGGCGGCGGCGGTCGGGCTGGAATGGGGCGGCCGTGAGCAGATGCGGCCTTGGGTGCAGACAAGGGGACAAGGACGCGAGCAAGGGCGACGAGGAATGAGCAGCCTCACCGGCTAGGTCTGCGGATTCAGCGCCGGCGGACTCCTTCTCCACGCCACACACGGCTAACAGGATGAGAGATGCAAGGGAAGGTGGGTCAAGCGGCAGTGGCAGCCCGGGGCTGAGGTTCGTTCAGGTTCTCCTCTCTCTTCGCATGGGTAACGCTTTGGTTTATGCTCAGTTTGCTGCGTTGTTGGGTGCTTGCTACTGCTTGTCCAAAAGGGTGGCGCCAAGGCGTGGTCAGAGGACCATCACCCTCCACAGTTACATTTTGTAGTTGTAGATTCGAATTCATGATTTCTAGAATAAATTTCCCTGTTAAAAAAGTTCGTGTATGTTAGAATTGATTCATAAGATTTTATTTCCTGAATCTTGTATCCTGTTTTGCTTGAAAACCTGGCCGTGGAAATTTATTCACGGCGAACACCCATGGTTATTTTCCTCGCTGTATCTAGGCTTTCCACTGGCCACTACCACTGGCCCTATATTCCTTAGAACATGTGCCACTGCAGTCAGTGTAGATATGTTCAGCTGATAGTTGGAATAATTAGTGTAGGTATGTCCAACTTGTTGTTCAAAGAAGTTTTTAGCGGTAACGGTAATTCCACAGGGAATTCACTTTCTTTTGATATGTTTGGCACCTGGCCGAACACCTTCCGTCGTAGTACAAATTTAATTCCCGAGCTTTCTCATCTTTGTTTGTGCAGATTTTTCTAGGCCTACAGGGTGTTCAATGAAAATACACTCAGATTGACAGGGAGGATTAATCTGTAATTGAGGTAATTTATTTTTCTCAAATTTATCTGTAGTCAATTATAACAAGCTCAAGTAGTTTGTTTAGCTTTTTGAAATTTTGAAGTCATAGTTCAGGTATTGAAGGAGATCAAGATGTTTCTGATTCATATTGTCACAGTTTCTCATAAACTATCTCTCGGACATTCCATTTACCAAGGAGCTGTGTCATCATTCTTTATGTGTCTTCTCAATAGGTATGTTGCTATCTTCGTAATTTTATTTAGTTGTACCACATGTTAGCCTGACATGCAGTAGCAATGTGAGGTAATTCTTAAAGTATAACACTCAAGTCTCAACTTCCTACTTGTGTAAATTATTGAAGACTATCCTGAAGCATATCCAAGAGAAGCACATATGTGACTTCTCATCAAATGAGCTTATTGCTCGGAGGTCCTTCTCCTGACCTCCTTTCTTGTTGTCGTTAAGAAGAGATGTCACGGCTGCTCCTCGCTATCATGTTGTTCTGTACATTGTAGTTCAAGTTCTTCATTGGTGAGACAATTCAGATGCTACCTCATTGTTTTTCGTTAGTGTTTTTCCTCGGTAGTTGTTAACCAAGAAATGGCCTCGGGATCAAATAACAGATTATGTATGTTCGTAGATATTTGTTAGAGCCTTGATTAGGTGTTATATTTTCTGTTGTTATTTCCTCAGAAGAAATAAACACAATGTTTTAGTGATACAAAGCATAAAAAGCATATATTTGATAGTAGTAACTTGAAAAAAAATCAAATCTTGCATGTACAGAACACTATGTTTTACAAGTATACTGGTTCCATAGATTTAGTTCTTATTATCTTGCATAATTTTTTGGTTCTATACAAATTCAGAATCTGTACAAAGATTGATACAAAAATATTTTGGTGACTATAGCTATGAATGTACACAAAGATTGATAGAAAAATATCCAGATGAAATCATTCTATACAGATGTGCATCTACGGTGATCATTTCTTCTTCTGATGCGTTTATCTCATTCAGTACAGTAATTTTATTTTCTGGTTGGTTGCTCCAGACATGAGGAGTGCAGATCTGGGGATGTCTATAAGAGAAAGAAGCTACGACTAAAAAAATATTAAGAACCGGCCGAACGTTTCATATAAGCCTCTTGCTTTTCATAAGAAATCATGGTAAGTATCTTTCCTGGATCCTGTTGTGGTATACCCACCCCCATCAGGTTGTGTAGGATTTGGGTATGATTTGATTCATGGATTTACGATATGTTTGTGCCTTAAGCCTACATATCCAAATTGAATAGTGTTGCCTCATTGCTTTAATATGTGTGGAACTGAATCAATTAATTAAGATCTTGCTACTGTTATAGGGAAGAGCATGTTAAGGATGGGAATATAGCATATCAGGAGCAGACCAAGGTAAAGAAGCCGAAGCTGGATAAGCAGGGGTATGTTCCACTAGATATATATATATGCCTATGCTGAAATCAAGATATTGATGCCGTATATGAAGGTTGCCTCATTTTATATGACAATTTCTTGGCTGCATGATATTTCAATGCCATTAGTTGATTCAGAATTACAACTAACTTTACAGTTATCATAGAAGTAAAAGCTAGAGCTATACAATTAGTTATAGAAGGATTATTACATTTAGCATTTGTAGGCTGTTTTCAATGTCTCACGCTAATCCTAGAAGAAAGGGCTATAAAGTTGTACTCTGGTATCACAATTTCTTGGCTGCATGATATTTCAATGCCATTAGTTGATTCAGAATTACAAATAACTTTTCAGTTATCATAGAAGTAAAAGCTAGAGCTATACAATTAGTTATAGAAGGATTATTACATTTAGCATTTGTAGGCTGTTTTCAATGTCTCACGCTAATCCTAGAAGAAAGGGCTATAAAGTTGTACTCTGGTAAATCCAACCTCCATAGTAGCCATATGTAGCCGTTGGATTAGGTGGCCTATGACACCAACGCCGTCTCTTGCAGGCACCCTCTTGGTTTTAACCCTCGACCATGTCTCTGTTTCTCTTAAAGAATACGTAAACGATTTTCCCAGGCCTATTAGATGTGCGAGATAAGGTGTAGCTAAAGAGTTATTCGCCCAAGAAGAAATATATTCAGTACCAGGTGGATGATCTGCTATAGAGATTCTCTGTTGGGTGTGAAAAATACTTATTTAGACTTCAATGGCATGTGTTCACATTGGTAGTTTGATGATTTGGAGATTTCCTCTTAGGTGTTCCTGTCGAATGTTAGAACAGCCTTCCTGAACATAGTTATCATGTTTCGTGGGGAACATGTATATATTAACACACTAAAATAGATTTCTTTCTTAATCATTTCTCGTGTGGTGTTCAAGAGGCTGCACATGGCAAATAAGCACTGAGATTTTCCTTGCAATGGGAATATTTTGAATCTGTACAGTATGTGCTGCCATTATGTCAATAGTTTTTCGTGTTGTTTCTTTTCTTAGGGTCATGTGCCATTTTAGGTAGAATGTAAATATTACCAATTCACCAACAAGGTAATATCAGATCTTATGAAAATAACCTGGTGATCTGCACTGGTTCTGCTGTATACATAGACTCCTTTGGTTTTTTTTTTTGACAGAGTTTTTTTTGTTTTTTTTTACAGAGTAGACTCCTTTGGTCGGATGTATATTAATTTTCCATCCTGACTTAGGTGGTTAATATCTGAAGACATCCTTTGTATACCTTAGGTGGTTATATTCATATCTGAAGACTGGGGGCAAGAAACAGAAGCAGTAGCTGGTTTGCTATGTCTGAAGACATCCTTTGTATATAATACTAGATGAATGCCCCGCGCGTTGCTGCGGTGATTCTACACAACATAAAATTTGTAAACACATTAAATCTCATAAATAGTTAATAAAAAGTTGCATACATTTTCATTGCTATTTAAAAATCTCAGGGTCTGTAACTTCATTCAATTGGTGTAGACATTAGTACAAAATGGATGCATATTAATTTGAACAATAGAACTCTTCCTGCAAATCTTGAAAATTATTTTGTTAGCACATCAGGAAAAGAGATCAAAGTAATCAAAACTAAAAGGACCCGAAAGGAAAACCTAGGACATGACCTAGACAGCAAGCGTGAGGTCAGGTGTACAGAGGATAAGTCTATGTAAAGCTCTGCTAGTGAAATCCATCGAACAGCCTGTGGTTGAATCCATGCTTCCATTTAAGCATCGCTAGAGCGAGTCTTTTGTTTAGTTGAGCAGCACGGCGAGTGGCGCTACTATCATTTCATATCTGTATATATCAGAAGACATGTGCAGCCATCATATGTTAAACAATAATGTGGTCTGTAGGCTGTAGCAGCAAATTATCAAGTACGGTCAATCTACAGGACGCCATGCAGTTGATGGGATCAAGCGGAGAGACGGTGCACGCCATGTTATACAGGAGTAGAGGAAATAAAAAGGCAAAGAGTAGACATGCATTTTTGTTTACCTTATGGAGTTCTTTCCCTCTTCAATTTCTTCACCGGCTCGATGCCTAGATCCGTGAAGTCCATAGGAGCACGTGCGGTGAGTGTTGGAGGCATGTTACCGAATTGCAGGAGCCAGCAGCTATGGTGTGAGTGGCGGCGTGGAATGTAAGGACGCAAGAAGGAGACTGAATGGCAGCTTGGCTTGGTGGAGGAAATTATGCATTTTAAAACGGAGGTGGTGAGCTGGGAAGAGGAGAAGACTACAGGGAGTGGGCTGCTCGAATTCCTTCGCCGGTTACAAACTCAGAGAGTCGAATCATTTCCTTTCGTAGTCTATCTGCTAGTACCGGACGACATGCAGGACGGTGCATCTCCTTTTTTTTCTTATGGTATGGGCATCTCACTTAGGCCAGACTTTGTATACGTTTTCTGCACCGGTCTGAACATGTACAACATCAATGAACGATCAGCTGATCACAATCGGATGGCTGTGAATATAAGGTGACGTGGATAGGCTGCATGTGAAGATAGAAAAATCATAAATGAACTTAGTGGGGTTTTATTTTATAAGAGGTATAGATTACCTGATTACTTTTTGTAAACATTTTTCTTCTCTTGCCTGATGCTATGCTACAATTTATATAATTCATGTCTTGCCTTTCTTCCACAAGGCACTTTTTACTTATTTTTTGGTCGCTTCAGTTGTATCTGTTAAATACCAGTATGTTGTACCGATTATTTGGTCTTTCTTCGTTTCTTTGTTTACTAGGTCTTCTTCTGTACAGCCATATCTTCATGGATAGTTCCTGTTATGGGCATAGCTCGCAGGGGCCAAGTGAAGAGCTCATGGATATCTTAGTACTGCTCACTACCTCGACGCTGGCTGGTGCCCAACGTGCCTACCTTAGCTAATTAGACGGACTCATCACCTTGCTTGACGCAGCTGTTGATCCATCTGGGTTCTCTGCTACGCCATGAAGCTGATGTGATGTCCTTGCTGCCGATCTATATGCTGCCGCTGGATTTGTCTTCCCTGCTGCAGCATTGAAATGACGTGGTAACTGTGTAAATATCTATGTAAGTCCTATTTTGTGTAAGCGCGTGTTGTTCCGTAAGCGTGCTTTTAGACGTACTTCCTCTGGCTGATAAGGAAAACTTGCAAGAACATATCCTTTGGTCGGATCCTGTGCCCAGAATGTGGGCCAGACTTTATGTGCTCTTTCAGAGGGTTTTTGTGCTGCAGTATGCTGTCTCAGAAACTCACTTCTGTAAACTGATTATCTGCCCACTAAGGGGCTCCCGCGAGGGCATCCTTCAGGCAGTTCCTTATATGCATGGGAGACTATTGCCCAGGAAAGTTACGCTTTTGTCGATATTGATTTCATTTACTTTGATTGAGGATGTGTTATTCATCATTCTTGCGATGTCTGTATACGCCAATATGTGTGTCTTGTAGATTTGTGTTAGGCTCTATCGTCGCCGACCGCCGTGATTACTGTCGTCCCTACTGCCTGAGTTCAAATTTGATTGGAATTTCGTTATCTTTGGTCTGGTCATGTGTACTCATGTTTTCTTTACTTTGGTTGCATCTATACATGTGTATATACATAAATGAGATGCATCTAAGGGTGGTGCAGATATGACTCATATGTTGGGCTTTAGGAACATGTGAATTTAGTCTATTTGGTGCATTATGCCCCCTGGTTATTTTTATTTTTTTCTCTGGATGCCTGCAACTTTAGTTTAATAAGATGGCATCGAGTAGAATGAAGTAAAAAGCAGGTTGTCTATTCGTTTTTTGGGTGGCATGCTCTTCTTTTGGATGATAATCAATATTACTATATGTTCTTATACGCTACAGTTTAGCAACTTTGGAAGAGCAACATTTCTGTAATATATATTGCTGGAAATGATCTGCATTTTACTGCTGTTACAAAAAAAAATGAAATCATGGCATGACAGCTAACGCTAACAAACGCTTATTTAGTATAGACTAGCCAGTCATCACCAGTATGGGTGCACCGTCGGTTATATTACGCAAGAGAAAGGTTTTTAACCGACATACACATATGGAGCTATACAAATGGAGATGGGTGGAGCAGTACTCGATTCCGAACACTCAGGGGCAACTCGGTCGGAGTCAAAGCAAGAGAAGTCTAACCACTATGAGACGCCAGGGAAAATGATGATAAAAGCGTGACAGTTCACTCCACCGATATATAGTTGGTCTGCTTTTTATTACTACCTCCGATCCATATTAATGGCATCAACTTTATCTAGATACGGATGCATCTAGTTAAGTGTTTAGACTAGATGCATCCGTATCTAGATAATGTTGAGACCATTAATATGGAACGGAGGGAGTATCTTAATGGTTCTACACTACCATGTAGTTACTTACTAATTATAATCACCTCGCCCTCAAACAAATATCAGTACTTATCATCGTATTTACATCCGCTAAAGATTTATTCCATCTATAAACAAAAACAAATAAAATCCTTTCCCACATGCAAAAACAAGGTATTGCATGTTTTTGTTGTGTCCTTTCACCGGTTTAAAATGCATTTTTAATCGATGTTTCATGCAAACAGCTTCAACATTTCCAGGTTAGTATCCATATGTAATTGTGCTTAATAAATGCAGACAAAATTAGTTGCCTCAGTTATTTCTTCCCATTCTACTTTCTAATCAATAAAAAACATCGAAACGCAAGTTGAAAATGAATGTGGCTAATAGATTTTTTTTTTTTTTTTTTGAAGCGGGGCAAAAGCTTTGCCTTTTATATTGATATAGGAGGAGCAAACACAACACGGCCCATGGCCAAAAATAAAAGACTGGAAAGTAAAAAACTGATACACTCAACCAACACCGTCTATTCTCTCAGAGAGAAAGATCGTCATGCCTTCACTTCACGCAAGAATCTCAGCAAGAGTCTTGTCTCCTGCGAGGATCCAGTCCTTACCCTCATCTTTGATCTTCTGAATGAGGGTCGAAGGCATCGAGAAAGTGTTGTTGAAAACTCTGGCGTTTCTTTCCTTCCATATTTCCCAAGCAATCAGCGTAATGGCCGACTTTAGACCCTTGGGGTGTGCCGTGGTAGACTTGGCAGCTGCTTTCCAGTAGTCAAGGACGGTCGGACGCCCAGCTCCTATGTCCTGCACCAAGGAAGGGCAGGAAAGCCAGGAGGCCGCCGCCTGCCAGATGCGTCTAGAATATCTGCATTCGAAAAGGATGTGCCTTGCAGTTTCGTTCTGCGATCTACATAACTGGCAGAGAGGGGTGTGAGGCCATCCCCTCTTAGCGAGACGGTCCGACGTCCAAAGCCTGTTCTGCACCGCGAGCCAGGCAAAAAATCTGCACTTTGGCGGAGCCCAAGTTTTCCAGACGAGGTTGTCGAAGGAGCAAGTGTTGGATCCGATGAACTGAGCTTTGTATGCCGATCCAGATGAGTACTTCCCGTTCGACGTGAGCGTCCAAGTGATGGTGTCAGAGGTGGCTGAGTCCAGCGTAATGCCCTGGAGAATATCCCAAAGATTGACAAACTGAATGACGTGTTCCAGGGTGAACTCATGGACGGCGATGTCAGCGACCCAATTGAGATTGGCAAGGGCGTCCTTGACGCATCGCTTCTTCTTCCTGGAAGCCTGGAAAATGATGGGTGCAAGCGCACCCGGCGAGGTCCCATTAAGCCAGGAAGACGACCAGAAGCTCGCAGTCGTCCCATCCCCGATGGTCACGCAAGTAGCAGCGTTGAACAGGTCTCTATCCGTGTCGTCGTTAGGTGTTTCGAGTCCCACCCAAGGCTTTTCTGGAGCTGTCCATTCTAACCAAAGCCATCGAAGCCGCAGAGCCCGAGCGAACTTTTCAAGGTCCAGAATCCCCAGACCTCCCAGTTTTTTCGGACGGCAGACCTTCGTCCAGCTCACTTTGCATTTTCCTCCAGACACAGTGTCGCTTGCGTTCCAAAGCATGGCCCTTCTCAACTTGTCAAAAGCCTTTAAAGTTGCTTTATCGGCCTTGATCGCGGTGAGAAGGAAGATCGGCAGGGCAGTGAGGACCGATTTTACCAGAGCGTCGCAGCCGGCGCGGTTTAGGAATTTGGACTTGTAGGGATTTAGCCTGGATGCCACCTTGTCGATGTAAGGCTGAAGGTCCACCCGCCTGAGTCGCCCTAGCGAGAGAGGGAGACCCAGGTACTTGATGGGGAATTGATGCACCGCAGCCGGGAAGTGGAGAAGCGTGGCATTAAGGTCGATGAGATCACAGCGGATTGGGGCCACCGAACTTTTATCGATGTTCGTCATGAGGCCAGTGACCATGCCAAAGTTGTCCAGGAGAGCAGTCAAGTTGCTGATGTCTTGAGCTTCAGGCTTCAGGAAGATGACCGCATCATCCGCATACAAGGAAATGCGAGATTTGATGAAGTTGCCGGGCAAAGGTTGAAGGAGTCCTGATTCGGTGGCGAGCTCAAGAATCCTAGGGAGCGTGTCAATAGCGATGTCGAAGAGCAAAGGCGACAGAGGATCGCCCTGCCTTAGTCCGCGACCGTGGATGATCTCTTTTCCCGGGGTGCCATTCAGAAGAACCCTAGATGTGGTGGTGGAGAAGATTAGCGATATCCAGGCACGCCATCGAGGAGGGAAGCCCAAGCGTTGCATGAGGTCCAGCAAGTAATCCCAACGCACAGTGTCAAAAGCTTTAGCAATATCCAGCTTAATCAGCAGGGCTGGGGTGTGCTTTTGGTGGAGACGACGGGCCACATTTCTGACGTACATGAAGTTATCATGGATACTTCTGTGTTTGATGAATGCGCTCTGGCATGCAGACACGATGTCGTTCATCTTAGGACGCAGTCTTGTGGCCATTGCTTTGGCGATAATCTTGGGGATTATGTGAATGAGGCTGATCGGCCTATAGTCCTTCAGGCAGTCAGCCCCCTCCTTTTTAGGGAGAAGGGCAATGTTGGCGCTGTTGATGACCTGGAAGTTGTTGATTGAGAGCTCAGAGAAGGCATTGATCACTTTCATCAGGTCATTCTTGACAATGGGCCAGCAAGATCGGAAGAAGTTGGAGGTGAATCCATCAGGACCCGGCGCCTTGTCCGTAGGTAAGCCGAAAATGGCCTCTCTGATTTCTTCTTCAGAGAAAGGTAGCCCCAGATCGTCCATGTCGGCAAAATTTGGATCGATGGCATCCCAGTTGAAGTCAAGCATGCGTGTAGGCGGGGCGCCCAAAGATGATGTGAAGTGCTCGTGGATGAGCTGCTCCTTTTCGGCGTGGTTCGCAACCCATCCCCCATTTCGCCTAAGCCTCTGAATGATATTTTTCCGCCTGCGGGAGTTTACCCGAAGATGAAAGAATTTGGTGTTGGCGTCTCCCTCGCGGAGGAAGTTTATTCTTGATGCCTGGCGCTTGCGCGATCTCTCGAGGACCGAGAGGCCCATCACTCGCCGTTTTAGCGCGGTCCGCAGAGCTGCCTCAGGAGCAGAAAGAGTTCTCGATTCTTGGGCCGTGTCGAGCTGGAGGATGACGTCGAGAGCTATGATGAGTTGCTGCTTATGGTTGGAAAATAAGCTTCTACTCCAGTTACGAAGTTTCCTCGCAACAATCTTAAGTTTATGGTTGAGGATGTGCACAGGCTGGGTGTGGGTGGACTCAAGATTCCAAGCAGCGGCGACGACATCGTGAAAACCTGGCATCTTCGTCCAGAAATTCTCAAAACGGAAGAACGGCGGCTTGCGGGGGCCGCTATGATTTGAGAGCAGCAGAGGGCAGTGGTCCGAAAGCGCAGATGAAAGAGCCTGAAGGGTGTGGGATCGAAAGCAAGGTCCCAGCTAGCATTGCAGAATGCCCGGTCAAGCCTGACAAGAGTTGGATCAGCTCTTTCATTACTCCAAGTGTATTTGCGATTTAGCAGCCTGATCTCCTTGAGGTGACAAGTGTTGAGGGCGTCCCTAAATTGGCCCATGAGGCGCAAATTCAAGTTGGCGTTGTTCTTGTCCGCTGCCTGGTAGATAAGATTGAAATCTCCAAGAATAAGCCATTTGGAGTCATCGGTAGGAGCAGCAGCAATTGCTTCATCAAGAAAGGCTCTTTTTTCAGCATCCGAGAAGGACCATAGACAGCGGTGAGCTTGAATGTTGTTCCGCAGGCGCGCACCGAAACATCAGCGGAGATTAGGTGAGCGCCAATGTGGGTGTTAGTGATGCTGACGTGGTCATCGTCCCAGAGAAGCAGAATGCCTCCTCTAGTTCCAACGGCAGGGCGATGAGCGAAAGACCGCAGCTTGAAACCCCCAATATAAGCAGCAGTTTGTTGATCAATTAAATCCAGCTTTGTCTCCTGAATGCAGGCAATGTGACAGGTGGTTTGCGCCAGAATTGCATTGACCGTGTCTTTTCGCGCTTGATCATTCAAACCGCGGACATTCCAGAAGAGGATGTCCAGAAGAGTCCTAACATTTCAGCAGATGCAATTGCGAAGGTGGCTCAAGCGCGGGAGCAGTTGGAGACAACCGGACAGATGTGCTATGCAGAAACTGCATGAAGAGCTGCAGTAGGAGTCGAGGGAGTGTTGGTCGTGGTAGCAGGCAGCGCATGTAGAGCACGTAGAGGAAGTAGCCGAGGTTGAAGTAGAGCGTTTTGGCGAAAAATTGCTTCGCGAGTTTGCCGGCGAGGAATTGCTTCGCGGAGCAATAGCGGTAGTAGCATAATCTGGAATAGGTCTTAGGTGCGTGCAGTGCATTGTCGAAGTAGTACAGCTAAACGAAACAGTAAACTGATGATTAAGCGGATGCATCAACGGCGTTGACGGCCAGCTCGGTTCCTCCTGCTCCCGCCATGGCGATGAGAGCTTCGTCCGCGGCGATGATGGATGGCAGGTTCAGCTTGAGCAGCGTGCTCACTGCTGCACATGCCGTAGCCGACATGGAAGTCTTGCAGATGTCGTTGAACTCCTTGGTTGCTTTGATCAGTGGCATCTCCTGAACTTTGATTCCCAGCTTGGTGTACAACACATTTCGAGCCTTGTCAGCGGCTGGCATCTGGGGCTTGTCCGAGACGATCGCTGCGGCGAAGTGGCAGAGGAGGTGCAGGAGTCCTGAGTGCCGGCATCGGCAGCAGAGGGGTTTCCGGCGTGTTGAAGAAAGCGGCGACCGCCCTTTGCGCCGCAGCGATCGCGGCAGTGTCCGCCTGAGCAGTTTGGGGAAGGAGAAGGTCCCCGATTGCCGCTGCTTCGTCGGTGGCGTCCATCACGATGGCTGCCTCGTCATCTTGCAAGGCCCTGCCGTGGGCCGCGACAGAGCTCACGCCCCCCAGAGCCACCTCGTCGGCCGTCTCCTCCCCAGCAGCATGCGCTGGAGGGACGAACCAGGCATCATTCCCGCCGCCGATGGCGCCCAGATCAACCTCTTCTTCTTCCTCTGGCTCATCAGTGATGCCAAGCTCCAGCGCGATTTCTTCCCCAGCTCCATCATGGTCGACCTCTTCCCAGTGAGCCGGCACAATGCGCGCGACGGTGACGGGCAGTCCCGCGCAAGCAGTGAAGTGCGCGGCTGCCTCGTCCTCCTCCCAGGCGCTCCCGGCCGCATGATTCTCGTCGCGTTCCCCCTCCTTCGTCATGGATTTGTTGGGGATGGGTTCTGGAGTTGCAAGCCTTGACGACGAGGCGGTGAAGCCCGGCGGCAGCGACGTGAGCCCCGCAAGCCAGTCTCTGCCCGATGAAGAGGCCGGCGATGGCATCTTGCTTGTGCGCGATGTGGTCTCCGTAGTAATCACCAAAGCTTGAAACATGGCCGAGATATCCTCGATGTCGGAGGCCGGCGCGTGCGGGGACTCGGACGTCGGGGCGATGATGATCGACGCGATGCGTGGCGCTTGAGCAGAAGAGGAGTTGCCGCGGTGGCTCCCTCCATGGCCGCGGCTTGGCGAGCGGCGACGCGGGGATCGCTCCCGCCTTCGATCTTCGTGGCGAGAAGACCCCTGGCCGAGCTTGCCCGAGCTAGGCCTCCTTGAATGGCTGCGCCGCTGGGAGTCGTCGTGGCGCCTGGCATCATCTTCATCGTCCTCGTTGCGGTGGTGGTGCCGGAGCTGGCGATCATCACACCGCTCTCCCCTCCTTGAGCTGCTGCGGCCGGCGTCGACACGAGAGCGGCTACGACCGCTGTCGACACGGGAACGACTGCGGCCGTCCCCGCGCCTCTCGTAGCGGTGTCCCGCGTCCCGCGCTTCTTCCTCGATGGGCCTTGAGGGCCTTGAGCTCCGTGGACGATCAAGCCGGTCGCGGCCCAGGGGCGGAATTGCGGCGACCGTTGCCGGAGATGATCCGCCAAAGGGCCGCCATCAATGACGCCCTGCTTCCACTCGGGCAAGTCCCGCACAGCCGGCAAGAAGCCAGAGATGGCCGAGCCGCCGTCCATGTCCGGCGCGGCCGAGTAGTCCTCGATGCGCTCGATGTGGAGGAGGACCCTGAAGGTTAGCCCCCTCTTCCATTGATCTGGGCGGTCCTCCGAGACACGGACCAAAGAGGAGAGCCCACCCGGCGCCTTGTTGGCGAACGTGCACCAGAGCAACTTGGGGATCAGCTGCGGGTCTGCTGTCCAAGCCCAGAGGCCGAACACAGACGTGTTTTCCATGGTCGTGAATCCGTCGTCGTAGCTCTGCACGGCGCATCTTCTGCCTATCACCCTGTCCACGGTCTCCGGGCGCCACGAGTACGGCGGCAGGCCGTCCACAGCGAGGTGGACACGAAACTGCAGATCGGCGTTGTAGGCTTGGCCGACCGCTCGAAATGGGCGGCAGTGGATGTCGAGCCCATAGCGCTTGAAGGAGGCGCGCTCCTTGCGCAAGACTTCGTCGCGCAGTCCGGCCGTGTCTAATAGATATATCCCTATAACTAAAAAATGTAGATACCAACTATCACATACCTCTATTCATGCTACAAGATTATTAATTGTCGAGATCCTACTTCGCACTAAAGTTTTTGACCGAAAAAACTTGGTGATGCCATTTGTTTGTAAGATACAATGTGCCATATCGAAATGAAAATGACCGTCAATTACTTGACTGGAACCAGCTTTATTTAAATCAAATGATGAATAGCGAAACAAAGATAGCTTATGGCAAAGCCTATGGCAACAATATGGCCTTGATTCCGGTAGTTGAGCAGTCCATATGTGACCGAGTTTAGTAAGTCCAAAAACTAAATGTGACCGAGTTTAGTAAGTCCAAAAACCAAAACCTCTATCAAATTATAGTAAGCAAATCAAAGAAAGCGTACGGCAACAATGTAGTATTTTCATACGGCAGTTGCGCAGTCGCGCAATGGGTCATCTAGTATAAAGAAAGACTAGCTAGATAGAGAGCCATTTGGTTCTTGACTTGACACGTACATTAAGATCTTTCGATCGATCTCACTGGCTTTGCTCGACAGATAGCTAGGTTGAGGCTGGCTGATCGGAAACGAAGATGACTAGTGTGCCCAAATATTCAAGGCGAAAAGATTCTCGGCTAGATATGCCGATCGATGCATGTGATCTTGACGGAGAGACGCAATTGCATTTGCTAGACAAATTAAGCTGATTGATCTGACTGACACGAGCGAATCGGCCGGGAAAGGACGACCGAGCTAGCTACTTGATCACTGGACTGTAGCAAATGCATTTCGTGTCTAGCTGAATAAATCCAGCGGATGACAGGAGAAAGGCGTACAATAATTATTGAACAGTCCTACAGAGAGACCAGTTGGACCGAACTCCGAAGGCGCATTGCACGCAATGGTTCCAAACTCCCAATCGCCTCTTAGTAAGTAACCATGCATCCTCTGTACCTTGTGAACATTTTTTGAATTTTTTTAGGCACTAAAGTATTTTTTTTCCTACCACTTGAACCATTTTTGAATCCACAAACGTATGTTTTGAACCCATTTACTTTTTAACCTCTTGTAAAACATTTTTTTTTTAATCCTTTATCACTTTTTGAAACCGTGGTGAAAAACAGAAAGAAAATTCGGAAAAAACAAAAGAAAGCAAAAAATAAGAAAAAAGAAAATTAAAAACAAGGAGAAAATAAAATGGAAAACCAGGTAGAAAACCTGAGGCAGAAAGACCAAATTTTTAACCTCTTGTAAAACATATTTTTTTTAATCCTTTATCACTTTTTGAAACCGTGGTGAAAAACAGAAAGAAAATTCGGAAAAAACAAAAGAAAGAAAAAAGAAAATTAAAAACAAGGCGAAAATAAAATGGAAAACCAGGTAGAAAACCTGAGGCAGAAAGACCGCTCTAATTACATTGAGAAAACAATTCATATAGGCGGGATAAATGGGCTGGCCCATATGGTAAGGGGGTGTGTGTGGCACATAGGATAGAGGCCGCAATAAGCGACAAATGGGACTTGGGGTCCTATTCGCTTTCAGCGTCGCGGAGCGCATGCCTCAAGAGTAGCTCCTAGGGGACCATTATCGCCTTCATCGTCACCGTCTCCATCTCTATTCTCTCTCTCCCATGCTCGCCATCGATTCCCCCCCGCCCCCATCGACCGCAATCGCCTGCTCCCGCCACTCGCGCCGCCTTCGCACCCCTCCCTTCTCGAGCCGCAGCCTCCGCCGGTCCACCGCTGCCCCGGCTCTCCTCTAACCCCATCCCAACCGACCTTCTTCTCCCGCGCAGACCACCCCGCACCTCCCTCCCTCGCCTCCACCTGCTTTGCCACTGTTAGCTGTGTCGTCGTCGGCTATGGTGAGGTCATTCGCCTCCGCCGGCGACGTAGCAGCCAGCCACGTCGTCCCCCTCTCGGGCGAGATTGGCCCTCCATCTACAACGCTTGCCCCCGTCTTCTCCGGTATCTACCTCTCTCGCCTCACCTCATGTTGCTCATCTCCGGCCGCTGCTGATACTAACTGGCATGGCCCAAGCACTGTTGAGGGTACGCGTCGGTGCGCTTACTGGCGCAACGGGCGTCAAATAGGATGCCATGTTCTCACTTGTTTTTTAAGGTCAAGTCAACGGAGTAGTTCCCACGAAAGAAGGCCCAAAAAGAATAAGTTGGCCCAAGACCCGAAAATCTAGGCCTGCAGCCACGGCTTCCCACTGAGCACCGGCCACAAGCGGAAAAGCGCCCGCATCGGCATGCATCTCGCCGCCGACTACCCCAATCGCGGCGGCGGCCGCCTCGGCCTCGGGCCACTCGCGACCGCGGTGCTCCGTACCGAGAACCGTCGCCGTGCTATCGCAGGCGGTGCCGTCCTCGCCTCGGCGCTGCTCCTCGTGGCCACGCCACGCCTCCGCCACTCCCCCGCGCTCCACCTCTTCGCCGACATGCGCAACCTGCTCGGCGTGCCCAACACCCTCAACGTTCTCACGGCCTACCCCCTTCTCCTTGCCGGAGTACCAGGACTCTTCCTCTGCCTCTTCGGCGGCGGATGCTTTGGCATCAGGTGAGCTGTGCCATTTCCTCTCTTTCGCATCCCTTATGTTCGGTGAAATGTCTAGCTTAAAAACTGAAGAAGTGCATAACTTTTTTGTAATATGCATCATTTGAATTATGCTTGAAAACCGTAGGAGAGACTTCTTACCTGTCTTATATAAGTTCATTTTTAATAGATGATACTCGAGAAATGAGAATATTGTTGAAAGGGATGGCCATGATTCACCACAGCTCTGACGAGGCTTCAGCTCCACCAACTGAGAATTTAAATTAATGCTCAAGTTAAACGGGAATATCACCGATCCAGTGAAAATTGAAGTGTTTTGTCTTATGTTGGAAAATTCACCATGTCTTCCTAGCTATTGCTAGATTTCTTGTTGAGATGCTCAGATGCATCGGCTTTAAGAATCCCCAGTCATGAAATATAGTAGAACAAACCAGTTGATAAGATTTCAAATATAGATGATAATTTAAATGTTCAGTTAAGATGTGTGGTTATGCGATCTTTCTGTTTGCAGAAATCTATCATTTAGTGCACAACTAATCATCATGTGGCTTGCTGCCTAAACATGCTATCATTGTCAAACGAACAAGAATGGTAGCGTGCTACTTGCATTCGGTTAAGTTTCAGAGAAGACAGATTTGTAGCTAAGAATTTTCACTTCAAAAAACCTTGTGTTCTCGTGTTCTGTTGAACAATGTGAAATGAATTGTACTGGTGTTTGATGAAATCTGTGTGACCTTGTGGATATTATGTAGCTTAAGGTGGGAGGCCTTGGGATGGTTCCTCTTCTATGCTGGGAATGTAGGAGCAGCATTTGGCTCAGCTTACTATCACCTCAAGCCAGATGATGACCGGTTAATTTGGGACAGGTTGCCGGTATTCTAAGCATTCCCTCTTTCTGTCCCTCTGCTGTTTACTAATTGTCATTAGTTGGTATTTTTGGTGTACTTATGGAATGAGTTTGCTGATAATTTAACATCTTAATAACATAGTTTGGAGTCTATTGGCAATTACTGTTTTATGTAATTCCTTTTTAAAATGCAGTTTGCCTACTTGCATTGTTAGTTTTTTAGATGTTAAATCCAAGCATTGTCCATAGGCGAAATGTCGTCGTATGAAACAACAGATGCCTAGGGGTAGGCTTAAGTCTGGGGCCGATGGACGCTAGAGGATTCGGGAGGGATAGCGCGCTGAAGAGCGCACACGGAAGAACAGATGAACACAAGGATTTACCCTGCTTCGGGGCTCTCGTGAGGAGATAAAACCCCTACTGCAGCATCTAGCCTATTTGGTGTATTCTCCTCTCTGAGTATGATCGGTACAGATGCTCCTTGAGCGGTATGTCTCAGCCTGATCAAGGCAGCACTAAGCTTCTATGCTAAAGGGAGCTAGCAAAGAGAGCGAGGAAGAAGAGCCCAAGGGGCTGCCTGAGCCCGCGCAGGGATCTGCGGAGTACTCCCCCTGGTGCTCCTTATAAAGGGAGCCCAGGGGACAAGATACACTGTACATACACTGCTGCTGACATGACTACTGGGGTCTAATCAACACTGCTGATGCGTCACGCCGGTGTACTCTTGTCACATCGGTGGCACTGCAGCCACGTCCAGGATGGGCGTGGCCTGCCTTGCCCACGTCCTTGATCTTGTCTTCTAGTTCCTGTCTCCTGGATCTTCGGTAGGTGGCAGGGGTATCTTGTACTTGACGAGGAAGTGCTGGTGATGTCGGAGGTGTGGACATGTCGGGGTAGAGGCAGCACGCCGAGGTGTCGAGGTAGCGCCTGGAGATGCTGGTCGAGGGAGCTGCACGTAGTCTCGGCCGATGGAGGCGTGGATACGTCGGTCGATGTAGTATCTGGTGGCCTCGGTCCGATCCGGAACAGGAGGAGCCGCCGGGCTGCTCCCGAGTGAGAAGACAGTGGCTCGATCCGGGGCTAGAGTGAGGTCCCGGCCTGCTCCGAGCTGAGCATGCGCTGGCCTCCGGGGCTGGGATGCCGATCGATCCGGAGCTGGGATGTGGCACGAGGCCGAGGTAACGATCGAAGCAAGACTCAGCCGAAGCGGAGGTGAGGCCAGGTCCGGGTGAGGTGATTCGGCCCGCCCGGGACGAGGCAGCCTCGGCCTGCCCGAAGCGAGGCCCGATGCGAAGTGATTTGGCCCACCCGAGGCTAGGCAGCCTCGGCCTGCCCGGGGTGACGCGACCGCGGCCTGCTCGGAGGGGAGATGCCGGTCCAGCTCGGGCGCAGGAGATGCCGGCCCAGCGGGCCATCCCGGCTGCCCGCTGAGGTTATCTCGGTCTGGGCAAACTCGGCCCAGCCGAGTGTGGGCAAATTCGGCCTGTCCGAGACAGAACCTATTCGGCCCATCCGAGTTAAGTTGTTTCCAGTCCAGTAAAAGGTAAACACGGCCCAGACTATTTCTCTTCTCTTTTCTTTTATCTTTTATCTGCTTAACCTCTGTCTCTCTCCTCTACTAACTCCGTAAAACCATTAACCTTGGGGTACCCGGGGTTACATCCCCGACATTAGTCCCCGAGGCTGCGGGGGACTCGCAGAGTCGCGCGCAGTCTTACAAAATTAAATAACCAATACCAGAAAACCTCCATATACACAACATCCTGCCTGCACGGGCACCATTATATGTCGGTTCTTAGCCATCATGGGCATTACCGCAGGCGCATGTCACCCGCATATCTCATGTGTCTCTTATACGTCTGTTTTCAGCCACAATGGGCATTACCGAAGGCATATGTCTGCACGGACATATCTCACATGTCTCGGAGCATATGTCTGCACGGACATATCTCACATGTCTCGGAGTATATGTCTGCACAGACATATCTCACATGTCTCGTTATCTCGGCCTCTCTGGGCATATCTCATATGTCTCGGTATCTCGGCCTCTCTGGGCATATCTCATATGTCTCGGTATCTCGGCCTCTCTGGGCATATCTCATATGCCGGTTTTTACCGTAAAGATACGCTGGCAGCCTTAGCTGAACCAACATCTAGCCATCAATGGCTAAATCTGACATTTTGCCTTTATGGGCACTTGTCAGATGACGAGTTGAGACATCTCTCAACCCGTAACACTCAGTGAGATCAGATACCTTTTGATTCATTGTGCCGATATAATGATGCTATGATAATCTGGTAAACTCGGATAACTGAAGAGCCATGATAATTGATTAAGCCGATTAAGACAGCAATTAAGAGACGCTCAATGATATGAGACAAATGCCGTGATATTTTGGCGAACCGAAATAAACGGCGATTTGAGATATGAGGTGATATTGAGATATATCCGCATACCGAAATAAACGGCGATTGGGGATATGAAAGATGCCATGATATGTTGGCAAACCGAATAAAACGGCGACCTGAAGAATACCGACAATACCATGATATCCTGGGTGATTCAAGATAACCAATATAACCATGATCTTGAAGACGAATATTGTCTCGGTAAAACCGATGCCACCTTTCAACGTTAGTACAGGCATATATGTATACTGAATATTAAACGGGACAACAACTCTGATTAACAGACAAAAACTAAGTCTAGCAACAAAGCTATGCCAACAGAGACAGACTCGGTCTCAACCGAGTCCCCGAGATACCTTACAGATCTAGGAGAAAAAGCAAAACTGACTGATCAGCCAGTCCCCGGGTCAAGACATCTTGACCCCGGGGAAAACAACTAAGCAAAGCAGAAAAGAGGGGGCAGTCCCCGAGCATTGTTTGAGACTATCTAAAAGCGTGATGCAGACATATAAATGATACTTACGAGGCAATGTTGTTGGAGAAGTCGAGGAAGACGCTGCTGCTGGCATGGATATCAATATGCTGGCGTGAGCCACCAATATCTCGGTTTGAGCCACTTTTATGTCGGATTTGACCAATATATGCCGGATTCCAATCTTATGTCGGATCCTCCAAGTTTATCTCTCATTTTCCAAGATTAACTCGGATTTCCAGGGCTTAACTCGGATTTCCGAAGCTTAACTCGGATTTCCAAGCCTTAACTCAGATTTCCAAGCCTTAACTCGGATTTCCAGGGTATCTCGGATTTCTCCAGCATACCAGCATATGTCGGATTTACCAGCATATCAGCATATGTCGGATTTCCAGCACAACTCAGACTTCCAGCATATCAGCATATGTCGGATTTACCAGCATATCAGCATATGTCGGATTTCAGGATACCTCGGATTTCCAGGACACCTCGGATGAATAGTGTCGGATGAACAGTGTCGTCAGGACATGGATATGCCGGATTTCCAATGTCGGCAAGGCATGGATATGTCGGATGAACAGTGTCGGATGAACAGTGTCGGCAGGACATGGATATGCCGGATTTCCAATGTCGGCAAGACATGGATATGTCGGATGAACAGTGTCGGCAGGACATGGATATGTTGGATTTCCAGTGTCGGCAAGACATGGATATGTCGGATGAACAGTGTTTCCAGGACATTCCTATGTCGGTTTTGGCTATTCCTATGTCGGTTTTGGCTATTTCAACCCGGATTTGACCAAGTCAACTCGGGAATGATGTCGGAGTCGAGTCCCCGAGTCACTTTTCTCATCCGGGATCTGCCGATGATGTCTGTTGGTGGAGGCAGCGCTAGCCTCTGCTCACAGCGGCAAGCTAGAGCGCGGGGGACAATGGCGATGTCGAGTCCCCGCGTTGATGACGAAGGTCCCGTCCGAATTGATCCAGCAAGCGCCACTGTCAGCCTCACGGTGGGCGCCAACTGTCGTCGTATGAAACAACAGATGCCTAGGGGTAGGCTTAAGTCTGGGGCCGATGGACGCTAGAGGATTCGGGGAGGGATAGCGCGCTGAAGAGCGCACACGGAAGAACAGATGAACACAAGGATTTACCCTGCTTCGGGGCTCTCGTGAGGAGATAAAACCCCTACTGCAGCATCTAGCCTATTTGGTGTATTCTCCTCTCTGAGTATGATCGGTACAGATGCTCCTTGAGCGGTATGTCTCAGCCTGATCAAGGCAGCACTAAGCTTCTATGCTAAAGGGTGCTAGCAAAGAGAGCGAGGAAGAAGAGCCCAAGGGGCTGCCTGAGCCCGCGCGGGATCTGCAGAGTGCTCCCCCTGGTGCTCCTTATAAAGGGAGCCCAGGGGACAAGATACACTGTACATACACTGCTGCTGACATGACTACTGGGGTCTAATCAACACTGCTGATGCGTCACGCCGGTGTACTCTTGTCACATCAGTGGCACTGCAGCCACGTCCAGGATGGGCGTGGCCTGCCTTGCCCACGTCCTTGATCTTGTCTTCTAGTTCCTGTCTCCTGGATCTTCGGTAGGTGGCAGGGGTATCTTGTACTTGACGAGGAAGTGCTGGTGATGTCGGAGGTGTGGACATGCCGGGGTAGAGGCAGCACGCCGAGGTGTCGAGGTAGCGCCTGGAGATGCTGGTCGAGGGAGCTGCACGTAGTCTCGGGCGATGGAGGCGTGGATATGTCGGTCGATGTAGTATCTGGTGGCCTCGGTCCGATCCGGAACAGGAGGAGCCGCCGGGCTGCTCCCGAGTGAGAAGACAGTGGCTCGATCTGGGGCTGGAGTGAGGTCCCGGCCTGCTCCGAGCTGAGCATGCGCTGGCCTCCGGGGCTGGGATGCCGATCGATCCGGAGCTGGGATGTGGCACGAGGCCGAGGTAACGATCGAAGCAAGACTCATCTGAAGCGGAGGCGAGGCCAGGTCCGGGGTGAGGTGATTCGGCCCGCCCGGGACGAGGCAGCCTCGGCCTGCCCGAAGCGAGGCCCGATGCGAAGTGATTTGGCCCACCCGAGGCTAGGCAGCCTCGGCCTGCCCGGGGTGACGCGACCGCGGCCTGCTCGGAGTGGAGATGCCGGTCCAGCTCGGGCGCAGGAGATGCCGGCCCAGCGGGCCATCCCGGCTGCCCGCTGAGGTTATCTCGGTCTGGGCAAACTCGGCCCAGCCGAGTGTGGGCAAATTCGGCCTGTCCGAGACAGAACCTATTCGGCCCATCCGAGTTAAGTTGTTTCCAGTCCAGTAAAAGGTAAACACGGCCCAGACTATTTCTCTTCTCTTTTCTTTTATCTTTTATCTGCTTAACCTCTGTCTCTCTCCTCTACTAACTCCGTAAAACCATTAACCTTGGGGTACCCGGGGTTACATCCCCGACACGAAATGTCTATATCTGGGTATTCATGTGAATTCTGATCTGAATGTTCTGTTAATGCATAAACCAATGGGACAATGAGTTTTGACTGACCTTTTGTGGAGATGAATGCTTACCCGATGCTCTTGCGATGCAGATGATGATGTCAGCCTCCTCACTTTTGTCTATATTAGTAATTGAAAGAGTTGATGAGAGGGCTGGGCTATCTTGTTTGATCTCGCTCATGTCTCTCTTACTGGTGAGCACTGCATGTGAAAGGTACAAGTGCCCACTCGTTGAGCTTATTTGTTTAATGTTGGTGTCAAATAAATTCTGAAAATGTATCCTATTTAATGTGCTGTCTGGCTGGTTGCAGGGTTCTTGATGATATGCGTCTGTGGGTAGTTTTAAACTTGGTTCCTTGTGTTGTGATTCCTGCAATGCTTTTCTTGTTCCCGCCAAAGTATACACACTCAAGATTTTGGTTTCTTGCTACAGGTAACAGTGATTACTCTAATGCATTGAGATTTTTAAACATTGAGAAACTCTTATTTGATTGACATCTTGGTGCAGGCTTTTACCTTCTGGCAAGATTCGAAGGCCTTGCTGACAGAAAGGTTTACAGTGTGAATAGATACTTCATTAGCGGTCATTCCTTGGAGCACCTTTGCTTTGCCATGGTTACCTTGATACTTACTGTGATGTTAGCCTTCAGAAATATTAAGATTGCCAGGTACCAATTTAACCAATGTTCATCACATTTAGACTCTTTGAAGAGCTGCATTCTTGAGTCATTCTGGTCAGTTTTATTTGGTAATTTGTTAGGATTGTTACTTGCTAAGGTGGTTGGTCCTCTCTAAAGTAGATAGTAATAACTTGTAGTGCATATTGGGAAATGCCTCTGTAGTTATAACTCTAGCTATAAGCCTCTTATTGTACAATTCTTCGTCGTCTCCACAGGGACTCGTGACTATCACCATACCGTTGCTGATTGTAACACCATATGTTCAGAAGAGACCCTACACTGTCCGGAAGCACCTGAAGAAACATAGATAGCTAATCTGCTAGTCTATTTTTCTCATTGCTTGGGTGACCCGTGCTCCTACTTCCTTGAAGTGTTCCAGATTGCTGGTGGCATAGACAGGGGCTGTGACATTATCTGATATACGTGTGTTCATGTTGTGATAAATGGTTGTCCTTTGAGGTTGTTAACTTGAAGATAGAAGACATATATTGGACCACTAGATCGCAATGTATAAAGATTCCATCGATTCATATGATTTTCTTAGATTACATTTTTTATATAATGCCATTTTAGCGTGAGGGGGATCTCTGTCTCTACTAAGACCCGTTGACTAGCTCTGTTGATTAGACAAGAGGACTGTGACTTGTAAAGATTTGGCTCTGTCTATGTCTCAAATCCATTGAGATTTTCTTAAGCCTCAACCGATTCAGAAAAAATTAGCCTCAATATAGTGAAAGTGATCTAGCAAAACCGTAAAGAATTTCTGTGCAGATTGTGATTTATGAAGATTTCAGCTGTCACACAGTTGTCGCTCATTAGCTTGCAAAAAGGACGATTTGCTCTGTTGATTACTCCAGTACCATATAGGGCGAGAGGGAGGGTTAAACTGCTCTGATAGGTGGGACCCAGTAGTAGATGTACTGTCGCATTGGAGGAACCGCCTCTCGTTCATGCAGCCTGCATCGCCGCCGCATCCTATCCACCCTCGCCGGCGGCGACCAACCAATCAACCACCTCCCGCCCACCACCTGCGCGGTCGCATGGAACCACCTCCTCCGCGCGCACATCTGCCGCTCCCGTCCGGACCTCGCCCTCGCGCTCTACCGCCGCATGCGCGCGCTCTCCCCCGCGCTCCCCAACTCCTACACCCTGCCTCTCGCCCTCCGCGCGACCTCCTCCCCGCGAGCCGCCTCCGCCGTCCACGCACACGCCCTCCACCTCGGCCTATACGCACACCCCGACGTCGCCGGCCAGCTGCTCGCCGCCTACGCCAGACACGGCCGCGCAGCCGACGCCCGCCACGTGTTCGACGCAATGCCAGCAAGGAGGACCACCATGTCCTGGAACACGCTCATCTCCGCGTACTCGGTCTCCTGCGATCCCGACAGCGCAATGGCTGCGTTCGCGCGCATGACCGCCGGCGCCCACGAGGCGCGCCCCGACGCAGTGACTTGGACGACGCTGCTCTCGGCGCACGCGAAGTGCAGGAAGCACCCTGTGGTTCTCGAACTGTTCAGAGATATGCACTGGAGCGGGTGTGAAGGGAACGCCGAGTCCGTGGCCGTGGCACTGTTGGCGTGCCCTTACGCCGGCGACCTCGGGCTGACGAAAGGGAGGGCGATACATGGCTATGGCGTGGCGAAGGGTGTCGTGCGTGGCTACTTGTTCGTCACCAACTCGCTGGTGTGCATGTACGGCAAGCTGGGGGAGATGGACGATGCCCGGAAGGTTTTCCGGGACGCCAGGGAGAAGAACACCGTGACATGGAACGCCCTCATCACAAGCTACGCCGCCGCTGGGATGTGCGACGAAGCGTTGGATGTTCTTGTCCAGATGGAACAGCAGAGGGGCATGGTTGCGCCCAATGTGGTGAGCTGGAGCGCTGTCATTGGCGGGTTCGCGTCGTCCGGCGACAATTTCCGTGCGTTTGAGCTCTTCCAACGAATGCAATGGCAGGGGCTTTCGCCGAACGTGGTGACCTTAGCTACCGTCCTCTCGGCCTGCGCCGAGCTACTGGCATTGCGGCTGGGTCGAGAGGTCCACGCCCACGTTATCAGGTCCATGCTCGACCGGCACTCCCTGGTCGAGAACGGGCTCATCAACATGTACGCAAAGTGCGGGAGAGTCGCCGCTGCGCGCAAGGTGTTCGACAGCATGAAGATCAGGGACCTGGTCTCCTGGAACTCGATGTTGGCCGGCTACGGGATGCATGGCCTGTGCGACGACGCCCTCGCAGTGTTCGCAGACATGGCCAGAGCCAACGTTGAGCCTGACGGTGTCACCTTCGTCGCCGTTCTATCCGCGTGCAGCCACTCGGGCCGTGTCTCGGAGGGCCGCCGTCTGTTCGATCAGATGCAGCTGGAGCACAAGATTTCCCCGTCCACGGAGCACTACACGTACATGGTCGATCTCCTGGGGCGCGCCGGCTTGCTCAAGGACGCGGCTGAGCTCATCGAGACGATGCCGATGGAACCCGACCTGTGCGTGTGGGGAGCACTGCTCAACTCGTGCAGGATCCATGGGGACGCGGCCGTGACCGAGGCCACCATAGCGAAGGTTATGCGGGCAGGCGCGGAGACCACCGGCAACCACACGCTGATCACGAACCTGTACGCCGCGTGCGGGATGTGGGACGAGTCCAAGAGGGTGAGGGTGATGACGAGGGAGGCCGGCTTGAGGAAGAACCCGGGGCAGAGCTGGGTTGAGGTGAAGGACAAGGTGTTCGCCTTCGTAGCCGGGAGCGTGCCGCCGTCGTTGCCCGGAGCTGAGGAGATCTTCGGGGTGCTCGACGATCTGTACCAGGAAATGGAAGACAAGAGACTCGATGGCATTGCACACATTCCATAGGAGGTGTTCAGTGGTACACCGATCTCGTACAGCTTGCCGCTCGGCGTCTCAGTTTTCACTCGCCTGCATGCTGCAGCTCCCGCGCCTGCTGCTCTGCGCACCCCTACCTTGTCTCTCTGTGATCCGATCGATTGATTCGGGTCGGGCCGGCAAGGAAAAGAAAGACCGGAGGGACATTTTTGTGCACAAAATTATAACGGGTGGGCCCAAAACTTAAAAGGAGGAAAAATCGAAAATTGGGGATTTTATCTGAATGTCATTCAAAGGGTGTGTTTTTTTTTTTCAAGGATACACCCGAAGGTGCATCAAATTTCATATAAGAAGAGACCAAGCCGGCTGGTACAACGCAACACGATACAAACACGACGCCACACGGTTTACAACACGACCCACACAAGCCGAACAACAAGAACTCGCCTTGCACCGTCTCGAGGAGATGATACACTGAGCTTCTAGGCCGCGTCACGACTGAAGAAGGGAACTCCAGGAAGCCGACGACAGATGGAGAGAATCTGGTCTTGTTTTGTGCATGGCTTACGACAACTCCAAGATGGCACAAGCCAACGCACCGCCCAACCATATTCGCCTAAGAGTCAGCGAGCGAGCAGTAGGACCGAACCAGACCGGAGGAGGCGTCGACCGAGAAGTGCCAACGACTGTGTACATAGCGCCCCGGAAGCCCACGCTCTGAGAGACGGCCAATATTGCCTCCACCTAGGCGACGCCTCCAAGGAGGAAACGACACAGCGGCGATGTCGCCGCCCGATCGGAGGACAGAATCAAGGGTTTCCCCCGGTGCTTGAGGCGAGGAAGCACGAGCATCACCATGACGATGCCTCCAAGGAGCTCCACCGTCGAACCCAAGACGCGTACGTCGCCGGGATCCTGCAACACCTCGCCGCCGCCGGAGAGAACGCCTCCACCGCGCGAGTTAGAAGGCCCCGCCGCCGCCATCGCCGCTCGGGCTTTGACCGGCGGGACCTGTGGCGGCGGCGGGAGGGAGAGGGGCGAGGAGGTGAGGACCTGGAGGCCGGCGGCGCGGTCGCCCCTTGTGTCGCCTAGGGGCTAGGGGTTGGCGACGTGGGGGCGTTTTTGGGAGAAACCTAAATTCAAACCATAGACTTTCCACTAATCCTTGTTTTTTGTTTTTAGCTTTGAAAGTTTGTGCAGCTTCTCTCTCGGTAGTGTATTTGACATCGGAAATCCATAACGGGTAGTAGGTGCAGATGCACCCACTACCCAAGAAACAAATTTCAAAATGTCAAAAAATTCAAAATAATTTGTTTGGATATAATTCATAACATTTTATGTTAGCACTAAAATTTACGTGAAGAAAAAACAATTTTTGTGACCTGTGCAAAAAAAGACAAATCCCGATGCTCCAAAATGATTTTATACGAGACATTTTTTTTTTTGCATAGGTCACAGAAAAAAAATTCTCCACGGCATTTTTTGTGCTAAAACAAAATGTTCTAATGTATATCCGAATTTTTTTCTGTAATTTTTTGACATTTTGAAAAAATATATAAGTATATTTTTTACGTGCATCTGCACCACTAACCAAAACGGTGTTCCCGAATTTGCTTTTCCAAATTTGGTGGACACAGGCCCGAGTGAGGAGTCGGTTCTGCTTACCCGAACCTGTGTGCTCTTATTTACGTACCAGTGCCACCGCCTACTCCGTCAAGCGGTCAGACCCCGACCCGCTACGGCTCCGCCGCCGTCCCGTGGTCCGACTGGATCGACTCCGCCCCGACGCGACGCCCAGGCCACCGCCGTCCGTGCTCCGGCTGCGCCCGACGCCCAGCTCTCCCTCAACGTCGCGCGGTCCGCCTCTTCAACGACTCCGGCCTCCGCCTGCGCGCACGAAGCCAACCCATGGGTACCGGCGGCAGTGAGTCGGGGCGACCAGCCGGGTGTCACCCGCCGGAGGTTGGCCAGCGAATGCGTCGCCCTCTCCCCGCGCGGCCGAGGGAAGAGGAGGAGGAGGGGGCGATGGGGACCATGACGGTCGGTGTCAAGTACAGGACCAAGCTCAAGGGCCCCGGCACCAGCGGCGTCCTCCGCATGGTGCGTGCCATCCTCCTTCGCCCTCTCCGCGCCCGTCCGCACCCTCCCATCTCAAACCGTGCTGCTGCTTCGATCGAAGGATTGTGTGCCTGTGCCTTCATCGGAGGGTCAGTGCTTTCCAGATTGTTACATTTGTAGCTCATCCAACCTTGGGGTTAGCATTTGGCACGGTTGGAACAGAAGGATTGTGCCGTGCGTCAAGCCCGGTGTTCAATTTGCTTAATGGAACTGGGTGCTCAACTCATACTATACAAAATCTGCTTTTTTTTTTTTTAGGGAATACAAAATCTGCTGGAAGTAGTTGTTTGGTTGCTGGCTGCATTTTTCATGTACGATGTTACCCAGTGTCTTTGTATTTGGTGCTGATGCAGTGAGGCCCAACACTTCTCTGACTTAGTGGACATTAATTACTTTTGCAGTGTCATCTTTGTATGTTTCAACTGGCGTGAATCGTTCATTCCTTTCTTACGCACAGCTTGCAAGTGATAATAATAATGCGATTTTTTAATCTAAATCCAATTATTTCTTGGTTCTTGTAATTGCAGAGTGAAGATGAGTTCACATTTACCCCTAATGATCCACCGTCACCATTGAAGCTCATTGTAGATTTCCGGAGCATCAAAGGTGCTTGCCCTTTGTCCGTATGTTGGTTTCAGGAAGATAACACGGATGTGTCATTGTCCAGATGTGTCAGTCGTCTCATTGTCCTGATGTGTTAGGAAACTATCTAACTGTAGATAGGTGGACATTTTCTGGATTTGGTTTGTGATTTTCTGTGGAGTTGTTTGAAAGGATTTAACAGATTGGAGAATAACTAGATACATACATCGAAGATTACATATTCCGCTGTGCCTGAGTTAGTTATGCATGTTGGTTGGTGAAACAGCTGAACTGATTCCATGGTCATTACAAATATGCCTGATGGTAACTTTGTAGCTTCTTCTTCCATGTGCTTCAGATCACAAGTGCAACAAAGTAGATGGCAACAAACCAGCAGAACCATTACTGAATCTTTTACAAAATTCTGACAAGGTATGATCATCAACTATAATCATTCTGTTTGGTTTTAGTTTATAGGCGCATGCTAAACATTTATTTCTGTGACCGACAAGATTGTGATGCGCATGGTTTATTTCAGGGAGGAGGCTTTATTTTTGAGTTTGACAATGTTGGTAACCGTGATTTGTGTCGCGACTTTGTAGGTAATGCTCATTAAATCTATCTACTTGATAGTATATCCTTTTCAGTCAGATTTAGGTTTAGCAAGCTGTTACATATAAAATAGATATCACATACTGAACAGATACATCATCTGGGAACTGATTATTCTTTTCATGTTGAGGATTATGTATTTTTGAAATATTACTATTGGTTCTTACTCACTTCAATCAATATTCTGATTTTGAGTCTCGCCTCTAGTCTATACACTTAGTGCCAGAAGAACATAATAAAACTGATGACATTGTCTTTTCAGCTAGAGTTTTTGCCAAACATCAAGGTACTGTGCCTCCTAGAACAAATGTACCTCCAAAATCAGTTGCGTCAACTGGTCCAGAACAACTCAGTTCTGATGAAATGGAGCGGCGGATGAAATTGCTGCGAGAAGACAGGTAATATCCTTATTTCAAACATCCCCATGTGTCTCTTCTGCTGATAGCAACCTGAGGTAGTGGTGATAATTTATGCTAAACCGCAACAGGCTGAGCTGCCTTCCTCTCAGTATATTCTGAGCTCTTGCGTGTTTGTGTTTTTCAGTTTTCCGGATTCTAAGATTAACTTCTCTTGAAGTACACGTTTGTCTTAAATAAGTTTAGTTAGCTAAAGATGACATTAGAGCGTCCCCTTTCACTAGTCTTTACTTCTCTGTTTCACCAGCTTTGATGCAGACATGCGCCACATCACATAATGAAGCTGGTGGAATAGCTGCTAGATTGAACATGGTGTGTTTAACTGTAAATAGCCAAAATACTGTGATGTTTTCAGCTATCTATCTGTTATGTGGATGTCATTCAGATATATTTCTTCAATAGTTCACATCAGAAGCATGTTCATGCTGCTCGGGTGATGAGTATAACTGTACGGATTGACATTTAATCTTCATATGCTGTTTTAACAGAGAATGGTCCAGACAGATTTGCAAACTATCATAGCCAACCAAAAATACAATTATTTTGTATTATTCACCTATTTTTGTCTCATTGAGCCCTTTTCTGTCCAGTGAACTGCAGAAGTTACATAAGAACTTTGTTGTTTGCAATATTCTGCAAGAGTCTGAATTTTGGGCCATGAGAAAGGTAAAAAATGTACATAGATACAGTTCTGCTTGTTTTGTGTTACATTTGTGTCTTATAATTCAGTTTGAATCCAGTACTTATTTAAGTCCTTCTGCAGAATTTACTTGATGATGAAGCAGACAAAGCATCAAAACAAAAGCCAGGTTTCAAAAGTGCGATGGCAGCTAATGTTAGGCCATCAGCTGATGAACAGGTATGCTAATGGGTCTTATTCGTGGCAAGCCCATAAATATGGTATATTATCATAGCTTCTGTGGTGCATGGTTGTATCAGATATTGACTTAAGCAGATACTGACTTTGCGAATGCTAGTGATCTTAATTTATTCAATAGTCTAAAAGTCGATATTTTCTTCTATATATTTGTTCAAAATTAGTAAGCTTTGAATTTTGACCAAATCTATAGGCCTTCTATTTGGGAACTGAGGTAATACGTTTATGTGATCTTTGGCCGACAAGCAAGGTTACTATCAGTATGACTACAGAGATGGTCCATGAGGCACATTCTTTCTACTTTGATCACGATTCACCATCTAAATGCAGGTCTGCCTGCTAGCATCATGTGTTGTTCTTTTAACAGTGTTAGGTGCAGCTATACTTCATCCAAATGCAGGTCTGCCTGCGGGTCATTTACTATTTTTTCAACTATCATAAGTGCAGTGGTACGGTTAGGAAAAAGCTATGTCTACTTTGCTGGAAATGGAATTTCAACAATTCTGTTGTTTGTCTAGCTATACCGGATCAAAACCTGGGCCAGTGGCTACTCAAAAGCCTTCTTGCATGTAGGATTCTGGGCCATCCAAGCTATGGTCAGTATTGGCCTCTCTAGGCTATCGTATCAGGCATTGCAACCACGTTGTGGCCATAGTTTCCTGGGTTGCAGGTCACCCTGGCGATCCACGGAGCTGGATCGAGCCTCCTGTTCATCGCCTCATGGGTCGCATGTGATCTTGTTCTCCACCAGGACATCGTTGGTCAGTACTCATGTCCCTGTGCAATAGGAAGAGAGGGAAGAGGGGAAGAAAGGCAGAGTCAGAGAAAGTGAGCTAGTCCTAGCAGTTGATGTCTCGTTATGTTGTTGTGACCCCACTGATATTTTTCGTCGTTGCTGTCATGGCCTGCCGTTTCTATTCCCCCTTGTAGTTATTCTTGGCATCGGATGTGGGAAAACATGAGTGATGATGGGAGACTAGGAGAGGCAGCCGGCAGAGAGCAAGGAGGGAGAGGCGGTGCTAGGATGGGGACTAAGAAAGTGGGGAGGGGAAGTGAGAACACTACCCCCTTTTGACCTGGACGTTTATCCCCTTTTCCGTATACGTTTAAAATCATATCATGTATTATCTGACTTTTTGGGTCATCGACCCGGATAATTAGTTCCCCTACCCCTTTTGACCTGGACGTTTAGCTGCTCGTGTGGCCATGTTGTTGTGACCCTGTTTCTGAACCGGGTCGAACAGATTCCCTGTAACGATGGTCCTTGCCATAAACCGGTATTATTCTGGTCGTTGGGCTAGGCTACATCTGCTCAATAGTACTAGTGTACCTGGCATGCATTATTAACCATGTAAATGCTAAACTACAAAAAAATCATTCGATGTTGTAATACTTAAAAGTCCTGAACAAATCAGTTGTGCTGAACATGATATATTATCGAATGTTTTGCAGATTTTTGTGGAAAAGCCAGCCGTGCATCGGGCATTCTTAGATTATGTCCCAAAGAAGGTAAGATAGTGCATATTTGTATATACTATTGTCATGCGCCTTAGCATAGGAAGTGTGGGCTTAAGTTGGAGTTAATTTACATTATATCTGTATCAGCATAAAGTGGATCTGGATTCTCATGCTGCTTTATTTTTCCTTCATCTCTCGTGAAACTATATCCCAAAAGTTATCAGAAGAGGACTTTTGGAAAAAATATTTTAGAGCTGAGTATCTACTTAGGACAAAAGACACTTTAAGGGCAAAAGCTGAGGCTGCGGGAGATGAGGAATTAACCATGTTCCTAAAAGATGATGATATACTTGCGAAGGAGGCAAATCTCAAGGTATAATTTTACCTTTTTATTGTTGTAATCCTGCATATTTTGTAATGCATTTTTCTTTGAGATTCTCCCTTCTTTTTACTGATTCAGTTTTTGGTTACAGATAAAACGAGTTGATCCAACACTAGACATGTTCTTAAAAGATGACTACCTCCATCTCGCGGTGTGTTTGTATTCTTGCTACTGTTTTTGCTATGTCGACAACTCCACAAAGAAGTGTTTATTTGTCTCTCATGATGAACAAGTTTATCTGCTACTTTGATCATAATCTCATGAAGTGCTTATCCTATCTTGATAGTGTTCATATCATTGTTCTTTTGGGAATGTAGGATCATGGGATTCTCCATGATGGCAGCGGAGAGACAACTGATACTGATTGTGAATTGGCTAGGAGAACACTTTCTCAGGATCTGAATCGTCATGCTGCTGTTGTTCTTGAGGGGAGATCAACAGGTAGAAGTTTGTACTCAACTCAAAAGTTTCCGTGCTGTTTCTTTTGAAAAAAAATGTACTGAAGTTATTGGTCAAGCATGCTGTTACTATTACGAGATGATACTGAGCCCAGGTATTTGGATATGCGAAGTTGCTAGCAGCCTAACAGTTCTTCTGCGACAACACTTTTTCCCTGGCTTCCTGTTCATCTGAATGATATATCTGTGGCAGAGACACGTTAGAGCTGGGTAGTCAGCTGACTACCCAGTTTTTTTGGCAATACAAGCAAAAAACATAATAAAAAAATATTACAAATATCTGTATTTGACTACACAACTTCCTATTGACTACACAGACTTGAAACCCTGGCTCCGCCACTAGTATCTGGCTCTAATTTTTAACCAACCAAGTCCTAAAAAATAACGCACTGAGAATCGTACAAATCAAGTCCTATACTGCGGGTTTGTTGCAAAATTTAACGTTGTAGTACTTGTTGTGTGTTCGTATACTTTCCTCTTCACATCAGAGGAATTCCAATTTTAAGATGCATGTTCTAGCTCTGCATTTGCTTAGTGGTTGTTAATATTAACGCATTATATGCTTTCAGTTCGTAAAGTGATTATATTATTTTGTGCGTCCTTTTGCAGATATCAAATCAACTGATACGAAGACTGTTGCTGAAGCACTTGCAAGGTCCAGGAAAGGTTAGAAATTCATATCGCAGTGTTTGCGTCTTATCTCACCCTAGTTCTCTGTTAAGCTGATGAGTTATAAACTGCAGAACCACCTTCTAGTTCTGTTGCTGATGATGCCAGTCATGAGAGATTGGTTAAGGTAGCCCGCACGACTGAGATAGACGACCTGCAAGCTCCAAGAAGTCTACTATATGAACCACTTTGTATAAAGGTAAAGTTGGTTCATATGGCTTATTAGTAGATATATGAACCACAATTATTTATTGCAAGGTTATGGATACTTATGCCTTATCTTAATAGGATCCTCGAGAATATTTTAAATCTCAGCAACCAAATGCTCTGAGATCTTTAGGTGGCAACAATGATGTAAGAAAGGCTTGTAGCTGCAGCCTGAGCACCGATGACGCATTCCGTCATTTGATGGAGCAAATATCTTCTGTGAAATTGAACTGTCCGGTTGTTCAATCAGCTGTGGCTCTTAAGGTAAAGAGTTTTAGTTGATACCTAATTCCATTCTTCTATAGTCAACTTTGTGTGGCGGCCCTGCCCAAATGAGATTGAGTACTAATTTCGAAACATAGTTTTGTGCATTGGTCTGTTACTCTCTCATTTCCGTTTTTTATCATTTGGTTACCTCATCCAATGTAGGTGAGTATTGTCGCCTATGTACGTAGATGAGATGGGATGGTGGTTCTTTGTATCAGTAGATATTTTATTGAAAATAATTTGCTCTTCCAAAACTGGTGAAGAATAATGCCATAGAACAAACCAATCAGTTCTGGGAACACATTAGTAGTCCTAGAATTCTACACGGTCCAAACCCTTATACTAAGGCATATGCGTTGGTATCACTAAATTGACGTTCGTGTAACTATTTATATCTTACTTACACCTGTTTGGTCCATAGTTTTGCATTTCCAAAAAGAAAAAAAACAATATCTATTTTGCAAGGTGAACAAGTTTGTCTTCAGTTGTTTGGTTACAACTCTTAATGTGTACGATCTGTCCACCTGTCTTTAATAACTATGTTGGGTCATCATTTCATCAACATCCCAATACTCCCAAGTTTTCATGCACAAACACAAGGTCTGTATGATGTTGTATTGCTTTTAACGTGGCATCTCTATTCTTAAGCTATGAAATTGCACGAGCAGGAAAAACCTAACTACCTACATGGTATGGTCCTAGGTTCTTAATGAATTGAATGGAGGAATTTCACGTTCACGGAGGCTTAATCTTAAGAATCCCCAAGACAGTCTCCTTGGTCGTCTTCCGCGCCAAACACGAGATGAACTTATGGATGTGAGATGCTATGCCTTTATTTACCTTTTATGCAGAACATGTACTGTACTTTCAATTTGTTTTAAATTATTTATTTTCCAAACTTTTTTCGAGAAAACGCAAAAGACCTTTGTGTTTCATTTCATTGAAAAGATGCAGTTTGAGTTACAATCCTCCTAGGAGACAAGTTACATGAAAGCTTGTAAGCTTGGAGTTCTAGAATATTTATTCTCCAAACTTATCTGAATGTACCTTTATTTGTTTGTTTATGTATATTTTGTCCGACCATTCTAAAATCTTGTCCCACTGTACATGAAAGTTTTTTTTGTACATTTGTACTATTGTATTGATGGAGTTTCTTGTGAATCGTCTATTTTTTTAGCATTGGACGGCTATCCAAGAGTTGCTGCGCCAATTTTGGTCATCGTACCCAATAACAACCGTGGCCCTTTATACTAAGGTGTAATGTCACTCATATCTTATCTGCACTATATTTTGTGACCCACAGGTTGTAATTCAGTGGAAGCTAGTAAAAGTAGCGTAGTGGCTGGCTAATTTTTGGTTAATAAATGGTCACAGAAATGTTGCTTTCCTGCTTCAAGAATGAAAATAACTTCATTGACATTATAAGCGCCATATAACTAGCTATATAACTAATACTAATGCGTATAAAAATAATCATTTTAATGATGTAGTTTGATGTGTTACCAAGATGGTTGTCTGTTTTCTCACCATCAGTAATTATAGTAGCAAGTGCAGTGTCTTACTGTCATGAACTCATGACCGAAATTTGACCACCACTAGGTTATTATTATTGTATTTTGGTTATCAAATGTTGTATTAACAGCCCAGTTTGTTGTTAGCTTTTCTCATGCTGCATTAATTCGGTTAAGAAAACAAATTATTTGAAAAATATTAGATTTTTTATATTGTGTTATTCATTCCAGTATTGGTATAGACGGTGTAACAGCAAGTCAAGAATGCCCAGATTTACCTCTTTTTATTCCCAATATGGTTATGCCACCAATTATAGATAGCCTAGCTACTACATGGTAGGATTGCAATATATGTTATCCTTTCTTTCTAATATCAATTGCTTAGATGTTTAAGTATCTGTTCCATAGGTTCAAAGGGTTATGGATGCAATGACACAGATATATCAGAAGTTGCAGGTAAATCTTCCACGGCACAATTGATATTTGGAATCTAACTATAACTTGGTCTACTGAAACTGCTTATATATTTATGCATCATTCTGGAATTATTTTCCCTGTTGCTGAAAGATTGTTGATGCGATTCCGCCTACTTGGAATGGTGCATCTTGTGTGTACTCTTTGCACGTGCAGGATATAAAGGAATCAGCACAGCCTGATGTAAGACATGATGTATCTCGACTCGTAAAGCCCATGACCCAGGTTCATACTGTTCCTTGGTGTATTTCATTACCATCCACTAAGACTTTACTTTGAACTTCATTTTGATGATCAGAGCAAACTATCCACCTTTTTCCTTTTTCATAAATTAACTGGTCTGGAAGCATTTCTATAGTTGCATTTTCAAAAACTGAGGCAAAAGCTTTGCCTATTTCATTACTAAAGCAGAAGTACGCTTCTCAGAGCAGAAGTTTTGAATGCTTTTATTCGATGTTCTTTTGTGGTCATATCACCTAGTACTAAACAAACTGCTGCTACTGCCTGCTATGGATTCCTTAAAATGCATAAATCACCAAGGTCTTTTTCATGACTCCATTTTTCTTCAACACTTTTTAGCAACCTGATTTTATATATAATTTCCAGGCGCTGGATGCTGCGTTCAACTTTCAACCATGATCTAGACCAGCAGCAGACTTCAAAGACTGGGAACAACCCCCAACGGGTTTTGAGCAGAGAACTTCACCCATGAGGATTTAACCCAAACTCGAGGGCTGCTACGCCTCTGATCTCTAGCGGGCAATACTCTCCCGGTCCCGTTCAAGATGCATTCCTGGAGGCTTGATTTTTGCCCTGTATTTTTGTTTACACGTTCAACAAAAATCTTCAGGGTGTTTCAACTTTCAACAGCTGCCTAAATATAATGTCTTTCTGAGGGCTTATGTCGGCGTGTGATAAAGAAACATATGGTCATTTTTTTAATCACGAAACAAGAACTTAGCTACATTGTGGCAGTGACATGTGCGGCATGCACATTTAGCAACATGAAAATTGGATAAAGAAAAAAGTTGGCGAGAATCAGATATGTGCAGTTGAGATGCAGAGGTGCTCAGTTCAGAGCCGATCTTGTGATCCGAAGAAGAGGCGACGGTTCTGCAGATCTCGGAGGGCTCTGCCATGGCGCCGTTGCCGTAGTCCCCGCAGGCCAGGCGCTTGGTCACCGGAGGGATGAGGGAGACGCCTAGGTCGGCGAGCACGTCGAGGTGGCGCCTGGTGAAGGGGCTGTCCCACATGAAGGTGTTCATGGCCGGCGCGACGTAGATGGGCTTGCCGTAGTCCCACGCCCGCACCACGCACGTCAGAAGGTTGTCGCACAGCCCGCCGGCGACCTGACCAAGGCGGCGGAGGTTTCATCAGATCGACAGAGAGAAAAATGTCAGATCATACAGAACAGTCACGGAAAGCTGGGTGTTCACACCTTGGCCAGTGTGTTGGCCGAGAGCGGCGCGATGACCATGGCGTCGGCCCACTTGCGCAGCTCGATGTGCAGCACCTCGTCGCCGATCTTCCCCCAGGTGGACCACTCGTCGGCGTCGGTGAGCAGGGCGACGCCGCTCGAGAAGGACGCCCGGTCGATGAAGTGCAGGGAGGAGGCCGTCGCCACCGCCCTCACGTCGGCCCACTCGGCGAGGCCGCGGCAGAGGGTCTCGAACTTGATTGCCGCGACGCTGCCCGATGCGGCGACCAGGACGCGGGGCCTCCGACTCCGAGGCTGGGCGGCGGCCGGCGCCGTCTCCTGCGTAGCCATCGCGCTTGTGATGGCAGGCTCTCCGTGATGAAGATGATGAAACGAAAAGGGGCGATTCTCGCTGATAACTGGTACTGATACAACCACTATACCAGAGAAAGAGGAGAAGTAATAGCATTTTCGCCGAGTTAGCTGGAGAAACAAACAGCAGTGAATGGCGCCGGCTCCAGCGGTCCAGTTAACATCACAGGCAACCAAGGGCACCACACCATTTGATGATTTGAATATTGCCAGTTTAAATTTTATTCGAAGCCATGAATCAAGAGGACAGGATACAGGGGGCTCAATAGCTCGACAAGCGTGACCGCACCGTCCATGGTTTGATTTGGACACACTGGTTCTCCAAGGAACAAATTCAGCTTTTTAGTCCTACTAGTAGCCTTGCACGTGCACGCACGTCGCTCTACAAGACACATCTTATGATTCAGTTCAATGGCACTTTTGAAGTTTTGCATACGGAGAATCGAGAATATATGTGGTATAAACGTATAGTATATCAGTGCGTCACTTATTCTTAGTTCGGTTAATCTGGCATGAACAACAAGGTAAACGTCGGATTGCAACCACGAAGGTTGGTCTTTACACCTCCATAACCTCATCATGTTTAGACTTCAGTATTGTTACACCGACAAGTCTGAAAATTGTGATTCATTTGTTAAACTTTCAAACCGCTAGTAGATGGGGCCAACAGTTGTTTTTTCCAGCGGGGAGGGATCATATTAAAAACTTGACTTTATAACGGAAAGCAATGTTTAGTGCCAAATGAACAATCCTTTACAGAGTTATATCAAGAGGCCCTCCCTCATGCGCAGGTCAAAATGTGCTCATGCAACACACCAGAACATTTTGCTTTAGTATCAAGAGCTGCAAAATCATGAGCTACTGCATTGCTTGATTTAATATCTTACCGGATTGGCTTATACTGTACCATATTAAGTCCTGAATAGTACCTCGATATATAAACTTATGCAAGAAAGGAAATCAGTTCCATAACTACTTCATTGCCAGATTCCAAGACAAGATTGTGCTCTACATGATTCGGAAGTGTATTGGCCATGGAGAAGCATTGTCAACTCCGCCGCCGCCTAAATGATTCTTTTTCTTTCAGAAACATGCCTGACTACGAAGAGACAATGATTGAGCCATCCTACAATATATTATATGACTGGTATAGATGTAGTATAATCTACCTCAACATCCACATTCAGTTTGGTCCAGCTCTGCTCCAGAATACTCATTAGTCGACTTGGCAATCAATGTGAAGATGAAAGAAACTATATCTGTAATCTGCATGAGTTAAAGAGATGATTGGACAGAAAACAAGCGAAGTCAATTGGCTAGACCGAACTGGGAAAATATCGCAAAATTCAATACAAAACTCGTAAATCGGCTCTAAACAACACGGTAAAAAAGTACAAAGAATAGTATCACTAACAAATTATTCATGTCTTATGTCGAAAAAGAAAACAAATTGATGTTGTCTGAGTTAACTTATTGTAGATGGGATTAATCCGAATAACCCAATAACCCCTATAACTCATGCAACACCATACATTCAGGAACTAAAAACCGGGCAATGAGCAAGAGTAGGTTTGCACGTGCAATGCATGACCTCTACTATAGACCACCATATACATTTAAAATTATTAAGAAAAAGTAATATAGGAGTAGTATTTTTTGGTACATTATTCGTTGACAATAGTTATTGGACTGGACTGGGCAAATGGAATGCCTAAATCCCCTAAACCTTTCAACGAACAATTGAGCAGAGGAGAAAGGTGAGAATAACCTAGAGAAGCTTGCCTTGTAGTATAACAATTATTGGATGAGTGACCGCATGAGAAGCAATGCCCTTATACGTGTGCATGATGTATCAAAATTATGCATCGCTCTCTTGCGCAATGCATTGATCTGTAAAAGGTTGCACAAGAATCTACCGAAGCTGCAAAACAAGACGCACCTCTGAGCACATACCAAGCTCCCAGAAAGAACGAAATAAAGGAAAAATCGAAAAACACCATTGCCAAGAGGAGAGAATCAATGAATCATGCAAAAGTTTTAACAACAAGTTTTGCTCAAGACACATAACTGAAGGCAAACGGACGTTTTCAGTTTCACATCATGCCATTATGCATGATGCTTGTTTTCTAGAACAAAGCTTGTCTAAACACAGGACGCGGGGCCTCCGACTCCGAGGCTGGGCGGCGGCCGGCGCCGTCTCCTGCGTAGCCATCGCGCTTGTGATGGCAGGCTCTCCGTGATGAAGATGATGAAACGAAAAGGGGCGATTCTCGCTGATAACTGGTACTGATACAACCACTATACCAGAGAAAGAGGAGAAGTAATAGCATTTTCGCCGAGTTAGCTGGAGAAACAAACAGCAGTGAATGGCGCCGGCTCCAGCGGTCCAGTTAACATCACAGGCAACCAAGGGCACCACACCATTTGATGATTTGAATATTGCCAGTTTAAATTTTATTCGAAGCCATGAATCAAGAGGACAGGATACAGGGGGCTCAATAGCTCGACAAGCGTGACCGCACCGTCCATGGTTTGATTTGGACACACTGGTTCTCCAAGGAACAAATTCAGCTTTTTAGTCCTACTAGTAGCCTTGCACGTGCACGCACGTCGCTCTACAAGACACATCTTATGATTCAGTTCAATGGCACTTTTGAAGTTTTGCATACGGAGAATCGAGAATATATGTGGTATAAACGTATAGTATATCAGTGCGTCACTTATTCTTAGTTCGGTTAATCTGGCATGAACAACAAGGTAAACGTCGGATTGCAACCACGAAGGTTGGTCTTTACACCTCCATAACCTCATCATGTTTAGACTTCAGTATTGTTACACCGACAAGTCTGAAAATTGTGATTCATTTGTTAAACTTTCAAACCGCTAGTAGATGGGGCCAACAGTTGTTTTTTCCAGCGGGGAGGGATCATATTAAAAACTTGACTTTATAACGGAAAGCAATGTTTAGTGCCAAATGAACAATCCTTTACAGAGTTATATCAAGAGGCCCTCCCTCATGCGCAGGTCAAAATGTGCTCATGCAACACACCAGAACATTTTGCTTTAGTATCAAGAGCTGCAAAATCATGAGCTACTGCATTGCTTGATTTAATATCTTACCGGATTGGCTTATACTGTACCATATTAAGTCCTGAATAGTACCTCGATATATAAACTTATGCAAGAAAGGAAATCAGTTCCATAACTACTTCATTGCCAGATTCCAAGACAAGATTGTGCTCTACATGATTCGGAAGTGTATTGGCCATGGAGAAGCATTGTCAACTCCGCCGCCGCCTAAATGATTCTTTTTCTTTCAGAAACATGCCTGACTACGAAGAGACAATGATTGAGCCATCCTACAATATATTATATGACTGGTATAGATGTAGTATAATCTACCTCAACATCCACATTCAGTTTGGTCCAGCTCTGCTCCAGAATACTCATTAGTCGACTTGGCAATCAATGTGAAGATGAAAGAAACTATATCTGTAATCTGCATGAGTTAAAGAGATGATTGGACAGAAAACAAGCGAAGTCAATTGGCTAGACCGAACTGGGAAAATATCGCAAAATTCAATACAAAACTCGTAAATCGGCTCTAAACAACACGGTAAAAAAGTACAAAGAATAGTATTACTAACAAATTATTCATGTCTTATGTCGAAAAAGAAAACAAATTGATGTTGTCTGAGTTAACTTATTGTAGATGGGATTAATCCGAATAACCCAATAACCCCTATAACTCATGCAACACCATACATTCAGGAACTAAAAACCGGGCAATGAGCAAGAGTAGGTTTGCACGTGCAATGCATGACCTCTACTATAGACCACCATATACATTTAAAATTATTAAGAAAAAGTAATATAGGAGTAGTATTTTTTGGTACATTATTCGTTGACAATAGTTATTGGACTGGACTGGGCAAATGGAATGCCTAAATCCCCTAAACCTTTCAACGAACAATTGAGCAGAGGAGAAAGGTGAGAATAACCTAGAGAAGCTTGCCTTGTAGTATAACAATTATTGGATGAGTGACCGCATGAGAAGCAATGCCCTTATACGTGTGCATGATGTATCAAAATTATGCATCGCTCTCTTGCGCAATGCATTGATCTGTAAAAGGTTGCACAAGAATCTACCGAAGCTGCAAAACAAGACGCACCTCTGAGCACATACCAAGCTCCCAGAAAGAACGAAATAAAGGAAAAATCGAAAAACACCATTGCCAAGAGGAGAGAATCAATGAATCATGCAAAAGTTTTAACAACAAGTTTTGCTCAAGACACATAACTGAAGGCAAACGGACGTTTTCAGTTTCACATCATGCCATTATGCATGATGCTTGTTTTCTAGAACAAAGCTTGTCTAAACACAGGACGCGGGGCCTCCGACTCCGAGGCTGGGCGGCGGCCGGCGCCGTCTCCTGCGTAGCCATCGCGCTTGTGATGGCAGGCTCTCCGTGATGAAGATGATGAAACGAAAAGGGGCGATTCTCGCTGATAACTGGTACTGATACAACCACTATACCAGAGAAAGAGGAGAAGTAATAGCATTTTCGCCGAGTTAGCTGGAGAAACAAACAGCAGTGAATGGCGCCGGCTCCAGCGGTCCAGTTAACATCACAGGCAACCAAGGGCACCACACCATTTGATGATTTGAATATTGCCAGTTTAAATTTTATTCGAAGCCATGAATCAAGAGGACAGGATACAGGGGCTCAATAGCTCGACAAGCGTGACCGCACCGTCCATGGTTTGATTTGGACACACTGGTTCTCCAAGGAACAAATTCAGCTTTTTAGTCCTACTAGTAGCCTTGCATGTGCACGCACGTCGCTCTACAAGACACATCTTATGATTCAGTTCAATGGCACTTTTGAAGTTTTGCATACGGAGAATCGAGAATATATGTGGTATAAACGTATAGTATATCAGTGCGTCACTTATTCTTAGTTCGGTTAATCTGGCATGAACAACAAGGTAAACGTCGGATTGCAACCACGAAGGTTGGTCTTTACACCTCCATAACCTCATCATGTTTAGACTTCAGTATTGTTACACCGACAAGTCTGAAAATTGTGATTCATTTGTTAAACTTTCAAACCGCTAGTAGATGGGGCCAACAGTTGTTTTTTCCAGCGGGGAGGGATCATATTAAAAACTTGACTTTATAACGGAAAGCAATGTTTAGTGCCAAATGAACAATCCTTTACAGAGTTATATCAAGAGGCCCTCCCTCATGCGCAGGTCAAAATGTGCTCATGCAACACACCAGAACATTTTGCTTTAGTATCAAGAGCTGCAAAATCATGAGCTACTGCATTGCTTGATTTAATATCTTACCGGATTGGCTTATACTGTACCATATTAAGTCCTGAATAGTACCTCGATATATAAACTTATGCAAGAAAGGAAATCAGTTCCATAACTACTTCATTGCCAGATTCCAAGACAAGATTGTGCTCTACATGATTCGGAAGTGTATTGGCCATGGAGAAGCATTGTCAACTCCGCCGCCGCCTAAATGATTCTTTTTCTTTCAGAAACATGCCTGACTACGAAGAGACAATGATTGAGCCATCCTACAATATATTATATGACTGGTATAGATGTAGTATAATCTACCTCAACATCCACATTCAGTTTGGTCCAGCTCTGCTCCAGAATACTCATTAGTCGACTTGGCAATCAATGTGAAGATGAAAGAAACTATATCTGTAATCTGCATGAGTTAAAGAGATGATTGGACAGAAAACAAGCGAAGTCAATTGGCTAGACCGAACTGGGAAAATATCGCAAAATTCAATACAAAACTCGTAAATCGGCTCTAAACAACACGGTAAAAAAGTACAAAGAATAGTATCACTAACAAATTATTCATGTCTTATGTCGAAAAAGAAAACAAATTGATGTTGTCTGAGTTAACTTATTGTAGATGGGATTAATCCGAATAACCCAATAACCCCTATAACTCATGCAACACCATACATTCAGGAACTAAAAACCGGGCAATGAGCAAGAGTAGGTTTGCACGTGCAATGCATGACCTCTACTATAGACCACCATATACATTTAAAATTATTAAGAAAAAGTAATATAGGAGTAGTATTTTTTGGTACATTATTCGTTGACAATAGTTATTGGACTGGACTGGGCAAATGGAATGCCTAAATCCCCTAAACCTTTCAACGAACAATTGAGCAGAGGAGAAAGGTGAGAATAACCTAGAGAAGCTTGCCTTGTAGTATAACAATTATTGGATGAGTGACCGCATGAGAAGCAATGCCCTTATACGTGTGCATGATGTATCAAAATTATGCATCGCTCTCTTGCGCAATGCATTGATCTGTAAAAGGTTGCACAAGAATCTACCGAAGCTGCAAAACAAGACGCACCTCTGAGCACATACCAAGCTCCCAGAAAGAACGAAATAAAGGAAAAATCGAAAAACACCATTGCCAAGAGGAGAGAATCAATGAATCATGCAAAAGTTTTAACAACAAGTTTTGCTCAAGACACATAACTGAAGGCAAACGGACGTTTTCAGTTTCACATCATGCCATTATGCATGATGCTTGTTTTCTAGAACAAAGCTTGTCTAAACACAGGAAAGCCGAAAAGATTAAAAGAACACTATTCTACGCTCCTACAGTTTTAGAAGTAAAACACCTGTAGCAGCTATGAATTCGCCGAACTTGCATGTGAAGTTTGTACATGGCTTGCAACTTGACAAAATTGTTACGGCATTTTCACAATCAGTTTACCCGCTAATTTACTTACATGGCTTTATTGAAGGCGTTGGATGTATCGTGCTACCTCCTCATGTCTTGGACTTCACTCATGTGGTCTGAGAGGAAAGTCTGAACACGATTTGCAGAACGAAATTTAAAGAAGAAAACAAAGTGTAACAAACAAGGTATGCAGATAAATAGCACGAAAATGGAAATCTGAACAGAAATTATGCATCCTCTCTTAACTCTAAATCATTATTACGCCACTTAATCTTGCAATCCTCTAAGACAATATATTTATCTGGTAACTCACCTTTTAATTCTGGAAATTAGGAATGAAATCACAGCACTGAAGATGATCATATCATCCCCCTCCCCTCTACGTACATATAGAAGGTCAAATGGGAAATTCCATGTTTTGCATCAAACTATCTCAGGCCTGAAAAGTATCAGACATTTCTTGCAAGAGTGCATATCTGATACAGGGCAACATGTAAAAAACTAAACTCTTGGATTGATCCAATTTTATGAGAATTTCATATTGAGATCGATCAGTATAAGTCTATAAGAGGTTCCAAATTTGTAACATATTAGGCAATCTCCTTAGTAGTAAGAGTCCAATGTTTATGATCAATAAATCTCATAAGTTCAACGCAAAACAAATATAAATAAGAAAAGACATGCAGCTAGCTCCACAGTTAGGAATACTAACCATGATTTTGATTTATTCCAAATTGGCACGGCTGTAGATTTCTTTTCCTTATGATGAAATAAACACCATATGAAATCCCAAGTCTCCTTTGGTTCGTATGCATAGGAAATGAGCACAACCTCACAGCTCCATTGTCTTTTGAATAAATGACTTACAACCAAATATACTAATTAAAAAGATAAGAGTATCCATCCTCTCTGATCTGATCTGAACTGAACTACATATGTCTTCTGCACACAAAAACGAAATTTTGAATCAGAAAAACATACTCAAGCAATTGATGACGGACGTTGCACCAAGCTGCAGCTAGAGATGATGATTGTTCGATGGTCGCTCAAATCACAAGGTGAGACCAGGAGGCCTTCCCTCCAGGCATTGTTTCCTCGTAAAGGCAGCTCCCTTTGAACAGGAGCAGATGTTGGTGGCGCTCGCTCGCCGCGCCCCTGTGTATAGAAGACTCGAAAGGGGTCTCCGTGCGCCCTCATGTCATCGGCTCCGCACGCCTTGCAGCCGCCAGTCCCAGGTGCGCCATAAAACCTCCGGGCCCTTGAAGCCGCCGGTGCCGCGCGCTCTACAGCCTTGTCCGTGCAGATGGAGAACCTAGAGATGCGAGAGGGAATAGAGACAAAGTGGCCTCACATACTCCGGCCGCCCCAGATGTGTCGCCGCCGTCGACCCTGAGTTCCTGCCGCGATTGAACATGAAGCTCCGGCCGCCATTTGTTCGCGAGAAGGGTGGCGGCCTCGCGGCAGCTCCCGTGCGTCGAATTCGTGTGCACGGATCGTCCGCCCTGGAGCAGTCCGCCATCGAGCTGGGTGGACATGACGGGAGGCAACATCCTCACCACGGGCAGAGCGGCCGCGGCGGGCGCCCTGGTGAAGGACGGCGGCGGCGTCACGACGGGCAGGACGGCGGCGTCCTGGAAAACGGCGAAGAGTAGGGAGACCGCTTGCTTGTCCTCCCGCGAGCAGTGCGGCGGCGTGGTCGCGCGGCGGTGAGGCCAAGATGGAGGCAGGGAGATAGGATATTGAGCAATTAGCGGGACGTTTAATTAGGCGTGTAGTTTTTCCTAGTTGTGTCTGCGGTGAAAATTTCGTCTGCTCAACATCGTTCCACCAACGCTAATTGCTAAGTGCACCCGAGGTATAGATTAGATCGATCTAGTCCGTTAGATCTAATTAGATCGGGTAATCCAACGGCATAGGTCGCGTTGTGTACGTACTTGGGGTGGCTGTAGGAAAGATTAAGTTTGCTTGTTTAATAGTAGTATAGATAAAGTTCAGAGTACTTCAGACCGACGATGGCGGTGGTGTGGTCACCCTGTCTGCCGTCTTGCTCCCCTACATGCTGTCCGAGATTGACCTCAGCTTCCCGCCAGGCCACCAGAAAGCAGCGTCCTTCTTCTCCTCGGCCAGCAGCTCCTCGAATGTCACCTCGGGTTCCTCGGCTGCAAGGGCTTGTTCAAGGGCTTCCTTCTCCTTCGCATAGTCGGCCTCCATCTGCCATGGTGAAAGGTTTGGTGTCACAACTTTAGTGCTTTATATCACAGGTGAGAGGTGCTCGCCAACAGAACATGTTTTACCCGTTTGTAGTGTACTGACAGCCGAAGCTGCTCTTGCAGAAGATCGTAAATGGCGGCATCTTTGATTAGTCTTTCATATTCTGATTCCAGTTTATCTACCTACAAACAACAATGCCCAAGGGTACAAACGAGGCGTCAAAAGCTCAAGTCAGCATAACTTCACATCTTCAGCTGTTAAACGGCACTTCTTAGCTGATGTTGGTATGGATTTTTTTTTCCAGATGCCTCACCTGTTTAGATAGGCGAAGTTCATCATGTGAAGACCTGCAATTACGATTGTTGGATAACAGGGCCTTCTTTATTGTTAATTTTCTTCGGGCGTTCTCAGACCTTAGATCCACAAGTCGTTATTGAGAGTTTATAAACCATGGAGTAATGCATGTCTAAACTCTGAAGCTAAAATGGTAAAACTGAATGAATGCAAATAGTAACATACTTCTGAAGCAGCTCATTCCTCGCATCTACAATACTGTCAAGGAACTCGCGAACCTGAAAAAACAAGGTAGAGAGCATACATCTTGGTAAGCACATGGTGAAGTTGATAGAAGGTATGAAGCCATGAAGATAGCAAAAGATATAGTGTACAGCTGCAAACTTGCTATGGACGAATCCTTCAATGCAGGTATGGCTGTGATATAAGAACTAGCCCTTACAAACATTCAGGAGCACCAGAACTAGCTGCATCCCAAAACAGCAAAGGTGCAAAGTTTATGGTTGTAGTAGCTGCATTTATTATTATTGTGGTCCATACCTACTTTATTTTTTTCTAACAATTTCTTGGCAGATAATATATTAACAGTGCATCCCTAAAGCACTGATGTGTCAACTGAAGCAAAATTTTGTGAGCATAAATGAGAATAATATTTACAGGAACCAACGTGTAAATCTCACAGCACTTGATAACTTCCTTCAAAAAAACTAATGAAAGGCACCAAATTTTCCTCATAGTTAACACAAAATATTGTGACAATTCAAACATCTGCATCCAGATCATTAACAAAATCATGCAAAAGAGAAAGTTCAAAACTACAGAATCATGTTTTAGAAGAGGGGTCAATAGTGCTTTGCTTTATGCTACTGGTTATGGGTTTATTCTACACCTAGCTGGTCAGGGGTGTTCAAGTAGAAAATCCACCCAACAACTAAACAATATAAGGTAAATAGTTAATCATGTTCATCTGCTGACAAATAAAGCACTAAACGCCTTAAATTCTCATGAATCACTGGCAGATGCACTCTACTATGCACCACTCGAACTGCACAACAACTCCAACCTATTGCACAGTTTAGCATCATAAATGTTTCACAGAACCACCAAAAGTGCATATTCCATTTTTGCATTATTCAAATACTCAAATCACACCAACCTCCCAACTAAAATCAAAGTAAACATCAATGGAAGTAAAGATGCATAACAGAACATAGAGGCAAATCATATCAACCTGGTCAAACCTGACACGCTTAGCATGACAAAGCCACTCATAATACTGCTCGGTGATGGTGATCCTTCGTTTCAGTGCACCGCTCAACAGGGAGAGAGGCAAACGTAGTTTTTCCGGACCCTCTTTGTCCTGAACAGCCACTACCTTGTCTCTACCGTTCAAGCCCTTCTGCTTTTTCCTCGCCTTTCTTCTCTTCTTCCCACTGCTGCCAGCAAATGGCGTCAATGGTTGGGATGATTGAGGAGGTGCTGAGGAATCGGGCTGTTGGCGGCGGAGCTGAAGAAACAGGATGACGCTGATAGCGAGGAGGACCAGAGCGACGGAAATCTCCATGGTTGTAAATTTGTGGCGGAAGGTTGGAACGAAGGCCTGGATGGCGAGCCAGATCCAGATTTACTTTATGTCTAAGAAGTAAGAATCGTCTTATTTATTAGTTTTCTGGTGGAGGGTTAGGGGTTATCGCTTTGCCTAGAACGTGTGTGAAAGAAAGATAGGATTTCATGTCTGAAACTCCTTTAAATTCTGTGAACAGGTCGACAGAATTACCAGTGGCACAAGTAGCACTACTGAATTGCAACACTAGTTCACAAAGAAAACAGACATGTCATTCTCAACCAGTCTATGTGGCAATCTCTTCTAGTTCTAGCTAATATAGCATTCAAGAACATGGAATCAGGTCTGATCTACTACAGGGTGGGAAGAGGGCACTTGCCCCATTTCTCCTTTTCAGATCACAAATATGTACTGAGCTTTGGGGGAAAATGTGCATTTTACAGTAAATGCCCCTCTCTAAACTATATCGAGGTTCATCAAAATGGAGAAAATGCCATTTGTAGTTTCAACTACATTCAACCTCTAACATACATAACTCCTCCAGATTTAGTAAGGTAACATTATGCCCTTGAAATGGAATAGTTCCACATCCGAACACTGGTACAACAAGGAAATAATACACACACTTTCAATTTGAGCATGTTTAAACTTTACATACTGGACCAACAAAACCACCGAGTCCTGTGTTTCCACAATCCTCTGTTTTGCACATACAATCCTCAAGTCGAAGCATTTGGCAAAACCAAAAGCGCATGGCATCCAGTTACAGGTGAAGCATCAAGCACGCGCCTGCCTAGCAATTGAGCACATTTTGAACTCGAGTGCTACCAGCTTGTAATAAACACAAACACCAGTCGTACAGGGTAATAGGGGCTCTGTTTTCACAGTCTGGTGCGGCACCAAACGAATCGCACAAAGTTTTTGCACACTAAGGTATTTAGCGCTTCCTTTATCGGCAGGGATCCTATTCCTAGGCTCCGCACGCTAGTGCAGTAGTAGGGCGCGAGGTCTGCGAGGAAGCCAAGGATGCCGAGGAGTACTGTATTTGCAATGCATGGGAGTATGGCACGCACGCACGAACCTGGTCAATGGTGAGGCACTGGTCCTGGCTGGCCCGCGCGAGGTCGTCGTACCGCGCGGTGATCCGGCGCTGCAGCGCTCCGGCAACGGAAGCGAGCGGGAACCGCGGCCGCCGCGGCAGCGCGTCGTCCTCGTCGCCGCCCGCTGCCGCCGTCGCATCCCCGCCCTTCTCTTCCTCCTGCTGCTGCTGCTTCCGTCTCGCCCTCCGCCGCGGCCTCTTCTCCTCCGCGCCCTCGGCCGGCGCGCGCGGCTCGGCCGCCGGCTCGGAAGGCGTGAGCCGGCGGCGGTGGCGGTGGAGGTGGAGGGCAAGGAAGAGCGTGGCCGGCGGGGCGGCGAGGAGCACGAGGAGGAGGAAGAGAGCTGCGAGGGCTAGCGGCAGGTCCATCGCCGGCGAGGGCTCGTCATCCCCAGTCGGTCGAGACTTCGGCCGGCGTCGACTCACACACACAGACTCTCTCTCCTCTGTTCTTGTTTTACTTTTCTTCAGTGAGAGAGCGAGCGAGCCGAGGTCGAGGGCGCGGTTTGCGGGGTGGGAAATGGGAAGCGTGCGGTGCGAGGAAATGAAAATGGTGCTTTTGAAGTCTCCCCGCGGCAGAGCAGACCGCCTGCTCGCCCCGCTCTTCGAGTGCTCTATAGCCTAGCGCCCTAGCTGCAACCTGCAAGTGGTAGGGCTGCAAGGAGAGGAGACGGAGAGAGACGAGCGGCGTGGCTGCACGAGCCGCGAGGTGAGCAGTACGTGGTTGGACGCCAAGGATGACGAAACTCGCCAACACGGCAGGACACACACCAGAGGGCAACTTGGGATCTAATATTAGATAGGATACATGAGATCAATTTTTTAAATAAACAAAACATGTTTAAATATTCTAAAAAGTTGAATATATGCAACGTCAAAAATTTACTGCTTCAAATTCGACATGAACTTGAGAGACAAAAAAGAGAAACTTCATTGTGAATGGTGTGAACACTATGCACAGTGTAATTTGGCTTTTTTCTCTCTCTAAATGTGATCGAATTTTGGGTTGAAACTCTTTTAGAGTTCTAGAAACAGCCCGTAGGTGCGTTGTACATTTTTGTAGATTTTTTAACAATTTCTAAATATGGTTTTGTGACTTGATCATGGGATCTCACCTAAAGGAGAGATCCTATACAAATCTTCCCCACAGACAGACAGGATGGTTATATTGAATTTTGTGAACTGTGAGACGACGGGTATATGTGGTTCGAACCCCAACTAGGCCAACTGATTTTTCTTTCCACGACTACGCAAAGGCTTTGCATAAGGGAATGTCTATTTTAAACCCTGATCCCCGTCGTTTGCACCCTCAACTAATTAATCCTGGTCTAAATCGAACCATGGAGTCGTTTTAGGCACACACAAAAAAACGCTGGCGTGGCAAATTGAAGGAGATATGCCCTAGAGACAAATAAATATTAAGTATTTATTGCATTATCTCGTTGAGTTTATAATACTCCCTCCGTCTCAAAATAAGTGTCTCAAAATTGTCCAAACGTGAATGTATCTATACTTGTTTCATGTCTAGATACATCCACTTTTTGACAAATCTAAGACAGTTATTTTGAGACAGAGGGAGTAAGTTTTATGCCATGCTATAACTGTATTAATCGGAATTGTTAATACACGTGTGACATGTTAACAAACCAGAGTCCCTAGTAAGCCTCTATACAAACTAATTCATTAGTCAACAGATGATCGAGATTTTTCGATCATGGATATTTATAACAGTTGATAATGAAGTTATTTTATTAGTGGAATAAGATGATGGACGTACCCAACAAAGTATTGCAAAAAGGATCGTATCACAAAGTTCATTATTGCAATAGGAAAGTAATATGGTAGCTTATTCCTCAGATCGTGAGATCGTATTAATCGCTGCTTTCGGAGGGTACTTTGACTGCATCAATTGTCAGTCCATAAATGGGTGACTAAAAAGGTGTACCTTGGGTATTTCAAAAGGGTACGTTGAGGCAAATGGATCAAGAGCGGGATTTGTTCATCTGCGTGATGGAAAGATACTCTAGGCCCACTCGGCGAGATTACATCTATGAAGCTGTGTAGCATATGACTAGGTTATGGGGATGTAATATCACAGAACGAGTTAAGTAGCCCTTGTCAATAACGAGATAAAACAAAGCATAGGATGTTAACGATCGTATCTCGGACAAGGGTAGTATCGAATGAACAAAAGGAATGAATATTCATGTTAATGGTTCAACGACGATATTCGTGGAATGCACAGGGACCATCATAGGCATCCTGGTCTCCCTGACGGTCATTGGCGAGCGAGGGGTCTCGGCCATGTCTAGAGTATTCTCGAACCGTAGGGTAACACACTTAAGGTCTTGATGACGCTCGGAGATCGTTTTGGAAACATTGGAATATTAGAAGTAGGGAGAGAATAAACCGGAAGGGTTCCGGTGGAATCGGAAGTGTTCCGAGGAAGACCGAAGAAAGTTCGGAATGGTCCGGAAGTTGTTACGGAGCCACGGGAGATTAAATAATATGTAAATATATTAATTAATTAATTATATTTATTTATTTATTTATTAATTTAATATTAAACAAAAAGAGAAAATAGGGGCAGCCCACCTAAATGGGCCAAACCCCGGAGGGAAGGCCCATGTGGGGGCCGAACCCCCTAGAGGGGATGGTGCGGCTGGCCAGTTCGGCCGGCCTAGGGCTGACCGCACCACCCCCGCCTCCTCCTTGTTTAGTCCCACATGGGAAATTGAGGGGAAGAGCACATCCCCTTCCTCATATATACAAAGGCATATTAATTGTTTAAATTACACAGAAAATACAATTAATTATATGTCGGCCGAGGTTTGTCCCTCCGCCCACATCCTCTCTCTCTCTCCACCTCCCATAGTGTGCAGTCCCTTGAAAGGACTGCGCGCGCGTGAGACATCTATACCGCAGTGCGCCGCCGTACTGCGGAATTCCACCCAACAGATCTATTTCCGCTATCTCGGCTGGATCGGAGAGCTCGGGAGTCATCGTCAAGCTCCGTACGTGTGCGAGTACTCGGAGGTGCTGCACTTGCGGCGCCGGGGCGTCATCGTCGCGCCGTCTTCATCATCGTTGCGTCGGGTTTCGCGACCTTGAGGTCGGCTACGTCGTCTTCATCAACAACGCTTGTTGCGGGAGCGTAATCCCCGCTTTTCGGTCTACAAGAGTATGTCACCGAAACCATCTCCGTTACCGCATTACCAATAGATAGATCCTTGGCTTAGTTTTGGTGTACGCAAGTTAGAATTTTTTTTGTTTTCTGCTGCGAACCCCTTCAGTGGTATCAGAACCGATCTATGCGTAGTATTGCTGGTACGGTTAGAACACATGTTGAATGTGTGCATTAATCTTATAGTTGTTACCCTCTCGCGTGCACTTGCTAATGTCGTCAGTATTGAGTTGATGAAGCGGCCCGGACCGACCTTACGCGTACGCGAGACTGGTTCCGCAACTGACATATGGCTTGTACCATATATGCGGCTGGCGGGTGTCTGTCTCTCTCTCTTTAGATGGTGATGGGGATATACCTTTCGGGTACCCTACCAAGAGGGTACCTGGTGCACGTATCGATTAGGCCTAACTATCAAGAGCCTACATGAAGCCCATGAAGGAAGGCCCAAGAAGATGGAGTATCCTCCAAGTTAGGCGAAGCAATAGTCGGTTTAGACTTTCCTTACATGTAATCTGATTCGGTTGCGAACTCCCGAGACCCAGCCTATTATATAAAGGCTGGGAGGGCCGCCGATCAGAGGACACGCAATACTCGAACCACCAAAGCCCTAGCGAGATCGACATCTCGCCGGGACTCCATTGTAGCTCGCATATACCCTCATATCAATACCAGACAAGCAGGAAGTAGGGTGTTACTCTCCGGAGGCCTGAACCTGGGTAAATCCCTGCTTTTGCTTGTCAGCCGACGAAACTACCAGCTCTACCACGTTCTCTCCCCCGTAATCTCAACCCTAGGTCCTTAACCATGGGATTTGATGAGTTAACCCCTCGTCAATTGGCGCCGTCTGTGGGAAAGAATAGTGCTGGACTCACGGTTTCGCCGGTTCCATCGGAAAATGGCGACTCGCCGATCGCATCTACGAACGGCAACTCGCCGACTGCATCGACAAACCACAACTCGCCGACTCGGTCGACATACGGCAACTCGCCGACTCGCTCGAAAATTGGCAGCCCGCCAACTTCACCAACAAAAGGCACATTTGATCCACACACGCCAGAAGTCCAAGAGACGTTCGCTAGTCTCGAGTCAGGTTTGGATTTAACTGTTGGAGCATTCAATTTTTTCGTAAACAAGTTTGGTACGCAGGACTTGACAGATCCACGACAACTCGCGACTGCCGCACCCGAGGCTCCATCGACTGCGTCCGTCCCATTGTCGATTCTCGAAGCCTGCTCATCTGCAACAACCATGTCGACTCGAGAGATCAACGAGTACATGACAAAAGAACTCCAAGGTGAGGAAGCTGAATCAGCGTACCGCAAAAACGATCTCGAGCTCGATTTTCCACTCGATGACACCCTCGACTACGGGATCTCCCTCGACGACTTCGACGAACCCGAACTTCATAACGACAACAACGTCGACTCTGAGATCTGCACCAACAACAAACTCGACTCCGAGGTCCACAACGGTTTTGCTGACGCCGAGATGAGCATAGACGATGAACGCATCGACAACGAGATCCGTCCAGACGGACCACTCGACGGGCATACCGACTCCGACATGAGCCTTGATGAAGACGTCGAGTCCATGACAGGAATTGGCAGCACATACACGTACCCGCGGGTCATCCCCCATCAGGTTTACGTTGCCATCAACGGAGAATCATCTGAAGCCGCAGCCTGCCGCAGGCCTACAGAATTCCCATGCACGGTAACTATGCCGGATGGGGTCACAACTCTGACAATTACTGCTGAGATGGCAGCAAAAGCAGACAAAGTCATTAAGGAGTGCACAATGATGCCAGCAGACGCAACTCCAGAAGAGACGTTGACCTTCCAGTACTTCAACTGGCAGGAATCACTTCGCCTGCAAAACATCAGAGCAACACTCGAGGAGCGCAAAAGGCAAGCCAGCATCTCGAGCGCACGAAGAAGACAACTATCACTTAGCTCCACAGGGCGGGCGAGCCCAAGAGGCAGATCGAGGCTGGCACGCCTCCCGGAAGATGAGAGGGAGGCAATTACTCGCAACCTAGGCTTGTCATTCATGACACACGACGACGAAGGAATCCCAGTACCCAAAACAGCTGCGGGTGCTCTTTTCTCTGTGGGTGCTTACCTCAAAGCAATGCAGCCTCCGGCGGACGATCCCAACGCAGCCCTGCATCGCCAACAGCTCAAATCACTGGCCCTAGCGGTGAAGGCCATACATCCGGATGCAAAACTCCAGGAGGGAGTCGAGATCGCAACATAGTCAGCTCGCGACAGGCAGCACACGATCGTAGTGGTCGCAGTCACCACTCGGAGGAAACAAGGAAAGGCACACGCCGACACAGGTCCAGCAGAAGCAGATCTCGAAGGTCTTCCAGTAGCGACTCATATTCCGACCGGGAGCCCGAGCCATGCGGAGCCTTGTGTTTCACTCGCCGCATCCGCGAGACACGGATGCCCAAAGGGTTCAAGCTAACATCTGAACAACCCAAGTACACAGGTCGACAGGAACCTTCAGGATGGCTAGAAGACTACAGACTCGCCGTCTCATGCCAACGAGGCACGAATACTACGGCAATGCAATACATACGACTCATGCTCGAAGGTACAGCCCGCGACTGGCTCAAGGCGCTACCTCCGTCGTCATACGACTCGTGGGATCACTTCCGCAGAGACTTCATCAAGAACTTCGAACCTCTGTGCGAGCGACCGAAAACATTCGAAGAACTGAGAGCCTGCACTCAGCGATCAGACGAAACATTGAGATCATACATACGGCGATGGACCACCATACGCAACTCAGTCGGCGCAATATCGGAAGATAGGGCCATGGACGCCTTCATCATGGGTCTCGCCAGGAGAGATTTCAAAGAAGCACTTGGTCGAGAAAAGCCAACCTCCATGGCTAACCTCATAAAAATCGCGACTGAGTGGGCAGATGGAGAAGACTCGGTGCGAGCAACCCGCGCCTCTTCACCACGCGACAACCATGACAGCGGCAGCCGAAGCCGCAGGGACACATACAGAGATGATCGGAGGCGCAAGCGTTCCAAACGTCATTACGACGACGACAGATCCGAGTTCGTGGCGGCTGGGTTCACACAACCCCGTGACGACCAAGATAGAAGCGACCGGAGGCCGGATGATCGCCGGGATAGTCGAGACCGCGAGCAACGAAGTAACAGCTACAAGAAGCAAGAGTGGCGAAAGCCGCGTTCTGATGCACAAAACGAGCGCTCATTCGATGACAAGATGGATGACTATTGCAGATTCCACCTGTACAAAGGGGAGGACGGAAAATTGCGCTCCAATCACTCGTTGAAGAACTGTAGAGAATTCGACAAATTGGCATCTGAATACATGCATCTCAGAAAGGCACCCGCCGCAACTGCACCTCAGCCAAACACTGTACCTGCCCTGATGGCACCACCACCACCACAGCCTGCCGCAGGCGGACATGTTGCGGGCGCCATACACCCCGTACCTCGGGTAGAGGAGGATCGGTACCCTCAGCCTCAGGGCAGGTGAACATGATACAGAAGGGTCGCCCTCCAATAGGCAGCAAAAACTACTCACTCGACAGGTGAACATGGCCGTCATGGCACCCCCCGCTGTTCCTGAATTTTTGAAGGGATCCGAGACTGCCATAAACTTCAGCCGGGAGGACCACCCCCAGCTGTAGTTCGACCAGGGCACGCAGCTCTGGTACTCGATGCGCAAATTGGAGGTTACGCCATGACCAAAGTCTTCATGGATGGAGGCAGCGGCATCAACATCATCTTTGCAGACACACTCCGCAAAATGAACAGGTCAGTCGAAAATCTACCAAAATCCACAAATACCTTCCACGGTATCGTCCCTGGCAAAGCAGTCAGCCCAGAAGGCACAATACAACTCGACGTCACGTTCGGGGACCCAAGTCACTTCAGGACAGAATCGATTGAGTTCGAGGTCGTCGACTGGAAGTCACAATACCACGCCATACTTGGACGCCAACGTTCGCTCGATTCATGGCAGTCCCACTATGCGTACCTCAAGCTAAAGATGCCAGGGCCAAAAGGAGTCATCACTGTCATGGAAACTTTCAAAGGTCCGATTCTTGCGACCGCGAGTTCAGCAAAATCTCTGAGACGTTCGGTATGGAAGAGCACTCGCCGATCTGTCGATCTCCAACGACCGCACACTCATGCAGGAACACAAAAAATTGGCAGTCGACAGAGCGTTCAACGCAACAAATGACACAAGGTCACATCAGGTGCACCCGACCGATCCGTCCAAGACAGTCAATGTATCGTCGAGTTGCCTATCGCATAGGAAAGCGCGCTCGTCGAATTCCTCCGTGAGAACTGGGAGATATTTGCGTGGTGTCCAGCCGACATGCCAGGTATCCCCAGGGAATTCGCCGAGCACTCTCTCCAACTGTTTCCAGATGCCAAGCCAGTAAAACAAACAATGCGCCGCGTTTCCGGCCCAAAAAGAACCGCCGTCGAGTCTGAAGTTGATAGACTACTCGCGGCAGGGTTCATCCGAGAAATCAAGAAATCACAATGGGTGGCTAACCCCGTACTTGTAGAAAAGAAGCATACAGATATCCTTCGGATGTGCGTGGACTTCACAGCCCTCAACAAATGCTGTCCAAAGGATCACTTCCCGCTGCCTCGAATCGACCAGATCGTCGACTCCACCGCCGGATGCGCACGCCTATCCTTCCTGGACGCTTACTCAGGTTACCACCAGATAAGGATGAAGGAAGATGAAGAGAAAACGGCGTTCATAACCCCACTCGGGGTCTACTGCTACACAACCATGCCCTTTGGGCTCAAAAACGCGGGTGCGACATACCAGCGCATGATGCAAGATTGCCTCAAAAAGCAGATCGGACGAAACGTCCAAGTATATGTGGACGACATTGTCATCACAACAAGGGAAGAAAACACACTACTCGACGACCTGCGAGAGACGTTCGCCAACCTCAAACACTTCCACATCAAGCTCAATCCTAAGAAGTGCACGTTCGGCGTACCAGCCGGGCAGCTCTTGGGTTATCTAGTCTCAGCTCGTGGAATCGAGGCGGACCCGGAGAAAATACAGGCCATCTTGACAATGCAAAGGCCTTCAAAGCTTCATGACGTACAAAAATTAGCAGGTCGAGTGGCGGCGCTCAGCCGCTTCATCAGCAAACTAGGCGAAAAAGCACTCCGTTCTATCAACTGATGAAGAAAGCAGACAAGTTCGAGTGGACGCCGGAAGCCGAAGCAGCTTTCACGGATCTCAAGCGAGTCCTCACAAGCCCTCCAGTCCTCGTCGCACCTAAGGAACGGGAACCGCTATACCTGTACGTCTCGGCTACCAACAGGGTGGTGAGTACCGTACTGGTGGTCGAACGCATGGAAGAGGGACACGCCCAAAGCATACAACGCCCAGTCTACTACTTGAGTGAGGTCCTCTCCATATCAAAACAGCGGTACCCGCACTATCAAAAGCTGGCCTACGCCGTGTTCATGTCATCAAGGAAGCTGACGCACTACTTCGCAGAACACCCGATCACTGTAATCAGTAACTCAGGGATCGGGGATATTCTCACAAACCCCAACGCAACTGGGAGAGTCGCAAAATGGCTCATCGAGCTGGGACCAAGGGACATCAGATACGATCACCCGAAGGCCATCAAAGCACAAGTCTTACCCGACTTCACAACCGAGTGGATCGAAGCTCAGTTGCCTGGAGCGCCAGATGTGTCCAACTCATGGACCATGTACTTCGATGGGTCCAAGAAAAACGAAGGTGCAGGCGCAGGTGTCATCCTCATATCGCCAAAAGGAGACAAGCTTCGCTACGTCCTGCAAATGGGATTCGAGTTACCATCAAACAACGAGGCCGAGTACGAAGCCTTGATCCATGGCATGCGGATGGCCAAAGCTCTCGGGTGCACTCGATTAATGATCTACGGTGACTCGAATCTGGTGGTGCAGCAAACAATGAAGGCCTGTGACGCCATAGCAGACAACATGATCGCCTACCGCGACCTGTACAACATAATGGAGGGCAGCTTCGAGGCTGCGAGTTGCGGCACATAGGGAGAGAAAGCAACGAGGAAGCAGACATACTAGCCAATCTAGGCTCAACCAAGGCGCAAGTTCCACCTGGTGTCTTCCTCGAGCGCATTGAGCACAGATCAATCAAGGAAAAACGGGCACCTCCTACATCGACCGCACCAGCCAAGAGCAAAACACCCAGCACAGAGGACCCGCCAGTCGAGGTACTCCTCATTGAGCCAACTTGGACTCAACCTTTCCTGGCATACATACTCCGCAACGAGCTACCGACGACATAACTGACTCACGACGTGTCACTCGACGGTCTAAAGCATACACATCATCAATGGCGAGTTGTACAAACGCAGCATATCAGGTATGTTCCAACGTGCATCGCATTCGAAGATGGCAAAGCCATCCTTCGAGATATTCATGCAGGTACCTGCGGACATCACGCCAGCAGCCGATCACTCGTAGCCAAAGCCTTTCGAGCAGGTTTTTACTGGCCCACAACACTCAAGGACGCGGAGGACATAGTCAAAAGGTGCATCGGCTGTCAAAAATTCGCCACAAAGCCGCACGCACCTGCATCAGCATTGAAGACAATACCATTGGCCTGGCCTTTCGCCCAGTGGGGGCTAGATATGGTTGGGCCACTCAAAAAATCTTCGCACGGAGGACACACTCATCTCCTGGTGGCAGTTGACAAGTTCACAAAGTGGATCGAAGCAGTCCCCATCACAAATTCGACTGCTACTACGGCAGTTAACTTCATAAAGACCATCATCTACCGCTTCGGCGTCCCAAGCAGCATCATAACTGATAACGGCACAAACTTCACGGCTGAAGAATTTCGTTCCTTCTGCAAAGAGCAAAGCATCACGCTCAACTATGCATCCGTGGCACACCCGCAGTCCAATGGCCAAGTCGAAAAAGCCAATGGACTCGTGTGCAGCGGAATCAAGAAACGCCTCCTGGTGCCACTCAAAAGAGCCGCGGGTGCTTGGGTTGAAGAACTTCCGTCGGTACTGTGGAGCTTGCGCACAACTCCTAACGCTTCAACACAATTCACACCATTTTTCATGGTCTATGGCGCAGAGGCAATCCTGCCATCCGATGTAAAGTTCGATGCACCAAGGGTGGCAGCATACAACGAAGACGACGCAGAAGAAGCACTCGAAGACGCAGTCGACTTGCTCGAAGAAGCACGCGACACGGCCCTGGCTCGCACAGCTGTCTATCAGCAGGATCTCCGCAACTACCATAGCCGTCGACTGCGCACCAGGTCCTTCATGGTTGGCGACCTGGTGCTTCGGCTGAAGCAGAAGAAGGTGCACAAGCTCGCCTCCCCATGGGAGGGACCCTTCATCGTCACCGAGGTCATCGACGGTGGCGCGTACAGACTGAAGCACGCGAAGACAGGCGAACTTTCGCACAATCCTTGGAACGTTGCGCACCTGCGCCGTTTCTATGCTTAGACTGCTCAGTCATACAATGTAATAGGCGATATGTCGGATGGCTGCAGGTTTCAGACGCGCTCTTTTCCTTACCAGGGTACCTACGGGGGCTGGAAGGTTTTTAATGAGGCGGCCTGCAGCTTAACATTCAAAAGTGGAATATAATCAATGTTCCTCTATCTCTCTCTGTTTACTATTCGCATAACTCACTAACAAGCACCTTAACCGCACCCGAACGCTCGGGGGCTGCGCTGTCAAAAACATGAGCTTTCGCTCCCACAAAAATAACACCTTAGCCGCACCCGAACACTCGGGGGCTGTGTCACAAAGGTCCAAACAGAACGCAAAACTTCACAGCCCCACTCGAACGCTCGGGGGCTGAGTCTCAAGCAAAGTTGGATAAATTTCAGCAAACACAAACTCACAGCCACACTCGATACTCGGGGGCTGTACAATCATTAGTTTCACACTCAAATTTCATAAACCCCACTCAATAGACTCGGGGGCTGCGGAAAATGCAAAATAAACAATTCATATTATATACAAGAGGCAAACTTTACACTCGGGGCTGCCCCTATACAAGTTTATACACAAAAACCTCTAATCTCAGGCTCGTCCTTGATGGGCAAAATAGGGCCAAGAGTGAGCGTGGTTGCGCTCGACCAGCATCCTCGCAGAAAGAACGGTGCCATCAAGATCTTCTGGGACAGTCGCACCAATAGCGGGTGGCGGCAGCACCAAGTTGGGACGTCGACTCCG